>JAVIAB010000024.1:3500735-3878235 GCA_032433765.1 Megaustenia siamemsis
GACAACATTTAACTATCTCCTAACGAGGTAAGCCCACCAACAACTACTATACAACTCTATCTTTCTCATGACAACATTTAACTATCTCCTAACGAGGTGAGCTCACCAACAACTACTATACAACTCTATCTTCCTCATGACAACATTTAACTATCTCCTAACGAGGTGAGCTCACAAACAACTACTATACAACTCTATCTTCCTCATGACAACATTTAACTATCTCCTAACGAGGTAAGCCCACCAACAACTACTATACAACTCTACCTCCCTCATGACAACATTTAACTATCTCCTAACGAGGTAAGCCCACCAACAACTACTATACAACTCTATCTTCCTCATGACAACATTTAACTATCTCCTAACGAGGTAAGCCCACCAACAACTACTATACAACTCTATCTTCCTCATGACAACATTTAACTATCTCCTAACGAGGTAAGCCCACCAACAACTACTATACAACTCTATCTTCCTCATGACAACATTTAACTATCTCCAACATTCAAATATATTATCGTCGCTGGTAAAAAAGACGACCACATTACTCCCAAAATCATGTGCTGAAGGTCTGTAAAACGTATGGTCACTAACACCATATTTCCTATACGCCACTTGGCCTGATAGAGGCACTTTACTTTTTTAACTGGTAAAAATGAGAATCCTAAAAATGAGAACTTAGAATCCTACAAGGTATGGTGACAGCTCTACATACAAAGAACACAACAAAATACTGACGTTTCGGGACTACATGCCGCCTTCTTCAGAGAACGAGAAGAACAAACAATGAACACAGATAACTACTGCTACATCTACGATGATAGAGGCAGAAAGGTTAAGGGGAGGTGGGCAGTGGGGCAAGAGATGAAACGATGAAACAGGAGAGGGATGTGCTACATGATGAAGGATATGTAATGGTTGTGGAAGGCCCCGGTATCACTGCAAATGAATTAAAATCCGTAATTGCTCATCCGCCCGTGTCAGTGGAATCATCCGAATTAATATCTCATCTCCCAAACAACAACAAAAGTAGCTGCAGTCCCCATCATAGCAGTCTCAGCACACGCCAAAAGACATACAGCGAAACCGCACAGAAAGTGAACACAGCCATCTGTCCCCTGTCATACGATATCATCATTCATCGTAAGTATGCTATGGATATCTTTCATTGCACTGGGAAACATATGGAAATCCAAAGAAATTAGGCTAAATACAAAAATAAAAATTTTCAACTCAAATGTTAAGTAGGTCCTATTATATGGCTGTGAAACATGGAGAATAACAAAATTGACAATCACGAAGGTACAGACTTTCATTAATGGATGCTTGCGCAGAATAAAGGGATGGAAATGGCATGACAAATTCACTGACATATAATTATGGAAATTTACCAGTCAAATACCAGTGGATAAAGAGATACAGGGAAGACGATGGCGCTGGATAGGACACACACTACGGAAGCCAACTGAGAGTATTACACAACAGGCCCTTTTTTGGAATCCCCAGGGAAAAAGACAAAGAGGAAGACCAAGGAAATCTTGGAGAAGACAGATCGAAGCAGAGATGAAGATGATGGGGAAGACATGGAATGATCTTAAAAGAATGGCAAAAAACAGAACGACTTGGGAAGTGTTTGTTGAAGACCTATGCTCCACTGGGAGCTAAAAGGTAGAAGAGGAAGAAGATGCTATGGATATGTGATAGGATTGAAATAGAGCTTATGTATGTATATGTATATGTATGTATATGTGTGTATGTATCTTTGTATATATGTATATATGTATGTATATGTATGTATGTATGTGCATGTATATGTATATGTATGTATATGTATGTATATGTATGTATGTATGTGTATGTATATGTATATGTATATGTATGTATATGTATGTATATGTATGTATATGTATGTATATGTATGTATATGTATGTATATGTATGTATATGTATGTATATGTATGTATATGTATGTATATGTATGTATATGTATGTATATGTATGTATATGTATGTATATGTATGTCTAGAAAATATACACACGTCTAAACATTGAGACTCAGCTGTGTAGGAATGAATCCGTACGATCACGATGAGAGAAAGCTGGTCGGGTGCCAGTAGAAGGCTCAACTGGGCGAACAGTCACGTAGTACGACAGGAATCACCCTCGAACTCTATTATTGTCATGAAGCAATCACCTCATTCTGACGGTTTGTTTTGGTTACATTCTGGTCCGCTGTCTAAACCTTTGTAATATTCTAGGTAACCATTTTCTGAAACTGTCCTAACAACTTTTTCTCAGAATTCCTTTAACTATTATCTCCCCTTTTATATTTGCGATATTTACTTTACAACATTTCAATCCTCGTCACGTCATTATAATCTTGTATCTTACAGTTACATTTCTGGAGTCTCACTCTATTATTTTACCTTCGACAGTGGAGATACCGCCCAGTTACTTAATTGACTTACTTCATTGACATTGTCTGCAGTAAATCCTTGTGGTGGGTTTGTGTAAATGATCATCTTATATCTCTTTCGTCTCCCCAGTCCCAGAACGCCATGGCCCGCGGAGACATCGTTGGAGCTTCGCGAAGCAGCAGAGAAGCCAAGATTTTGGCTTTCGTTGCCATTGCAATTGGCGGCTCTTTGTGGATGTATATCCTCATGAACATACCATATGAGCTCAAAGATTATCTTTATTGATGGTAAGGATAGGTAAGGATAGGTAAGGATAGGTAAAAGGTGGACATTGAGTGTATATATGTATGTATAGAGTATATGTATGTGTAGGGTATATGTATGTGTAGGGTATATGTATGTGTAGGGTATATGTATGTGTAGGGTATATGTATGTGTAGAGTATATGTATGTATAGAGTATATGTATGTATAGAGTATATGTATGTGTATGGTATATGTATGTATAGAGTATATGTATGTATATAGTATATGTATGTATAGAGTATATGTATGTGTATGGTATATGTATGTATAGAGTATATGTATGTGTATGGTATATGTATGTATAGAGTATATGTATGTGTATGGTATATGTATGTATAGAGTATATGTATGTGTATGGTATATGTATGTATAGAGTATATGTATGTATAGAGTATATGTATGTGTAAGGTATATGTATGTGTAGAGTATATGTATGTATAGAGTATATGTATGTGTATGGTATATGTATGTGTAGAGTATATGTATGTATAGAGTATATGTATGTATAAAGTATATGTATGTATAGATGTATATGTATGTATAGAGTATGTGTATGTATAGAGTATATGTATGTGTTGAGTATATGTGTGCATATAGTGTATGTATGTGTAGAGTATATGTATGTATAGAGTATATGTATGTGTTGAGTATATGTATGTGTTGAGTATATGTATGTGTTGAGTATATGTATGTGTTGAATATATGGAGCATATTAATAAAGGAGCATATTAATAAAGGAGCATATTAATAAAGGAGCATATTAATAAAGGAGCATATTAATAATGGAGCATATTAATAAAGGAGCATATTAATAAAGGAGCATATTAATAAAGGAGCATATTAATAATGGAGCATATTAATAAAGGAGCATATTAATAATGGAGCATATTAATAAAGGAGCATATTAATAATGTAGCATATTAATAAAGGAGCATATTAATAAAGGAGCATATTTATAATGGAGCATATTAATAAAGGAGCATATTAATAAAGGAGCATATTTATAAAGGAGCATATTAATAAAGGAGCATATTTATAATGGAGCATATTAATAAAGGAGCATAGTTATAATTTCCTGTGTGTTACCGGGGTCTCATTATGAGTAAAGAATAGTGGCACTGTGACCTTCCAAGCATGTCGTATGAGGCGACTAAGGAGATTGATCGACGGCTTGACAAGCTGTCATTGAAAAAACCATTGTTATGGAAACAGACCATAGATTTTAGAAGCAGTGATCTCTGCAATATGTGCCATTTTGGCACGCTAGGTTTCTGTTTTTGATATTGTGGTTCTGCCCTATGTGCCGTCTTTGGCTCGAAAGGACAGTAGATAGATAGATAGTTATAATGGAGCATATGTATAAAGGAGCATATGTATAAAGGAGCATATGAATAAAGGAGCATATGAATAAAGGAGCACATGAATAAAGGAGCATATTAATAAAGGAGCATATTAATAAAGGAGCATATTTATAAAGGAGCATATTAATAAAGGAGCATATTTATAAAGGAGCCTATTTATAAAGGAGCATATTTATAAAGGAGCATATTTATAAAGGAGCATATTAATAAAGGAACATATTTATAAAGGAGCATATTTATAAAGGAGCATATTAATAAAGGGGCATATTTATAAAGGAGCATATTTATAAAGGAGCATATTTATAAAGGAGCATATTTATAAAGGAACATATTAATAAAGGAGCATATTTATAAAGGAGCATATTTATAAAGGAGCATATTTATAAAGGAGCATATTTATAAAGGAGCATATTAATAATGAAGCATATTAATAAAGGAGCATATTTATAAAGGAGCATATTAATAATGGAGCATATTAATAAAGCTGTCACGACAAGACATTGTTAGTTGTGATCTATATGTAGCTGTTGTAAACATATCTCAACTTTGTATCATCAAATTTGTAGTAGTAGCAGTTGCCAGTCTAAAGATCAAGTCTCAATCAGAGTAGGATTCCAGACTCTCACATCAAGACTCAATCAGAGTAGGATTCCAGACTCTCACATCAAGAATCAATCAGAGTAGGATTCCAGACTCTCACATCAAGAATCAATCAGAGTAGGATTCCATACTCTCACATGAAGACTGCTGTCTGTTTAAGTGAATTGATCGACCCCACAGACAGAACATCATAATTAGAGTCTGTTAGATCCACCCTGATTGATTACCTGTTAAAACGTTGCACTGTGTTCTGCGCCAGTGGTCCGATGCATCCGATTTCAGCCAGCATTTTATTCAGGTTTGCTTTCCTTAACCGTTGGTTGTTCCCAATCTTCCTGCAAGGCAGCAGATTGTCTTTTCTGTAGGGGGATTCTGCCCCTTAGATGGTCGGCCCTCCCAGGTTTACGAGCACCATCTGCCCGAGTCACTAGAGGTGACTAACACAGCCATGCACACACACAGATATGAGATGTGACTAACACAGACATGTACACAGCGATATGAGGCATGACTAACACTGACATGCACACACAAAGATATGAGATGTGACTAACACAGACATGCACACAGCGATATGAGGCATGACTAACAATGACATGCACATACAAAGATTGAGTTATTGAGTTATTTGCGGGTCATCATCATTGCACTCCGAACATGTCCATAGGTGCTCAGATCCCCTCCTCAGCAATTCCCTCAGTGTCCAGCGACTGACGACTCCAGTTCTATGTTGGTTGATAAGTCTTCTTACACGGCCACCAAGTTTCTCATTTCTGGCCGTGCCCATCTTAACTCCCATTTCCATCATCCGAAGAAGTGACGTTGATCTGTGTTTGTCGAAGTCCTGTGCTCTTCCAACATCTCGAAGGGCATTGATGATGTCCGCCCGATCCATCGGTTGCCCGTCCTCAACGACAGCGTAGCTAGCCAACCTGTCTGCTCTCTCATTTCCCGGTACTCCCGCATGTCCAGGGAACATACAAAGATATGAGATGTGACTAACACAGACATGCACACACAAAGATATGAGATGTGACTAACACAGACATGCACACAGCGATATGAGGCATGACTAACAATGACATGCACACACAAAGATATGAGATGTGACTAACACTGACATGCACACAGCGATAAGAGGCATGACTAACACTGACATGCATACACAAAGATATGAGATGTGACTAACACAGACATGCACACAGCGATAAGAGGCATGACTAACACTGACATGCACACACAAAGATATGAGATGTGACTAACACAGACATGCACACACAACGATATGAATGGGACTAACACAGACATGCACAAACAACGATATGAGATGTGACTAACACAGACATGCACAAACAACGATATGAGATGTGACTAACACAGACATGCACACACAAAGATCAAGTAAAAGATATGACGCTGAGATAACAATGTCGATACTATCACAAGGTGACCGATTCTTAAGTCTGGTCTTGGCCTTCATCCATTGTGCTACAACTCGCGTGTTGATGACAACAAACAGGCGTCACACAGACAAACAAGACACACACACACCTACAGACACCTAATTTCCCACACAATGGACGTACTTCCGGTCAAATTTGGTTGCAGCGTCTCCATTGTCGTGAGATATGTCCAGGACCGTAATGCGTGTATGTGTGAGTGCGTGTATGTGTGAGTGCGTGTATGTGTGAGTGCGTGTATGTGTGCGCGCGTGTATGTGTGAGTGCGTGTACGTGTGCGCGCGTGTATGTGTGAGTGCGTGTATGTGTGAGTGCGTGTATGTGTGCGCGCGTGTATGTGTGCGCGCGTGTATGTGTGAGTGCGTGTAAGTGTGCGCGCGTGTATGTGTGAGTGCGTGTATGTGTGAGTGCGTGTATGTGTGAGTGCGTGTACGTGTGCGCGCGTGTATGTGTGAGTGCGTGTACGTGTGCACGCGTGTATGTGTGAGTGCGTGTATGTGTGCGTAAGTGTCTGTGCGTGTATGTTTCCGTGTGTGTATGCATGTGTATGCGTGCGTGCGTATATGTGTACGTTAGTATGTGTATGTGTTTATCATTGCACACATCAACATGTAAAAACGATCGAGAAATGAAGGAAATTAAGTTTCGTTACCTGAACACCGCCAGCTGTGCAATTTCGCGCCCCCCCCCCCATCCCCCACCGAATTCAGCTATTGCCATGTAACAATCACCACATGCCGGCTCTTTGTTTGTGTTACATTCTAGTCCGATGTCTAAACCTTTGTATTCTTCCTCTTCTATCCTTCCTCTGTTGCCGTTGGCGTTGAGGGGAGATACAATCTGCGATTCTTTGCTCTTCTGCTGGCCTCTTCTGGTGTTATTCCTCCTAGTGACTCTAGTATTCCCTTTATCCATCTCTTTCTCGATCTACCTCTTACTCTGGCGTTTTCGTAGCGTTTGTTTATGGCTCTTTGATTCATTGTTAGTTCTTTTTATCTTGTTATGTGATAGAACCATTTTATCTGGTGTTTCTTTACGTATTCTATGGCTGGTTCAATTTCGAGTTTCTTCCTCATGTCAGTGTTTCTTACTCTGTCCCTTAAGCTGTTTCCTGTCATTTTTCTGACACATTTAATTTCGGTGGTCGTTATCTTTCTTATTGTTCTAGAATCCAGCGTCCAATTCTGGCACTGATAGCACAGAGTTGGTAGAAAAATTAATTTTGTAATATTCTAGGTAACCATTTTCTGGAACTGTCCTAACAACTTTTCTCAGAATTCCTTTAACTCTTATCTTCCCTTCTATATTGGGAGCCGCGAAAGCTCAGTGGTTTGTTAACTGGACTACAAAGGACAAGAGGTAGGGTTCGATCCCAACCGACAGCTTCCGGGTTCACCCAGCCTTTAATGGGTATCGGATTTTTTCTGGGGAAAGTAAATTACGCGGTACGGGCGTAATACCGACCACATTACCCCAAAAATCATGTGCCGAAGGTCTGTAAAATGTATGGTCACTAACACCATATTCTGAGCAAATCTTTAAAAAAATCTCAGAGATACCAGGCCTAAATATTAATGGAAAGATAATTAATAACCTGAGATATGCTGATGATACTGTTCTACTAGCAGAAAATCCTAAAGATCTACAACAATTGCTTAATGTGATAAACATAACAAGCAAAAAATATGGACTAGAAATGAATATCAAAAAGACTAAAACTATGATCATAAACAAAGAAAATTCTCAAGACTTACAATTCAATATCACAATTGAGGGAATACATCTGGAGACAGTTCAGAGCTACAACTACCAGGGACATACTATAACCAATGATGGAAAATGCAAAACTGAAATAAACAAAAGAATAGGTATGGCAAAAAGTAATTTTAATGCCATGCAAAATATACTAACAACAAAACAAATATCAACAGGGCTGAAACTAAGAATGGCAAAATGTTACATCTTCTCAATAATCCTGTATGGTGCAGAAACATGGACATTAGACAAGAAAACAGAACAGAAAATTGAAGCCTTTGAAATGTGGATTTATAGAAGAATAGGTAGAATTGGATGGAAGGAAAAGATAACAAACCATAAAGTTTTAAAACAACTGAAAATAAAAAGAGAACTACTAAATACATTTAAGACAAGACAAATGAAATTTTTGGGGAATGTTAAAAGACACAACAGCCTACTAAAAGTAATATTGGAAGGAAAAATACAAGGTAAAAGAGGCAGAGGCAGACCAAGACTAACATGGACGAGTAACATCAAAAGATGGTCAAGTCAATCTATGACAGCCTGCACCATCAAAGCAAGAAACAGAGTAGAATGGCGATCCATGGTAGCCAACCTTCGTTGCGGAGAAGGCACACGATGATGATGAACACCATATTCCCTAAATGTCACTTGGTGTGACGGGGGTACTTTACTCTTTTTTTTTTTTTACTCCCCACCTATATTTTCGACAGTTACTTTATAAAATCTCATTCCGCGTCACGTGATTATAATCTTGTTTCTTTCAGTGTTTACTTCCTCGAGTCTAACTCTACTTTATTATTTTCCTTTCGACAGTGGAGATACCGCCCAGTTACTTAATTCACTTACCTGGTTTACTTCATTTACAATGTGCGCAGTAAACATTTGTGGTGGGTTTATGTAAATGACCATCTTCTATCTCTTTCGTTTCCCCAGTCCCAGAATGTCATGGCCCGTGGAGCTTCGCAAAGCGGCAGAGAAGCCAAGATTTGAGCTTTGGTTTCCATTGCAAATATTGCCACTCTCCATAAGTATCGTCATTGTAATACTGATATACTTTCCCCAAATCGAGATCAACTTTTAGATCGTCTTCATCACGATTTGATTCATCTACAGCAGCAAGTGTTGTAGTACCACCGGCCGGGTCTATGGTGTCCTGGGGGCTATCACGATAGATAACACAGGGATAACACTCACAAGCATGATGTGTCAGATAATAACCTGAAACTGCTACATTTCTATACTTGACTATTTTGTTTACATTACATTTTGTTTACATTACATTTTGTTTGACGTATAATAAAAAAAATTAAACTTTTCTTCGTTCTTTACTACTGGATTTTTTCGTTTTGCCCATTCATTGCATTTTACTTAACCTTTTCAACGAAATCATTCATTTCTGTATTCATTTGTCTTATACAATTGACATGTGGATTTATTTTATTTTCTCTTAACATTAAGTTGCTATCTTATCTTGAAGTTTACAATTAACAGAATAGTAAAAGAAGACAGTGGTGCTACCACGAGTAGCATGGCGATAGAGGTGATGGAGGTGACCAGGGCATCCATCTGGTTAGAGTCACAAAACTACACCCACACCTGCATGATGAGTGATTCGTAGAGCATGATAAGAAAAGTGGAGGCGAGCTCTGTACGCATGCAAAGGGTAGAGTCATTACAGAAGTAACAAATACGTAAGGTCACCTTTGTCTATGTCCCTGGGACATGCTGGAGTACGGGGAAATGAAAGAGCGGACAGGTTGGCTAGCTGTGATGTTGTTGTGGGCGGTCAACCAATGTATTGGACAGACATCATCATTGCTCTTCGAGATGCCGGAAGCCTGGTTAGTCCGCCCGATCCATTGGTTGCCCGTCCTCAACGACAGCGCAGCTAGCCAACCTGTCCCGTCTTTCATTCCCCCGTACTCCCGCATGTCAAGGGACATAGACAAAGGTGACCTTACGTATTTTGGATTTCTGCAACGACTCTACCCATTGCATGCGTACAGATCCCACCTCCACTTTTTTTATCATGCTCATCGAATCACTCAGTATAAATGCGTGGGTGTAGTCTTGTGACTCTAACCATTTTGAATGCCTTGGTCACTGCCATCGCCTCCATTGTCATGCTACTCGTGGTCACGACGTATGCGTGATAACGGTTTGTTATTTTCCTTTCAAATTTTGCATGCAATCTTAGAATATTTTATGACTTTATAGAAATATTTTTTGCTATGAGAAATTTGATCTAGTTTAAAAGTTGTCTTCTTTAGGCTATATTAAATTCACCCTGTTCGAATTTGACACCATTTTAGGATATATACGTTAATTTGGTGCGGTCGTTGACGTAAAATAGTTTGGCTATTGCAGAAACACTAACTTCAGGAAAATCTCGTGCACAAAACTGAATTGTTATTGAACGTTATGACGCACCACGACCTTGGCATTAATTACCGAAGGGAAGGCGTATCTTTATTAATTTTGTGAAGACTCAGTAGACAATTTGTTGACTTTAAATACCAACATTTATATCTAAATTACAATGAGTTTGAAATGCAAATTTATAACTATGCAAAAGGTTACTTTTTTTTACTATATCAGCACTTCCTTAGGAAATCCAAGATGCGGCATTTATATTGTGATATTCATGACCCAGAGAGACGACCCCAACTCGCGCTTGGTCTTAATAAATCAGCATTTTCTCCTTGGATTAAACAAGACTCAGAGTGCACTCATGTCAATCAAGGAAGGAAAAGAAAAGTCGACAGCTTTGACATGGATGTCATAAAACGTGAGATATTGAAAATGTTTGCTAATAATGTACTTGTTACTCTCAGGAATTTGAAATTAAAATTGCATGCAGACTGCAATATTCACATTTCTAAAAGTACTCTATGGAAGATTGTGCGAGGAGCCGGCTTCACTTTCAGAAAAACTGTTGGGGGCAGGAATATTATTTGTGAAAAACCACACTTGGTCATTGCTCGAAGCAAATACCTGAGACAGATCCGTGAGCGGCGGAGTGAACGGTATGATATTGTATATTTGGACGAATCATGGGTCAACGCACACCACACCTATGCTAAAGAATGGCAGTCAGTAAATGGCAAACTCAAAAGAACAATTCCGAGCAGCAAAGGCCAGCGCATTATATTAACGCATGCTGGAAGCACTGAAAACGGCCGTGTCCATGATGCGGGACTTATTTTCCAATAAAAAAGTACCGACGGTAGGGACTACCATACTGAAATGAATGGAAACATTTTCAGGCACTGGTTGGAGAACGATCTTTTACCAATCCTGGAGAGACCTTCATGCATAGTCATGGATAATGCATCATACCACAATGTCGTATCAGAGGAAGACGAAGTGCCTGCAGCATCAAATACAGAAGAGCAAATTAGGACATGGCTTGCGAATGAAAATGTCAAATTTGACGACACATATTAAAAACCCGAATTGTTACAACTTGTGAAGAATACGAATTAGAAAAAGGTGTACCATGTTGACAAAATCATTGAGAAATACGGCCACACCTCTCTTCGACTCCCTGCATATCATGCGCACCTTAATCCAATCGAACTTGTCTGGGCTCACGTCAATGTACAAGTTGCAGAACAGAACAGGGCGTTTAAAATGTGTAATGTTGAAGTTCTGACACGCGAGTCTCTCTCAAAAATAGACATTCCGTTCTGGAAGAAGTGTGTTGAACAGGTGCTGCGGGTGGAAGATGAGTACTGGAAACGAGATGGATTACTATTTGTCCAGCCAGTAATGATTATCAACCTCTTGGAATCGTCAGATTCGGAATGATTAAAATTAAGATGAATTCAATTCCAGCTGCAGTTAGGAATTCCTGGCGTCTAATGGTGACCGAAGGACAAGACTAATTGTAACCAATTGAATTCATGTTTGCAAATACACATAACGAACAACACCCACAATTAAGCACTATGTATATACGCCTCTGACAAGAATTGCAGTAAACTGGAAAATTTAACACGATTACTGTAAACTCTAAAATTTGAATCAACTTGTGTGATATCGTCATAAAAGATCAATGAATTCGCTGATGTGCAAAATCTGTTGTGTTTGTGGAATACAAAATACCAAAATCTTTGCGTCATCAATATTCTAAGATTGCATGCAAAATTTGAAACCAAAATAACAAGCGGTTATCACGAAAAACTAATTCAGGTGTGATTATGAATTTCTGAACGGACTATAGTTCTTTTTGTCTTGTTATGTGTAAGTGTTGGAATATTGAGGTCATTACGCGATCACAAATGACGTCATTTCGCATAAATATATCGCGTGTTGTACATAAACGAACACAAGCTTCCATCTTGCCGGATACATGGTAGGTCGTGACGTTGTCTTCATCAAATATTGAATTTTTTTTCTCCTACATAAATCCGTGACATAATAGCTCCTTGTGATAACTTTGAGTAGTCTACCAGATTTTATGGCCTTTTACATCTTGACAGACGGTTGGTAGTTCGCAATCATTGAGTTATTATCATCATCAAGTACCGGACCTACTGGCATAGATGATCATGACTCTCCACAACTTTCGATCTCGGCAGCTATTTATCATTTCTGTTGTTGACCTTCTGCCAAACCATTCTCCTAAGCTGTCTGTTATTTTTTCTCTTTGCTTCTCTCTATATCTTCGTCCCTCAATTTTCCCAGTTGTTACAATATATTCTAGTTGTTCTCTTCTCATTACATTGTCCAAAAAATGATGATTGTTTCTTCCTAATATTGGATACTCTACCACAGACCATCTCATGTTTACTCTACCACAGACCATCTCAATGTACTGGATACACTAGATAAAGCTGTTTGTTTACTCTAACACAGACCATCTCAATGTACTGGATACACTAGATAAAGCTGTTTGTTTACTCTAACACAGACCATCTCAATGTACTGGATACACTAGATAAATCTGTTTGTTTACTCTAACACAGACCATCTCAATGTACTGGATACACTAGATAAAGCTGTTTGTTTACTCTAACACAGACCATCTCAATGTACTGGATACACTAGATAAAGCCGTTTGTTTACTCTACCACTGACCATCTCATGTTTACTCTACTACTGACCATCTCATGTTTACTCTACTACAGACCCTCTCAATGTGCTGGATACACTAGATAAAGCTGTTTGTTTACTCTAACACAGACCATCTCAATGTACTGGATACACTAGATAAAGCTATTTGTTTACTCTACCACTGACCATCTCATGTTTACTCTACTACTGATCATCTCATGTTTACTCTACCACTGACCATCTCATGTTTACTCTACTACTGACCATCTCAAAGTTCTGAATACACTAGATAAAGCTGTTTGTTTACTCTAACACAGACCATCTCAATGTGCTGGATACACTAGATAAAGCTGTTTGTTTACTCTAACACAGACCATCTCAATGTACTGGATACACTAGATAAAGCTATTTGTTTACTCTACCACAGACCATCTCAATGTACTGGATACACTAGATAAAGCTGTTTGTTTACTCTACCACAGACCATCTCAATGTACTGGATACACTAGATAAAGCTGTTTGTTTACTCTACTACTGACCATCTCATGTTTACTCTACTACAGACCATCTCAATGTGCTGGATACACTAGATAAAGCTGTTTGTTTACTCTAATACAGACCATCTCAATGTGCTGGATACACTAGATAAAGCTGTTTGTTTACTCTACTACAGACCATCTCAATGTGCTGGATACACTAGATAAAGCTGTTTGTTTACTCTACTACAGACCATCTCAATGTGCTGGATACACTAGATAAAGCTGTTTGTTTACTCTACTACAGACCATCTCAATGTGCTGGATACACTAGATAAAGCTATTTGTTTACTCTACTACAGACCATCTCAATGTGCTGGATACACTAGATAAAGCTGTTTGTTTACTCTACTACAGACCATCTCAATGTGCTGGATACACTAGATAAAGCTGTTTGTTTACTCTACTACAGACCATCTCAATGTGCTGGATACACTAGATAAAGCTGTTTGTTTACTCTACTACAGACCATCTCAATGTGCTGGATACACTAGATAAAGCTGTTTGTTTACTCTACTACAGACCATCTCAATGTGCTGGATACACTAGATAAAGCTATTTGTTTACTCTACCACAGACCACCTCTATGTGCTGGATACACTAGATAAAGCTATTTGTTTACTCTACCACAGACCATCTCAATGTTCTGGATACACTAGATAAAGCTGTTTGTTTACTCTACCACAGACCATCTCATGTTTACTCTAACACAGACCATCTCATGTTTACTCTACCACAGACCATCTCAATGTTCTGGATACACTAGACAAAGCTATTTGTTTACTCTACCACAGACCACCTCTATGTGCTGGATACACTAGATAAAGCTATTTGTTTACTCTACCACAGACCACCTCTATGTGCTGGATACACTAGATAAAGCTATTTATTTACTCTACCAAAGACCACCTCTATATGCTGGATATACTAGATATAGCTATTTGTTTACTCTACCACAGACCATCTCAATGTTCTGGATACACTAGATAAAGCTATTTGTTTACTCTACCACAGACCACCTCTATGTGCTGGATACACTTGATAAAGCTATTTGTTTACTCTACCACAGACCACCTCTATGTGCTGGATACACTAGATAAAGCTATTTGTTTACTCTACCACTGACCATCTTTATGTGCTGGATACACTAGATAAAGCTATTTGTTTACTATACCACAGACCACCTCTATGTGCTGGATACACTAGATAAAACTGTTTGTTTACTCTACCACATACCATCTCAATGTACTGGATACACTAGATGAAGCTGTTTGTTTACTCTAACACAGACCATCTCAATGTACTGGATACACTAGATAAAGCTGTTTGTTTACTCTAACACAGACCATCTCAATGTACTGGATACACTAGATAAAGCTATTTGATTACTCTAAAACAGACCATCTCAATGTACTGGATACACTAGATAAAGCTATTTGTTTACTCTAACACAGACCATCTCAATGTACTGGATACACTAGATAAAACTATTTGTTTACTCTAACACAGACCATCTCAATGTACTGGATACACTAGATAAAGCTGTTTGTTTACTCTACCACTGACCATCTCAATGTACTCGATACACTAGATAAACCTGTTTGTTTACTCTATCACAGACCGTCTCAATGTACTGGATACACTAGATAAAGCTATTTGTTTACTCTACCACTGACCATCTCAATGTGCTGGATACAATAGATAAAGCTATTTGTTTACTCTACCACTGACCATCTCTATGTACTGGATACACTAGATAAAGCTGTTTGTTTACTCTACCACAGACCATCTCATGTTTACTCTAACACAGACCATCTCAATGTTCTGGATACACTAGATAAAGCTAATTGTTTATTTCTACCACAGATCACCTCTATGTGCTGGATACACTAGATAAAGCTATTTGTTTACTATACCACAGACCACCTCTATGTGCTGGATACACTAGATAAAGCTATTTGTTTATTTCTACCACAGACCACCTCTATGTGCTGGATACACTAGATAAAACTGTTTGTTTACTCTACCACCTACCATTTCAATGTACTGGATACACTAGATAAAGCTATTTGTTTACTCTACCACAGACCATCTCAATGTTCTGGATACACTAGATAAAGCTATTTGTTTACTCTACTACTGACCATCTCATGTTTACTCTACCACTGACCATCTCATGTTTACTCTACTACTGACCATCTCAAAGTTCTGAATACACTAGATAAAGCTATTTGTTTATTTCTACCACAGACCACCTCTATGTGCTGGATACACTAGATAAAGCTGTTTGTTTACTCTAACACAGACCATCTCAATGTATTGGATACACTAGATAAAGCTATTTGTTTACTCTAACACAGACCATCTCAATGTACTGGATACACTAGATAAAGCTGTTTGTTTACTCTAACACAGACCATCTCAATGTACTGGATACACTAGATAAAGCTGTTTGTTTACTCTACCACAGACCATCTCAATGTACTGGATACACTAGATAAAGCTGTTTGTTTACTCTAAAACAGACCATCTCAATGTACTGGATACACTAGATAAAGCTATTTGTTTACTCTAACACAGACCATCTCAATGTACTGGATACACTAGATAAAGCTGTTTGTTTACTCTAACACAGACCATCTCAATGTACTGGATACACTAGATAAAGCTATTTGTTTACTCTAACACAGACCATCTCAATGTACTGGATACACTAGATGAAGCTGTTTGTTTACTCTAACACAGACCATCTCAATGTACTGGATACACTAGATAAAGCTATTTGTTTACTCTAACACAGACCATCTCAATGTACTGGATACACTAGATAAAGCTGTTTGTTTACTCTAACACAGACTATCTCAATGTACTGGATACACTAGATAAAGCTATTTGTTTACTCTAACACAGACCATCTCAATGTACTGGATACACTAGATAAAGCTGTTTGTTTACTCTAACACAGACCATCTCAATGTACTGGATACACTAGATAAAGCTATTTGTTTACTCTAACACAGACCATCTCAATGTACTGGAAACACTAGGTAAAGCTGTTTGTTTACTCTAACACAGACCATCTCAATGTATTGGATACACTAGATAAAGCTATTTGTTTACTCTAACACAGACCATCTCAATGTACTGGATACACTAGATAAAGCTGTTTGTTTACTCTACCACAGACCATCTCAATGTTCTGGATACACTAGATAAACCTGTTTGTTTACTCTACCACAGACCATCTCAATGTTCTGGATACACTAGATAAAGCTGTTTGTTTACTCCACCACATACCATCTGAATGTACCCGATACACTAGATAAAGCTGTTTGTTGACTCTAACACAGACCATCTCAATGTACTGGATACACTAGATAAAGCTATTTGTTTACTCTACCACAGCCCATCTCAATGTACTGGATACACTAGATAAAGCTGTTTGTTTACTCTAACACAGACCATCTCAATGTACTGGATACACTAGATAAAGCTGTTTGTTTACTCTACCACAGCCCATCTCAATGTACTGGATACACTAGATAAAGCTGTTTGTTTACTCTACCACAGCCCATCTCAATGTGCTGGATACACTAGATAAAGCTGCTGTACAGCTCTCAGTGCCTGAGCTTGTGGAACATCCTCGGTTGATCTCGACAGAGACGTGTTCATCGTTTCGAAATGGCTGCCACCTCAACATCATCATCAAGTGCCGTGCCCGCTGGCGTAGGTGATCAAGCCTCTCAACAACTTTCGATCAAGACAGTTACTTGTCATTTCTGTTTGTGACCTTTTGCCACGCCATTCTCTTAAGCAGTCTGTGTGGTATCTTTCTCTTTGCTTCCCTCTATATTCGTTCGTCCCTCAATTTTCCCAGTTGTTGCAATTTTTTCCAGCTGTTCTCTTCTCATTATATGCCATAAATGATGATTGTTTTTTCCTAATATTGGATATTAGCTCTGTTTTTGCTTTGACCTCTTTCACAACATTTTCATTACTCATCTTAGCTGTCCATGATATTCTCAACATTCTTCTGTAAAACCACATTTCTAAAGACTCCAGTGATTGTTTTGTCTGTTGTCATATGGTCCATGATTCACATCCATATGTTAAGACTGGATCTACATAGCTTTTAAGAACTCTTTTTCATGTTTCTTTTGTCAAAAATGGATTGTATAGTATCTTCCTCATCTTTTGGAAAGCTGCTTTTGCCTGAACCATTCTGCACCTCTGTTGTACATCTACCGTCTGAGGTTAACAAAGTTCCCAAATATTTAAATTCATTTACCTGTCTCAATATTGTTCCACTTGTCTTTATTTTGCACTGAGGTGATGTCTTTTTCTTTGTTGTTACCATTGCCTCTGTCTTTTTGCTATTAAGGCTGAGACCTTTATTTTTGCTTTCTTTCAATATAATGTCCAACATTTCTTGTAACTCATTTTCACTCTTAGCGATTAAGACTGTATCATCAGCATATCTTAGATTATTTATATTATGACCTCCAATTGTTATTCCAGGTATGCCCCTTATGGATCTTAAAATAATCTCACTATAAATATTAAACAAATCTGGTGACAGCACACAACCTTGCCTAACACCCTGTTTTTATTATATAAGGCTGGCACCTACCGTAAGCGTTTGAGCAGCTTGGTTATCTACGATATTATTTGATTGTTATGTTATATGACGTCATGATAGTGATGCGGCTAGTGCACTCGTCTTCTGTGGAGATGAGGTAGGGTTCACTAGACGGACGGAGTGATCTATCTATCTATCTATCTATCTATCTATCTATCTATCTATCTATCTATCTATCTATCTATCTATCTATCTATCTATCTATCTATCTATCTATCTATCTATCTATCTATCTATCTATCTATCTATCTATCTATCTATCTATCTATCTATCTATCTATCTATCTATCTATCTATCTATCTATCTATCTATCTATCTATCTATCTATCTATCTATCTATCTATCTATCTATCTATCTATCTATCTATCTATCTATCTATCTATCTATCTATCTATCTATCTATCTATCTATCTATCTATCTATCTATCTATCTATCTATCTATCTATCTATCTATCTATCTATCTATCTATCTATCTATCTATCTATCTATCTATCTATCTATCTATCTATCTATCTATCTATCTATCTATCTATCTATCTATCTATCTATCTATCTATCTATCTATCTATCTATCTATCTATCTATCTTTCTATCTATCTATCTATCTTTCTATCTATCTATATATTTACCTATCTATCTATCTATCTACCTGTCCGTCCGTCCGTCCTTCCGTCTGTCTGTCTGTATATCTGTCTCTCTGCCTGTCTGTCTGTCTGTGTGTCTGTTTGTATATCTTTCTCTCTGCCTGTCTGTCTGTGTGTTTGTTTGTATATCTGTCTCTCAGCCTGTCTGTCTGTCTGTGTGTTTGTTTGTATATACGTCTCTCAGCCTGTCTGTCTGTCTGTGTGTTTGTTTGTATATCTGTCTCTCAGCCTGTCTGTGTGTGTGTTTGTATATCTGTCTGTCTGTGTGTTTGTTTGTATATCTGTCTCTCTGCCTGTCTCTCTGCCTGTCTGTGTGTCTGTTTGTATATCTGCCTGTCTGTGTGTCTGTTTGTATATCTGTCTCTCTGCCTGTCTCTCTGCCTGTCTGTGTGTGTGTTTGTATATCTGTCTGTCTGTGTGTTTGTTTGTATATCTGTCTCTCTGCCTGTCTCTCTGCCTGTCTGTGTGTGTGTTTGTATATCTGCCTGTCTGTGTGTCTGTATATCTGTCTCTCTGCCTGTCTGTCTGTGTGTGTGTCTGTTTGTATATCTGTCTATCTGTCTGTCTGTCTGTGTGTCTGTTTGTATATCTGTCTCTTTGCCTGTCTCTCTGTCTGTATGTGTGTCTGTTTGTATATCTGTCTCTCTGCCTGTCTGTCTGTATATCTGTCTATCTGTCTGTTTGTCTGTCTGACTATTATCTTTTGGAACCAAAGACGGCACATATGCCAGACATTCTAGACTCTAGTGTCTGACCTTCATTGTGTCTCTCCAAATGTTCTGGTAGATTTGTTCAATCTCGGCGAGGGAGCTGATGGTTGCTGTTGCTGCTTCTCATTTTAATGTTCTTTTTAGTGTTTCTGTATGTCGGCTTCTTTTTGTGTACCCTCTGGTTCCTATTTAAGGACTTTCTTTGCGATTCTCTTGTTGTCTCTTCTTATCACATGACCAACATATGACCACCTTCTCTTGTTGTCTCTTCTCATCACATGACCAACATATGACCACCTTCTCTTGTTGTCTCTTCTCATCACATGACCAACATATGACCACCTTCTCTTGTTGTCTCTTCTCATCACATGACCAACATATGACCACCTTCTCTTGTTGTCTCTTCTCATCACATGACCAACATATGACCACCTTCTCTTGTTGTCTCTTCTCATCACATGACCAACATATGACCACCTTCTCTTGTTGTCTCTTCTCATCACATGACCAACATATGACCACCTTCTCTTGTTGTCTCTTCTCATCACATGACCAACATATGACCACCTTCTTCTCTTGTTGTCTCTTCTTATCACATGACCAACATATGACCACCTTCTCTTGTTATCTCTTCTCATCACATGACCAACATATGACCACCTTCTCTTGTTGTCTCTTCTCATCACATGACCAACATATGACCACCTTCTCTTGTTGTCTCTTCTCATCACATGACCAACATATGACCACCTTCTCTTGTTGTCTCTTCTCATCACATGACCCACATATGACCACCTTCTCTTGTAATCTCTTCTCATCTGATGGCAACATATGACCGCTTTCTCTTGTTATCTCTTCTCATCACATGACCAACATATGACCACCTTATTCTCTTGATTAAAGCTGATATGTTTTATGTTTTGACATTTCTCATATTACAGCACTAGTCTTGAACTCATTCCTTGGTATACAAAGATTTTCCTGAGGTATTTGTTTTCAAACACATCCAGGTTATTTACTATTTATTTTATTTGTTTTCAAACACATCCAGGTTATTTACTATTTATTTTATTTGTTTTCAAACACATCCAGGTTATTTACTATTTATTTTATTTGTTTTCAAACACATCCAGGTTATTTACTATTTATTTTATTTGTTTTCAAACACATCCAGGTTATTTACTATTTATTTTATTTGTTTTCAAACACATCCAGGTTATTTACTATTTATTTTATTTGTTTTCAAACACATCCAGGTTATTTACTATTTATTTTATTTGTTTTCAAACACATCCAGGTTATTTACTATTTATTTTATTTGTTTTCAAACACATCCAGGTTATTTACTATTTATTTTATTTGTTTTCAAACACATCCAGGTTATTTACTATTTATTTTATTTGTTTTCAAACACATCCAGGTTATTTACTATTTATTTTATTTGTTTTCAAACACATCCAGGTTATTTACTATTTATTTTATTTGTTTTCAAACACATCCAGGTTATTTACTATTTATTTTATTTGTTTTCAAACACATCCAGGTTATTTACTATTTATTTTATTTGTTTTCCAGCTCTCGCATCCATAAGTGAGGATGGATAATACATTTAATTTGAAAATCCTAAGATTTGTTTTGTGCTAAGTAATTTTGATTTCCACATTGGATCAAGGTTTCCGAAAGTCATTGCTGCCTTTGCTATTCTGATTCTAATCTCCATCCTTGTGTCTCCATCTTGATCTATGCAGCTTCCAAAATATACAAAGTGATCTATTTTTTTCCATCTGGGCGAACTTGATTTTTCATTACTTTTGTCTTTTCTTGGTTGATCTCAAGTCCACTTTTTCTAGTTATTGATGACATGACATTTGTAGTTTTTTTCTGGCATAATGTTCGCATTGCTATTGATAAGAACGATGTCGTCTGCAAAATCAAGGTCCTCCAAATGAGATTCAAGTGTTCATGCAATGGCTTTGTTACCTGTGCAGCACTTCTGTATAATGAAGTCGATGGCAGGTGCAAATAACAAGGGAGATCAAATAGATCTTTTATTCACTCCGGTATCAATCCTGCCTAATATATGAGGATGAAAACCTGCTACAACAGCATTTAACATCTCTAGACAAAAGTTGCACAAACTACAGTATGAAAATTAACACAGCAAAAACAGAGGCTATGAGAATAAGTAAATTAAAACACCCATTAAACATTAAGATCAAAGATAAAGAAATAAATGATAAATAAACATGAGAATACAAAAAGCAAATGCTGTTACATACCAGCTTTTACCATTGCTAAGACATCCAAACATTTCTATGCCAGCTAAACAATAGCATCTTCATACCAACTTTGTGCTATGAAAGTCAAACATGGACCCTTTCTAAATCACATTTAATTAAGAAAGATCAATACATGTGAGATGCGATGCTTGAGAAAAGTAACAAACAACACAAGAAGAGATAGAATACCAAATGAAACCATAAGAAAAATGGTAGGAACAAAACCCTGCCAAGAATATATAGAACAACAACAACTTAAATGGTTCGACCAACTGGTCAGAATGAATCCTTATCAATCACCATCAAGGGCGTTCTTCTCGAGAATGCATGGAAAAAGACCAAGAGGAAGACCCAGAAGAAGATGGATAGATGCAGTGACAGAGACATGTAACAACAAAGGAAAATCACTAATTCAGACAGTTCGAGCAGCTCAAGAACGACAAAAGATATAAACCACGACACCTTTTAGGTGTCAGGGAAAAGAGAAAAGAAGAAGAAGGAGAATAAATCTGGTACCATTCACTCAGACCTGCCTCTGTGAGAACTGCACATGAGAAGCCGCCATACAGATTCTTAATGATGTTATATCCATTTTGTTAGAGCAGGTTCCCCAATAGTGCCGAAACACTGACATTTAGAAGGAGTGGTCTTTGTTTCTCTAGACATACAAGAACACTTAAATAGACTCAACAACACAGGCACAGAATGCAACATGAAAATCAACATCAACAACACAGGCACAAAATACATGAAAATCAACATCAACAACAGAGGCACAAAATACAACATGAAAATCAACATCAACAACACAGGCACAAAATACAACATAAAAATGAACATCAACAACACGGGCACAAAATACAACATGAAAATCAACATCAACAACACAGGCACAAAATACAACATGAAAATCAACATCAACAACACAGGTACAAAATACAACATGAAAATCAACATCAATAACAGAAGCACAAAATACAACATGAAAATCAACATCAATAAAATAGAAGTCATGAATATCGTGAAAGAGAAACAATCATTTGCTCTTGCCTTATATTCAGCATTCTCGACTGCTGAACGATAATCTCAAACTGATTTCAGCAACCTTTGTTTCCAGATCATCCCAATGGTGACCCAGCCTCCACGGGACCTACCAGTGATAGTAGCATTAGTTCCTGACAACATGTGTGCGGCTGCTGTATCCTCTCTCTTCTGCTGTCCACTGTCACTGATAGCCCTCTACAAAGCTAACAATGTGAGTTCAGTCACAACTAATTTCTCGACGATATATTCTCACAGCAAAATATCATTATTTCAAAGATCATGTGTTATCACTCGTATAAAATTAGTTAAAATCCGGATGGAGGGACTCTATGTCAGTAGAGGGCGTTAACCGTCATTCTGGCATCCCTGCACCATCTTTCAATTCCGAACGTATGGACTACGTCCCGCCTTCGGAAATCCTTGATACGAAGTTGAGAGGGGGATAGTGCGACTGGGTAAAAGCCCTATCTCAATATTCCGGATAGTGCGACTGGGTAAAAGCCCTATCTCCATATTCCGCATAGTGCGATTGGGTAAAAGCCCTATCTCCATATTCCGCATAGTGCGACTGGGTAAAAGCCCTATCTCCATATTCCGGATAGTGCGACTGGGTGAAAGCCCTATCTCCATATTCCGGATAGTGCGACTGGGTGAAAGCCCTATCTCCATATTCCGGATAGTGCGACTGGGTGAAAGCCCTATCTCCATATTCCGGATAGTGCGACTGGGTGAAAGCCCTATCTCCTTATTCCGGATAGTGCGACTGGGTGAAAGCCCTATCTCCATATTCCGGATAGTGCAACTGGGTAAAAGCCCTATCTCCATATTCCGGATAGTGCGACTGGGTAAAAGCCCTATCTCCATATTCCGTGCCCAGGCAGAGTAGGCAAAGGGAAGTGAAGAAGAAAGCAGCAATGATTAAACTTGGCACATGGAAAGTAAGGACCGATGGACTTGTTAAAGCAAACACACTAAAAGAAGAACAATTTAGAATAACAGCGCTCGTTGATAATGAACTAAATAGACGCATGTCGGTATTGCTGCACTCCAAGATAAGCAAATACTATATGGTGAACTAATACACGGAAAAATACAAATCGGCAGACCTGAACTACGATATAGAGATATCTGTAAATCATCTCTGAATGACTTCTCCATCTGTGAAAATGAATGGAAACATCTGGCAAGTAATCGACACGGGTTAATAACATCACCGATGAGTTACTGTGACTAACATCACCGATGAGTTACTGTGAATAACATCACCGGTCAGTTACTGTGACTAACATCACCGATAAGTTACTGTGACTAACATCACCGGTCAGTTACTGTTAATAACATCACCGATGAGTTACTGTGACTAACATCACCCGTCAGTTACTGTTATTAACATGACCAGTCAGTTACTGTGACTAACATCACCCGTCAGTTACTGTTATTAACATGACCAGTCAGTTACTGTTATTAACATGACCAGTCAGTTACTGTTAATAACATCACCGATGAGTTACTGTGACAAATATCACCCGTCAGTTACTGTTATTAACATGACCAGTCAGTTACTGTGACTAACATCACCGATGAGTTATTGTGAATAACATCAACGGTCCGTTACTGTGACCAACATCACCAGTGAGTTACTGTTAATAATATCACCAGTTAGTTACTGTGAATAATTCACCGGTCAGTTACTGTGAATAACATCACCGATGAGTTATTATGACTAACATCACCGGTCAGTTACTGTGACTAACATCACCGATAATTTCATATAATTAACATTAACGGTCAGTTACTGCGACTAAAGACGCCGATCAGTTGCTGTGACTAGCATCACCGACCAGTTACTGTGACTAGCAACACCTGTTTGTTTTACTTAGAATTCCTTTAACTCTTATCTCCCCCTCAATATTTGCGATATTTGCTTTGCAACATCTCATTCCCACGTCACATGATTATAACCGTGTATCTGTTACTGATTGCTTCCTGCAGTATGGCTCTATTATTTTCTCGTCATTATGAAGATAACATCTTCATCAACCCATAATATCTTCAGTAATCAAGAAAAGATGATGGTCATATGTTGGACATGTGATGAGAAGAGATAATAACCGAATAGCAAAGCAAGCCCTCATGTGGGAAACAACAGGTAAGAAAAGAGAAGACGCAGAGAGACACTGAGAAGAACATTGATGATAGAGGCAAGAGCAGCAGGAATCGGCTCCCTCAATGAGATAGAGCTGCTTGCACAGAACAGAGACAAAAGGCGAGATTTGATAAAATATCTTTACAAGGACTGAAAACTGCTAGAATATAAATTTAGATAAGAGAATGAGTATCTGGATCTACGCCATATGGGCTTGCTACGGCTCGAAAGGTCAATAAATAGATAGATAGCGCAGATACCGCCCAGCTAATTTGACTCACTTGCTTTACCTTATTGACATTGCCCGCAGTAAACCTTCGTGGTGGGTTTGTGTACCTGACCATCTAGTATCACTTTTGGTTTCCCCAGTCCCAGAACGCCATGGCCGATGGAGACGTCTATCGCGCAGCGAAGAGCGGCAAACAGGCCAAGATGTGGGCCATCGGTGCCATATCATGTGGTCTCATCATAGCAATCTTCAACATTTTCAGAATATTACCCTATCGTTAGCGCTACAGGAATGTGAGTAGCCGCATCGACGTAGTATTTGTGGTTTTCGTGGCAGTCAGAAAGGACGAGATTGATATAACAACTACAAGCATTATGTGCCAAACAGTAGCCTGTAATTTTTCTGGCTTTTGTAGCTATATTTTGTTACTATAAATGTTTTGATAAAATGACACTTTGTGTGGTTGACATTTTTTATTCAAACTGTGCATTGATCTTTATTACTGCGTGTTTAGTTGAGGTTTTGTTTTTATTCGTCTTATTCTCCTTCTTTTCTTTTCACTGATACTTAAAAGGTGTCGTGGTTTATATAATTTGTCGTTCTTGAGCTGCTCGAACTGTCTGAATTAGTGACTTTCCTTTGTTGTTACATGTCTCTGTCACTGCATCTATCCATCTTCTTCTGGGTCTTCCTCTTGGTCTTTTTCCATGCATTCGCGAGAAGAACGCCCTTGATGGTGATTGGTGAGGATTCATTCTGACCAGGTGGCCAAACCATTTAAGTTTTTTGTTGTTCTATATTTTCTTGGCAGGGTTTTGTTCCTACTATTTTTCTTATGGTTTCATTTAGTATTCTATTTCTTCTTGTGTTGTTTGTTACTTTTCTCAAGCATCGCGTCTCACATGTATTGATCTTTCTTAATTGTGATTTAGAAAGGGTCCATGTTTGACTTTCATAGCACAAAGTTGTTATGAAAATGCTATTTATCATTTGTTGTTTAGCTGGCATAGAAATGTTTGGATGTCTTAGCAATGGTGAAAGCTGGTATGTGACAGCATTTGCTTTTTGTTTTCCCATGTCAATTTCTTTTATGTTTGTTTATTGTAGATATCTAATTAACATATTTGGTGAAATTGTTTATTTTTATTGTCACTTTGACTTACACACTTGTATTATCTAATCATTTATATAGCAAAGAGTAAAGTACCCCCGTCACGCCAAGTGGCGTATAGGGAATATGATGTTCGTTACCATAAATTTTACATACCTTCAGCACATGATTTTTGTGGTAATGTGGTCGGTATTACGTCCGTGCCGCTTTACTTTCCCAGAAAAAAATCTGGTACCCATTTAAGGCTGGGTGAACCAGAAAGCCGTCGGTTGGGATCGAACCCTACCTGTTGTCCTTTGTAGTCCAGTTCACTAACCACTGAGCTATCGCGGTTCACACATTTATGTACCCATTCATTTGATTTTACTTTGCCATTTTTTTCCCTTAGTTCCACTTGATTTACTTCTGTTATATAACAACAATGTTACTCATTTCTCGACCACTTTAAATTCTTTTAGGCCACTGAGTTAACAAGGGAGCCGCGATAGCTCGCTGGTTAGTGAACTGGACTACAAAAGAGAAGAGGTCGAGTTCGATCCAAACCGACGGCTTCCGGGTTCACCCAGCCTTAAATGGGTACCTGATTTTTTTTTCTCGGAAAGTAAAGCGGGACCGAAGTAATACCGACCACATTACCCCAAAAATATTGTTCTGAAGGTCTGTAAATTGTATGGTCACTCACACCATATTCTATATACGCCACTTGGCGTGACGGGGCTCTTTACTTTTTACTTTTACCGAGTTAGCAAGGGGATAACCAACCAGCTTACGAACCCACAATTTCTTGTACGGGTTCCATTCAAGCAACAGAGTTAATTAAGGAAATGACCAACCAGCTTACGAACCCTTATTGTCTTATACGGGTACCAATGATTTTGTGTGTGATAAATATGGGTGGCCTAACGTAATGCTGCCCATGTTTATTACAGATGTGGCGATAGTAAAGAAAATATGGGGAATGAGTATTATGTTGGTTGTACGCCAGTAGTTTACCAGGAAGGATTTGACTAACATTTTGCCCATAAATTAACAAAGATATATAGTAGGCGCATTTAGCGCCTAAAGTACTCGAGGCGCAGGGGGAGTTAACCTCGCGTGTTGATGATCCGGAAGTGACCTGTTTATGTCTGGTGTGTGCTGACTTTGGAGGTCTTGATGTACCAGATAGTTATTGATAGTTTAGCAGATTATACAACAGCAATGAAACACGGTCAATATAAAACAGAAATCGAAAGATATATTTTATTCTTTTATTATCGCAGTAGATATATAACATACAGTGGATATTATATAACATTACAAAAATATTTAGTACACTGAGTAAATATATAGTAAAAGGATAACATTTATTTATAGCTATGTAGTTGGGTGTCTGCTTAGCTCTATGTCATAAATTAATCATAAGGGGTGAAACTGTTAGAGATTTCTGGCTAGTCTAAGTTGGTAGTGTAAAGAGTTAAATATCTAGAGGTGTAGTCGAGACGTTATCAGCAGCTACCTTTCTTTTTATATAGAAATAGGAAAGAGCATTTCTTGTTTGACTGTAGGAAAATATGGAATTATTTAAGACTTTGAAACCTACATTTTTCCCACCCTTAGCCTTTTGCGTAGCGAGAACCTCTAAAAACATATCTTTATCTAATTTGTTGTGTTGCTTGCTTAACCCTTTACATCTGATTTTATCGAAATCCCCACTACAATGGTACGTCTTACTACATAAGCTAACAAGAGCTGTCCCTTCGTACTCTAATTTAAAAAGACCTGGCGTTCGTTTGGTGTATGTTTTAACACCTTTACAGTTTATACAAACTGTCTTGCTAACATGCTCATCGTAAAACTCGGCAGGAAACCAGTCTTTATATTCTCTATTAAACTCATCTTGCATACCTGACTCAACTATGTCAGCTAACTTAGGTACACTTAAAGCCAAGTATAAACTATCACTATCTGTTTCACATAACTGAAAGTCGGACCTGGCTACAAACGTATCTAAAAACTCGAAATAAAAATCTAACATACGAAGTTTCGCATATTGATAGACGAAGAAACTAATTTTTAAGTCCCATAGACATATAGTCATAAATTGTTAGACTTAGAGTGAAACTAAATTTAGACGCAAAGTAAAAAATCTTAGATACATACTCAAAATTTTGGCAAAGGACATGTTTGTATTGACAAAGAACGTGTTTTAAAGTGTTAGAAGATGTGTTTGTAATTAAGAAGCCGTATTTTTATTAGCACATGATGTGTTTGTATTACCAGCGGATGTGTTTGTATTGACATAGGACGGGTTTGTATTAACAGAGGGTATGTTTGAAGAGGACATGTTTGTAATAGCCGTGGACGACTTTTGAATTAGCAGAAGACGGATTTGAATTAGCAGAAGACGACTTTTGAATTAGCAGGGGACGGATATGAAATAGCAGAAGACGACTTTTGAATTAGCAGAGGACGGATATATGAGATAGCAGAAGACGACTTTTGAATTAGCAGAGGAAGGATATGAAATAGCAGAAGACAACTTTTGAATTAGCAGGGGACGGATGTGAAACAGCAGAAGACGACTTTTGAATTAGCAGAGGAAGATTATGAAATAGCAGAAGACAACTTTTGAATTAGCAGAGGACGGATGTGAAATAGCAGAAGACGACTTTTGAATTAGCAGAGGACGGATATGAAATAGCAGAAGACGACTTTTGAATGAGCAGAGGACGTGTTTGTAATAGCAGAAGACGACTTTTGAATTAGCAGAGGACGTGTTTGAAATAGCAGAAGACGACTTTTGAATTAGCAGAGGACGTGTTTGAAATAGCAGAGGACAACTTTTGAATTAGCAGAGGACATGTTTGTAATAGCAGAAGACGACTTTTGAATTAGCAGAGGACGTGTTTGAAATAGCAGAGGACAACTTTTGAATTAGCAGAGGACGGGTTTGTAATAGCAGGGGACATGTTTGTAACAGCAGAGGCCGACTTTTGAATTAGCATCGAACAGATAGTTATATCCAAAGTCCAAAAAGTTAGACCAAATCGCAAACATTTTACCACCAGAACACCAAAAAAAATGTAGGCGCATATCGCAAAAAATCGACCTAAAAATCCTAAAAAGATACTCATATAGTCATAATAGTTAGACACAGCGAGCAGGAAGTTATATTCAAGACCCAAAAAGTTAGGCCACTTCAACATTTTAGCACCAGAACACAAAAATTTAGGCTCATATTCAAAAGATCGATCTCAAAACCCGAAAATTCTACTTTCATACTCATACTAGTTAGACACACCGAACAGATAGTTATTTCCAAAGTCCAAAAAGTTATGCCAAATCGCAAAAATTGTACCCCCCAGAACACAAAAATGTAGGCTCGTATTAAAAAAGTCGAACTAAAAATCCTAAAAATCTACTCACATAGTCTTAATCGTCAGAAAATGAAAAATATCTTATGCAACAAATCTATGTCAATATAAATGAGAAAGATAGTTCATCGGTGCTATATAGAACAAATTCTGACCTACGGAAGCGAATCATGGACAGTAGACAAACAAATGAAAAAACGATTAGAGCCACAGAGATGGGATTTCTCAGAAGAATGTTGAAAGTTCCCTGGACAGCTAAAAAGACCAATGAGGAAGTTCTCAAAGAGGCCAACACAAAAAGGCAGCTCCTAAAAAACATAAGAAAGAAACAATCAACATTGTTCGGGCACATCATGAGAAGAGGAAAGTTGGAATACTTGGTTACAACTGGCAAAATGAAAGGAAAGAGATCGCGGACGACAAAGAGAGAAAATACTGGATAGCTTGGTGTCATGGCATGGAAAACAGTCAACAACAAAACTGATACGATGCACTGTAGATAGAAGATTGTGGAGGGGCATGATCACCTACGCCAACCGTATGGTACATGATGATGATGATTTGAGATATCTAGACAAAGAGACAAATATTTTATCTGATAATTTGTTTCCTGTGAAGATAACTTTCATGGACCAAATCAAACAAGGACATTTTGTGAACAGGTAAAGTGACATGAAATGTTTTAGTTAGTGATGGAAGTGACAAATAGAGATGTTAGTTTATCCCGAATTTTTAGAGATAGGAATGGATGACAGAAGAGAGAGTATATTATGATCATCACCATGTGCCATACCGGTTGGTGTAGGTGATCATGTCCCTCCACAATCTTCTATCTACAGTGCATCGTATCAGTTCTGTTGTTGACTGTTTTCATGCCATGACACCAAGCTATCCATTATTTTCTGTCTTTGTCGTCCGCGATCCCTCTTTCATTTTATTTTGCCAGTTGTAACCAAGTATTCCAATTTTCGTCTTCTCATGATGTGCCCGAAAAATGGTGATTGTTTCTTTCTTGTGTTTTTTTTTTTTGGGGGGGGGGAGATCCCTTTTTGTATAGATATTAAGTTGTGGTTTGACATGCTTATTCTAGACAATATAAGAAGGTAGTTAGCCATTCCTTACCTTCTTGGCAGTGACTGTACTAGTCATAGATCGCAGCCGTTGTCTCTATACATGAGATCTTCTGCCTGCCATCGTGGAATGGTGACCATAACCGGCACTACTTGTCGGTTGCTCCCACAACACCATCCACCACCTGCTCCAATGGCTTCACATAACCCTAAAATGGGATGGCTAAACGGGAGCTCCACCTTGTCCAAGGGTGTCCCGAAGACTAGCGGAGGAAAGGAGACGTCTTACTCCACCTTTGGTAGGGCACAACTCTACCCCGCTAACCCGTATATATTATGATAAGGGGGATTGGTTGGTCTCGAGGCAAGACGCCCAACTCGAGACAGAGAGGTTGTGGGTTCAAATCTTGGCTGCACCAGTTGGGATTTTTATTTATGATTTCTCTCTGCGGCAACCACCCCTGGTCTCGGCAGCGAGGCCCGGCTTGAAACGTCAATTACTCATCGACAGGAAAAAATATGAGTACCTCCGAAGACGGAGTTATCTGCCCGTGTGGCGATGGACCCCTGTGCACACGGCTGCCAGGGGAAAATGGATTAACACGCAAAAATCAGTTCCTAGTCTTTATGGACTTCGTCAGAGGTAAAAGCTGGTATACGAAAAAAATATGATAACAAAAGTAAATCAAGTAGACATGCGCAAATTAAATTGAGATAATGAATCAATTCAAAGAGTTAAATACTGAAAGTCAAGTTCAATTAATACACGAATGAACACGAAAATACAAACGATAAGGAATAAGTCAAGCGAATAAGATAAGATAATATGTCAGGTGTATAAATTATGTGAATAAGACAAGTCAATGTGCAAGTTATCTAAGTCAATTGAAAATGACAAGTTAATGTCTCAAGAAATGGAAATCAAGATCAAAACACATGAGTAGAAAGGTGAATAATTTCAGTGTTACAGATAATGAACAAGTTCAACGAAAAAGAAAATCAATTAATAAATAACAAAGTACAATTTAAATTAAAAATATAAAGCTCAAACAATAATGTAAACAAGATGAGTATAGGTATAAACAAAAATTACAGCAAATATTAGAATAGCTTGTGATTACTACCAGGCACATCAAGCTTGTGATTGTTACCTCCATGTTATCTTTCTTGAAGGTCGTAGTACAAGATAAAAGTGGAGAATGGATTGTCTCCCCTAGGTCATGTCCCCCAGTCACATATACCCCAGTGAACCCACCGAGGGCATGGATCCTGGGCTACGTATTAGGAGCAGACCAAGAAGAATTTGGTATCAAGTCATCAAGGTGACCTTGAACATGACAACAGAAGTGGGAGATCTGGCTAGAGACAGAGATTCTTTCTGACGAGCTGTGGTGAATGTAACGTTCTGTGGGAGATCTGGCTAGAGACAGAGATTCTTTCTGACGAGCTGTGGTGAATGTAACGTTCTGTGGGAGATCTGGCTAGAGACAGAGATTCTTTCTGACGAGCTCTGGTGAATGTAACGTTCTGTGGGAGATCTGGCTAGAGACAGATGTTCTTTCTGACGAGCTGTGGTGAATGTAACGTTCTGTGGGAGATCTGGCTAGAGACAGAGATTCTTTCTGACGAGCTGTAGTGAATGTAACGTTCTGTGGGAGATCTGGCTAGAGACAGAGATTCTTTCTGACGAGCTGTGGTGAATGTAACGTTCTGTGGGAGATCTGGCTAGAGACAGAGATTCTTTCTGACGAGCTGTGGTGAATGTAACGTTCTGTGGGAGATCTGGCTAGAGACAGAGATTCTTTCTGACGAGCTGTGGTGAATGTAACGTTCTGTGGGAGATCTGGCTAGAGACAGAGATTCTTTCTGACGAGCTGTGGTGAATGTAACGTTCTGTGGGAGATCTGGCTAGAGACAGAGATTCTTTCTGACGAGCTGTGGTGAATGTAACGTTCTGTGGGAGATCTGGCTAGAGACAGAGATTCTTTCTGACGAGCTCTGGTGAATGTAACGTTCTGTGGGAGATCTGGCTAGAGACAGAGATTCTTTCTGACGAGCTGTGGTGAATGTAACGTTCTGTGGGAGATCTGGCTAGAGACAGAGATTCTTTCTGACGAGCTGTGGTGAATGTAACGTTCTGTGGGAGATCTGGCTAGAGACAGAGATACTTTCACACGGGCTGTGGTGAATGCAACTTTCTCCAAAGTAAATGAGATCTAATGATGAAATAATTTAAATGTTAAAATTTGTGTTTACCCGAAACCAATAATATCTAATATAAATAACACAGAAATATAAATGTAGATACACACCGAAATCTAATATAAATAACACAGAAATATAAATGTAGATACTCACCGAAATCTAATATAAATAACACAGAAATATAAATGTAGATACACACCGAAATCTAATTACAATGCAGTAATTTGATGTTGTTGATGGATTGCCACGAGTTGATACGAGCATGTTGCCCTTTGAATCATAAGATGCGGCGGGTCGTAATGGCTTTCTTGACATTCCCGGCTCTTACTGGACACGTTGGAGTTCGTCTGTCCCAGGCTATGCTGGGAAACTACTAGTCCAGCCCAGAGGTACTGCAATACTGAGTCCTCTATATCCGTAACATCCAGCACTACAGGGAACACGGCGATCCTAGCTTCTGTTAGCCAGTCTGGTTTGATGCAGACTGTTACCAGGGGAGACCGCGAGGAGGTAGAACTGCTAGGTCTTGGTCAGCTGATGGTGCGCCGACCCTGCTATTGCGATCGCAGATCGCAGGCTATAATGTGATAGACTATCTAAACGGAAAATAGATCACTTCCCCGTAGTCCGGACTTTGGTCAAACAACGACTGGGCTGAAATCAAACCGGCTGACGGAGCGGTCGCAGGTAAAGATAAGTGGGAAGGGTTCTAAAATTATGTGAATGTGGGTACTGGTTCCAGACTATATTACTACTGGCGACATATATATGAGTGGGGATACACATAAATATATATATATATATATATATGGCCCTTTTCGTCTTGTCAGACGGTCTAGTGGAGGCTATTGCGTATTTTTTTGAGGTATTGTTTTTGCCGAACAGCTTCTCTCGTGGCTAATTCTACCAATGTTTGACAAACACACGCGGTCACATAATGAACAGGTCAGGCTCGCTGGTCCACAGGGTTTACCATCCTTTTTCATGAGTCTCTTCTCTTCTAAGTCCTGTCTTAGAACAGTCTCAAATGTTGTTATACCGTTCCTTATACGTGCTCTCCATGATGTGCGATCACTTGCCAGATGTTGCCAGTCGTTTTCACAGATGGAGAAGTCTTTCAGAGATGATTTGCAGATATCTCTATATCGTAGTTTAGGTCTGCCAATTTGTCGTTTTCCGTGTTTTAGCTCGCCATATAGTATTTGCCTAGGAATGCGTGTTTTAGTAAGTCCAGGGCACATGGTCCTTACGTTCCATGTGCCAAGTTTAAACATTGGTGCTTTCTTCCTCATTTCACTTTGCCTACTCTGCCTGGGCACAGGATATGGAGATAGTGCTTTACGTCGCACTATCCCCCTCTCGACTTCGTTTCAAGGATTTCCGAAGGAGGGACAAAGTCCATACGTTCGGAATTGAAAGAAGGTGCAGGGGATGCCAGAAAGACGATTAACGCCGTCAACATAAATATATCCACACACAAAAATACATATATGATATACGATAGGAGTACATACGCTTACACAACAGACACACCCATGCACACACACAATAATGTACATACATATACATGTGTATTTCTGCAACTATGCGTGTGCACACCGAAAGAATGTACACAAACGTTTAAGTACATAACCAGACATCCATGAACACATACGTCCGCATCTACTCTTACGTAGGACATCCACAGACACATCTAGAAGTTCATATATACAAGTGCACATACAGACATATATATATATATATATATATATATATATATATATATATATATATATATATATATATGTGTGTGTGTGTGTGCACATGAGAGTATGCTGTGTGTAGTAGGCATCATGTGTGTATGAGAGCAATATGTTATGTAACCGTGAATGATGAAACATACATATTTAAATCATAATTAAGTGAGGACAAAACAGGATTAGACAAAATTAGCATAGGGATGACTAAGGAACCATGGTGAACCGCACTGACTGACCACTGGTTGTAAACGTATCGAAGCCTTCGGTAAGGAATGTAGAACTCATAAACTAAAGGTGCCAGATGGCTGGGGAATGACCTTAGCTGTTGGTGGGGAACGTAGAACTCATAAACTAAAGGTGCCAGATGGCTGGGGAATGACCTTAGCTGTTGGTGGGGAACGTAGAACTCATAAACTAAAGGTGCCAGATGGCTAGGGAATGACCTTAGCTGTTGGTGGGGAACGTAGAACTCATAAACTAAAGGTGCCAGATGGCTGGAGAATGACCTTAGCTGTTGGTGGGAAACGTAGAACTCATAAACTAAAGGTGCCAGATGGCTGGGGAATGACCTTAGCTGTTGGTGGGGAACGTAGAACTCATAAACTAAAGGTGCCAGATGGCTGGGGAATGACCTTAGCTGTTGGTGGGGAACGTAGAACTCATAAACAAAAAAAGGGCTAGTGACGCGGTGTCAGATGACTGGAGAGGGTCACTTGAATGCAGAGAGGAGTGGAACAGTGTCAATGCCATAGTTGGCAGGGGAAAAGATAAACTGTCGGTAAAAGGACAGGAGTATAAAAGTTAGAGGGCAGACTTGAGAAAGGGGGCTTCCACTTTTAGACTTCGAACTAGGAACACACAGAGATAGTCACGCACTAGCGACCGATAGGAACTGAGATAGTCACAGAAGAACTTCAACTTAGAGACGAGACTAGAACTAGAGATAGGCACCGAGATAGCCATTGGAGAACGTTAGAAAGAGACGTGTATGAGAGCTAGAGATAGAGAGACGGATAGAATATCCACTCAACGAATAGCTGAGGTACAACACCAACGGTAGTCGAAGTGCTTCATCGGCCAAGACTGTTAACAGATCGAACAAGTATCTACAGAAACGCTAGGAAGGATAGCCTGATAGTATCTATATGTATATAGATAATAAATGATGACTTATTTATTGAGTTATTGAGTTATTTGCGGGTCATCATCATTGCACTCCGAACATATCCATAGGTGCTCAGATCCCCTCCTCAGCAATTCCCTCAGTGTCCAGCGACTGACGACTCCAGTTCTGTGTTGGTTGATAAGTCTTCTTACACGGCCACCAAGTTTCTCATTTCTGGCTGTGCCCAACTTAACTCCCATTTCCATCATCCGAAGAAGTGACGTTGATCTGTGTTTGTCGAAGTCCTGTGCTCTTCCCACATCTCGGAGGGCATTGATAATGTCCACCCGATCCATCGGTTGCCCGTCCTCAACTACAGCGCAGCTAGCCAACCTGTCCGCTCTCTCATTTCCCCGCACTCCCGCATGTCCAGGGACATAGACAAAGGTGACCTTACGTATTTTGGATTTCTGCAACGACTCTACCCATTGCATGCGTACAAAGCCCGCCTCCACTTTTTTTATCATGCTCATCGAATCACTCAGTATACATGCGTGGATGTAGTCTTGTGACTCTAACCATTTGAATGCCTTGGTAACTGCCATCACCTCCATTGTCATGCTACTCGTGGTCATGGCGTATGCACCACTGTCTTCCTTGGCTATTCTGCCTGCCGAGCGTGCTGTAAATGCCCATGCACTTCTTTCGTGTCGTCTTACAGATCCGTCTGTATAGATGACTGCATCTTTCTCATCGGTATTATCGCAGATGAGACCGTTGACCTCAGCATTAACCACGACCGGGTTCTGTTCCCTACTTTTCCTGTCGAATGTGACAATACACGACAATGTCCCCTTGAATAACGTAGGCACCGGTATCCACTCCTCACCAACGCTGATATTGGTAAGTCCACAGACCTGTTTGATGACATCTTCTGCTCGGCCCACCCATGATTTGCCTCTTTTTAGCCTGGCACCTTTCACTGTGTTGAGCACGTGATGCAATGGATGCTCTGTATCTGTACTAATCTTCAGGTATGCTCGTGCTCTCCAGATCTTGATTTTGTCATCCATAGTTGAAAGTCAAGAAGATACCTCATTGCTACACAGGGAGTGTCCCTCGTACATCCCAGGATAATGCGCATAGCTTCATTTTGTATTTTCTCCAGCATATCAATTTGAGTCGTACTGACAGTAAGAATGGCCAGGGCATACTCGATTGGTGCGAGGACTAATCCCTGGAACAGAAGAGTAAGTAGCCTCTGCTCGATGTTGGCAGCTGCCATGACCTTCAAGGCGGCTAATCCTTTGCGGGATTTTGTTATCACATGGTCGACGTGGTCCCGAAAACACAGGCTGCGATCAAACTTAACTCCGAGGTATGTCATCAACTTGTCCCTGGTCACCTCATCAGCTCCCATTCGTACTACCGGTGTGGTCGTATTAACGATATGATTGTTAAGGGAGAACCATGAAACTGATGCTTTATTAGGATTAACCAAGGCACCTGAAACCCCACACCAGGAAGAAATGCGATCGAGTTCGTCTTGCATTGTGGAGGCGATTCCCCGTCTGTCTCTTCCCTGTCGATATACCAGAATATCATCAGCAAAAGTCATAGTTCTTCCCCTCCCATCCAGCTGTTGGGCCGTGATCGTTATTGTGTACACGTTAAATAGAACTGGTGACAATGGTGAGCCTAGTGGCAGCCCAGGACAAATGGATGTTCGGATGCTCGGATGACTTATTTCTAACACACCAAGTTTGTTCATTCTTGAATGTGTGGTGTCGTGCCATATACGCAGAACAATAGAACACGGCTATAGATAATGCCTTGAGGGGACAGCAAACCCAACTGGACTATGTTTCAAAAACACACTTTCATCACCCTGTGGAGCATAGGTCTTCAACATAAACTGTCAACTCCCTGTGGAGCTTAGGCCTTCAACAAACACTTTCAACTCCTTGTGGAGCTTAGGTCTACAACAAACACTTTAAACTCCCTGTGGAGCATAGGTCTTCAACAAACACTTTCATCACCATGTGGAGCAAAAATCCTCAACAAACACTTTTATCACCCTGTGGAGCAAAGGTCCTCAACAAACACTTTCATCACCCTGTGGAGCATAGGTCTTCAACAAACACTTTCATCACCCTGTGGAGCAAAGGTCCTCAACAAACACTTTTATCACCCTGTGGAGCATAGGTCTTCAACAGACACTTTCATCACCCTGTGGAGCAAAGGTCTTCAACAAATACTTTCAACTTCCTGTAGAGCATAGGTCTTCAAGAACTGTCCGCGCCGTTCTAATACTTGCTATTCTTTACAGATCTCCTCATGTCTTCCCCATCACCTTCATCTCTGCTTCAACAAGTCTTCTCCCAGAATGGTCTAACTCCTTGCTCTCTTTTGGTCTAACTCCTTGTCTTTTCCCATGGGGATTAAAAAAACGGGTCTGTCGTGCTATACTCTCAGTTGGCTTTCTCAGCGTTATGTCCTATCTAGCGCCATCGTCTTAGTTGTGTCTATTTATCCACTGAAATTTGGTATCCACTGTTCCATAATTCTATGTTATTGATTTTGTCCTGCCATTTCCATCCTTTTATTCTGCGTAAGCATCCATTAATGAAAGTCTGTATCTTCGTGTTTGTCATTTTTGTTATTCTCCATGTTTCACTGCCATATAATAAGACTGCCTTAACGTTGGAGTTAATCATACTTATTTTGGTATTTAACCTAATTTCTTTGGATTTTATTATTTTTCATAGTGCAACGACAGCTCCTATTTTATTTTTTGATGTCATTATTTTGATATCATTCTCTATACCTCATTCTTTGTCTATGTTCTTATTCATCTTCTACCTTTCAGCTCCCTGTGGAGCATAGGTCTTCAACAAACACTTTGCATGTCGTTCTATTTCTTGCCATTCTTTTAGGATCATTCCATGTCTTCCCCATAATTTTCATCTCTGCTCCTATCTGTCTTCTCCAAGAATTTCTTGGTCTTCCTCTATATCTTTTCCCCGGGGATTCCAAAAAAGGGCCTGTTGTGCAATACTCTCTGTTGGCTTCCGTAGTGTGTGTCCTATCCAGCGCCATCGTCTTCGCTGTATCTCTTTATCCACTGATATTTGACTGGTAAATTTCCATAATTATATGTCAGTGAATTTGTCATGCCATTTCCATCCTTTTATTCTGCGTAAGCATCCATTAATAAAAGTCTGTATCTTCATGATTATCAATTTTGTTGTTTTCCGTGATTCACAGCATTATAATAAAAAAAAAAGTAAAGAGCCCTTGTCACGCCAAGTGGCGTATAGGGAATATGGTGTTAGTGACCATACATTTTACAGACCTTCAGCACATGATTGTTGGGGTAATGTGGTCGGTATTACGCCCGTACCGCTTTACTTTCCCACGAAAACTCCGGTACCCGTTTAAGGTTGGGAGAATCCGCAACCGTCGTTTGGGATCGAACTCTACCTCTTGTCCTTTGTAGTCCAGTTCACTAACCACTGAGCTATCGCGGCTCTCACAGCCATATAATAGGACTGACTTAATATTGGAGTTGAACATTTTTATTTTTGTATTTAACTTAATTTCTCTGGATTTTCATGTTTCCCAATGCAACAAAAGCTCCTCTTGCTTTTGATATCCTCATTTTGATATCATTTTCTGTTCCTCCCTCTTTATCTATGTTACTGCCCAGATATGTAAGATTGTACGTCTAGTAGATGTATTTCTCCTATTGCTATTTCGTTATTGCCAACTGCATTAATACTCACAATTTTGGTCTGAACTCTGTTTATTTTCAGTCCTGGTTGTTAGTGATTTCTCAGTATGTATGCTCAGATGTCGAAGACTAAGATGGCTGGGGCACGTCCAGCGAATGGAAGAAAAACGCATCCCCAGGCAAATACTATATGGTGAACTAACACACGGAAATAGACAAATCGGCAGACCTTGACTACGATATAGAGATATATGTAAATCATATCTGAATGACTTCTCCATCTGTGAAAATGACTGGAAACATCTGACAAGTGATCGCACATCATGGACAGCATGTATAAGGAATGGTATAACATCATTTAAGACTGTGCTAAGGCAAAACTTAGAAGAGAAAAAACTCATGAAAAAGGATGGAAAACCCTGTGGACCAGTGGGCATGACTTGTTCATTCTGTGGCTGTGTGTGTTTGTCAAACATTGGTAGAATTAGCCACGAGAGAAGCTGTTCAACAAAAACAAACCCTAAAAAATGCATAATAGCCTCCACTAGACCGTCTGACAAGACGGAACGGTCCATATTTATATGTGTGTGTGTGTATATATATATATATATATAAAATATAAATATAAACAATAAACAATAAACATAAAGACAGAGAAACAGGGAAATAAACAGAGATAGATCGAAAGACAGATAGACAGACATACATATATATAAATAGATAGAAAGACAGACATACAGATAGGTAGATAGGTAGTTAGACAAACAGAGACAGACACAGAGACAGACAGGCAGGCAGGCAGGCAGGCAGGCAGGCAGGCAGGCAGGCAGATAGATAGATAGATAGATAGATAGATAGATAGATAGATAGATAGATAGATAGATAGATAGATAGATAGATAGATAGATAGATAGATAGATAGATAGATAGATAGATAGATAGATAGATAGATAGATAGATAGATAGATAGATAGATAGATAGATAGATAGATAGATAGATAGATAGATAGATAGATAGATAGATAGATAGATAGATAGATAGATAGATAGATAGATAGATAGATAGATAGATAGATAGATAGATAGATAGATAGATAGATAGATAGATATATAGATAGATAGATAGATAGATAGATAAAAAGGGTCATGAATGCTCATTTTATCTTCAACCGATTGTATGTCAAAAAAAAAATAGTACTAATTACAACAAATAGGTCTGGTAAAAAAGTGCAACGAACAAACCCAACGACACACTCAATCTATCTATCTATCTATCTATCTATCTATCTATCTATCTATCTATCTATCTATCTATCTATCTATCTATCTATCTATCTATCTATCTATCTATCTATCTATCTATCTATCTATCTATCTATCTATCTATCTATCTATCTATCTATCTATCTATCTATCTATCTATCTATCTATCTATCTATCTATCTATCTATCTATCTATCTATCTATCTATCTATCTATCTATCTATCTATCTATCTATCTATCTATCTATCTATCTATCTATCTATCTATCTATCTATCTATCTATCTATCTATCTATCTATCTATCTATCTATCTATCTATCTATCTATCTATCTATCTATCTATCTATCTATCTATCTATCTATCTATCTATCTATCTATCTATCTATCTATCTATCTATCTATCTATCTATCTATCTATCGACTTGTCACACTCGACAGGAAAAGTAGGGAACAGAACCCGGTCGTGGTTAATGCTGAGTTCAACGGTCTCATCTGCGATAATACCGATGAGAAAGATGCAGTCATCTATACAGACGGATCTGTAAGACGACACGAAAGAAGTGCATGGGCATTTATAGCACGCTCAGCAGGCAGAATAGCCAAGGAAGACAGTGGTGCATACGGCATGACCACGAGTAGCATGACAATGGAGGTGATGGCAGTGACCAAGGCATTCAAATGGTTAGAGTCACAAGACTACATCCACGCATGTATACTGGGTGATTCGATGAGCATGATAAAAAAAGTGGAGGCGGGCTATGTACGCATGCAATGGGTAGAGTCGTTGCAGAAATCCAAAATACGTAAGGTCACCTTTGTCTATGTCCCTGGACATGCGGGAGTACGGGGAAATGAGAGAGCGGATAGGTTGGCTAGCTGCGCTGTCGTTGAGGACGGGCAACCGATGGATCGGGCGGACATCATCAATGCCCTTCGAGATGTTGGAAGAGCACAGGACTTCGACAAACACAGATCAACGTCACTTCTTCGGATGATGGAAATGGGAGTTAAGATGGGCACAGCCAGAAATGAGAAACTTAGTGGCCGTGTAAGAAGACTTATCAACCAATATAGAACTGGAGTCGTCAGTCGGTGGACACTGAGGGAATTGCTGAGGAGGGGATCTGAGCACCTATGGATTTGTTCGGAGTGCAATGATGATGACACGCAAATAACTCAATAACTCAATAACTCAATAACCCAACGAATAAAGTCCAGCAGTGAAGAACCGGTTATCAAGATGGCGACCGTGTGTGGACAGTACTTTCCGATACAGCGTGTGTTGTTTCGAAATACGCCGGTTACACGCGGTGTGTGCTTCTTGGGATTAATATTCTACTCATGCCTGTTGTGGTTGTTTAACTTCTGACAGGCTGGTGGATGGTGGGAATTCTCGTTGTTAAGTGGGTATTTATCTTCTTTTCATTCGAGATTGACCTATCGGTGATAGGTCATTGTTTTTCACTGTCGCGTCAGGCAGACGGAAATGTCCATTCCGAATTGTACAAAGTCTGCAACGGTGGATGGGGCGGAAGAGTCAAAAATGATCAACCGCCCAGAAAGAGAACACAGCAAAGTGTGTGGTACACAAGAGGCATGTTCAGGGCACGAAAGACGAATGTGGCTGACCACCGTGAAAGAGATTGGAACCTCATCACTTACTAGTCTAGAGGAAGCCATGGAGAGGAATTCGAACATATGTCGCAAAAAATCTTGCTAAAAGTTATACAAGGAAGGATTCAGAATAAAATCAATACTGAATTAGATGAGCAGAAATTTGGATTTTGGAAAAATAGCGGGACAAAAGAAGCCATATTCTGCATGAGAACATTAATTGAAAAGTACACAGAAGTAAACAAACCAATATATGCCTGCTTCATAGACTACACCAAAGCTTTTGATAGAGTACACCACAAACAACTTATAGAATGCCTAAAAGAGATACATCTAGATGACATGAATATACGACTAATATGTAATCTACACTGGGAGCAAACAGCAATAATAAAATATAACAAAGAGAACTCTACACCCATTGATATAAAAAGAGGAGTAAGACAGGGATGCATCCTATTACCAAGCTTGTGCAATCTATACACTGAGCAAATCTTTAAAAACATCATAGAGATGCCAGGCTTATAAATTAATGGAAAGATAATCAATAACCTAAGATACGCTGATGATACTGTACTACTAGCAGAAAATCCTAAAGATCTACAACAATTACTTAATGTAATAAACATAACAAGCAAAAAATATGGACTAGATATGAATATCAAAAAGACTAAAATTATGATCATAAACAAAGGAAATACTCAAAACCCACAAATGGATATCAAAATTGAAGGAATAGACCTGGAGACAGTTCAGAGCCACAACTACCTTGGACATACTATAACCAGTAATGGAAAATGTACAACTGAAATAAACAAAAGAATAGGAATGGCAAAAAGTAATTTTAATGCCATGAAGAACATACTAACATCAAAACAAATAACACCAGGGCTAAAACTAAGAATAGCAAAATGTTACATCTTCTCAATATTCCTATATGGTGCAGAAACATGGGCATTAGACAAGAAAACAGAACAGAGAATTTAAGCCTTTGAAATGTGGATATATAGAAGAATAGGTGGAGTTGTAAGGAAAGAAAAGAAAACAAACGATGAAGTCTTAAAACAATTAAAAATAAAAAGAGAACTACTAATTACAATTAGAACAAGACAAATGCGATTTTTGGGCCATGTTAAAAGACACAACAGCCTACTAAAAGTAATCCTGGAGGGGAAAATACAAAGTAAAAGAGGCAGAGGCAGACCAAGACTAACATGGACGAGTAGCATCAAAAGATGGACAAATCAGCCTATGACAACCTGCACCATCAAAGCAAGAGACAGAGCAGAATGGCGCTCCATGGTAGCCAACTTTCGTTGCGGAGACGGCACTCGATGATGATGATGATGATGATGATGATGATGATGATGATGATGATGATGATGAGTGAAGAACAAAACAAAATTTTTAATTGAAATGATAAACTCCACAAAATGTAATGCAAAAAAATATATATTTATAGCAAGATAATATGGCAGGAAATATCAAAGTAAGGCTAGGGCAAGGCACATCATGCTTGTGATCGTTATCTCTCTTGACCGGCATAGAGCAACATAAACGTCAAGCCACCACTACTGCTCAACTTCTCGCTTTTGTTCAAGCACAATTTGTTCGTTCATCATATTTTTCTATAGCTCTAATAATGTATATCACGATGATGAGCGTGAAACCACATACGAGAGTGATAAAAGCCCACAATTTGGCCTCTCTACCGTTCTTGGCAGCCTCATTGAAGTCTCCACGAGCCATGGCGTTCTGTGACTGGGGAAACGAGAGTGGTACATGATGATTATTTACACAAATCAACCACAAAGGTTGGACAAATCATTGGACAGTTATCACCACTATTGTCCAACAGGAAATATTTCTAGAGACAAAACAGACACTCTACAATACAATCTTCATCCCAACGTTGTGCTACCAATGCCAGTCCTGGACCCTAGATACAAGAACAATAAGAAAATAACCTCTACAGAGATGGAATGTGTTAGATGAAGGACAGGACACAGCCTGAGAGACAAGATCAGAAATAAAGAACTGAGAAAAAGCTAGGAATAAACGCCGTCATAGAATATATAAATAAACAACAGATAAAATGTTTTTACCACGTGACAAGGCAGAGGGAACAAAACACAAGACAACGAGCCTTCAATAAACGTTGCGCGAAAACCAGACCCAAGGGTCGACCACGAAAAAGATGGTTTGAGGGAATGTTAGAAGTACTAGGAAACTTATGCTTTCGGTTGGATCCAAAATGGAGGATTTGTTGTTCTCCTGTTTGGTAGAGAACCGTGAAAGCACTATCTCCATATTCCATGGTAGAGAACCGTGAAAGCACTATCTCCATATTCCGTGGTAGAGAACCGTGAAAGCACTATCTCCATATTCCATGGTAGAGAACCGTGAAAGCACTATCTCCATATTCCATGCCCTGACAGAGTAGGAAAAGTGAAACAAGGAAGAAAACACAAATGTTTAAACTTGGCGCAGCGAACGAAAGGACCATGTTTCCTAGACTTGCTAAAGCAAACACACTGAAAGAAAGAAAAATTAATGGCAGGATAAAATAACCAACTTAACTGTCCTGCAACGTGCTAAGACCCCAACAATCATGTCGATGCTCAGATGTCGAAGACTAAGATGGCTGGGGCATGTCCAACGAATGGAAGAAAAACGCATCCCCAGGCAAATACTATATGGTGAACTAACACACGGAAAAAGGCAAATCAGCAGCCCTAAACTACGATATAGAGATATCTGTAAATCATCTCTGAATGACTTCTCCATCTGTGAAAATGACTGGGAACATCTGGCAAGTGATCGCACATCATGAAGGGCATGTATAAGGAATGGTATAACATCATTTGAGACTGTGCTAAGGCAAAAACTTAGAAGAGAAAAGACTCATGAAAAAGGATGGAAAACCCTGTGAATCAATGGGCCTGACTTGTTCATTCTGTGGCCGTGTGTGTTTGTCAAACATTGGTAGAATTAGCCACGATAGAAGCTGTTCGACAAAAACAAAACCTAAAAAAATACACAATAGCCTCCACTTGACCGTCTGACAAGACGAAAAGGACCATACATATAGAACCGTTGATGAGAGGTTTAACAAGCCGCTATCGTAAAAACGCTTTTGTTAATGAAACGTAGACCTGATAGACAATGTTTAAATTAGCAGTAATCGGCTCCCTCAATGAGAAAGAGTTGCTTGCATAGAACAGAGACAGTTGGCGAGATTTGATCAACGATATTTGCAAAGGATTGTAGAAACGGCTAGAAGGGAAATATAGATAAGAGAAAGAGTCTTGGGTCTATGTCCCAGCTCGAAAGGTCAATAGATAGATATGAAACATAACAGCAGCAGAAGAGAACAAAAGAGCAAAAGACCGCAAATTATATCTCCCCTCGAGGCTGACAGGCAACTGAGGCAGGAGAGATAAAGGAAGACGAAGTACCACAAAGGTATACTGCCGACAATGTCTGTGAACTAAATCTAAGTACCACAAAAGTTTACTGTCGACAATGTCTGTGAACTAAATCTAAGTACCACAAAGGTTTACTGCCGACAATGTCTGTCAACTAAATCTAAGTACCACAAAGGTTTACTGTCGACAATGTCTGTCAACTAAATCTAAGTACCACAAAGGTTTACTGCCGACAATGTCTGTCAACTAAATCTAAGTACCACAAAGGTTTACTGCCGACAATGTCTGTCAACTAAATCTAAGTACCACACTGCCGACAATGTCTGTGGTACCACAAAGGTTTACTGCCGACAATGTCTGTCAACTAAATCTAAGTACCACAAAGGTTTACTACCGACAATGTCTGTCAACTAAATTTAAGTACCACAAAGGTTTACTGTCGACAATGTCTGTCAACTAAATCTAAGTACCACAAAGGTTTACAACCGACAATGTCTGTCAACTAAATCTAAGTACCACAAAGGTTTACTACCGACAATGTCTGTCAACTAAATCTAAGTACCACAAAGGTTTACAACCGACAATGTCTGTCAACTAAATCTAAGTACCACAAAGGTTTACTACCGACAATGTCTGTCAACTAAATCTAAGTACCACAAAGGTTTACTACCGACAATGTCTGTCAACTAAATCTAAGTACCACAAAGGTTTACTGTCGACAATGTCTGTCAACTAAATCTAAGTACCACAAAGGTTTACTGCCGACAATGTCTGTCAACTAAATCTAAGTACCACAAAGGTTTACTGTCGACAATGTCTGTCAACTAAATCTAAGTACCACAAAGGTTTACTGCCGACAATGTCTGTCAACTAAATCTAAGTACCACAAAGGTTACTACCGACAATGTCTGTCAACTAAATCTAAGTACCACAAAGGTTTACTGTCGACAATGTCTGTCAACTAAATCTAAGTACCACAAAGGTTTACTGCCGACAATGTCTGTCAACTAAATCTAAGTACCACAAAGGTTTACTACCGACAATGTCTGTCAACTAAATCTAAGTACCACAAAGGTTTACTACCGACAATGTCTGTCAACTAAATCTAAGTACCACGAAGGTTTACTACCGACAATGTCTGTCAACTAAATCTAAGTACCACAAAGGTTTACTGCAGACAATGTCTGTCAACTAAATCTAAGTACCACAAAGGTTTACTGCAGACAATGTCTGTCAACTAAATCAAGTAAGTGAGTCAGTAGCTCGGCTGTATCTCCACTGACGAAGGTAAAATAATAGTATAGAGTCGATGGCATGTGTAAGATTCTAATCTCGTCACGCGAGATCAGATCTGTATAAAATGTGGCAAACAGAAGACGTGGTAAAACTTGTGAGATTTCCAGGAACAGATAACATCTGACATCACAAAGCTTTCAACATCGGATCATGCTGTGAGATTTCATTAATCAGTTTCATTACAGCCGAGAGCTGCCCCATATCCACTCCATCCAACGTTCCAGCATATCTAGAAGCGTGTGCAGACTGATTGTTCCTGTAATGTGTTCATTGTTGGTACATCTGATTTTCACACAAAACTCTCTGGATCCATCTTTCCACATGTAGAGACAAGCAACCCTCAAAGCTCTCTGGATCCATCTTTCCACCTGTAGAAACAAGCAACCCTCAAAGCTCTCTGGATCCATCTTTTCACCTGTAGAAACAAGCAGCCCTCAAAGCTCTCTGGATCCATCTTTCCACCTGTAGAAACAAGCAACCCTCAAAGCTCTCTGGATCCATCTTTCCACCTGTAGAGACAAGCAACCCTCAAAGCTCTCTGGATCCATCTTTCCACCTGTAGAAACAAGCAACCCTCAAAGCTCTCTGGATCCATCTTTCCACCTGTAGAAACAAGCAACCCTCAAAGCTCTCTGGATCCATCTTTTCAACTGTAGAAACAAGCAGCCCTCAAAGCTCTCTGGATCCATCTTTCCACCTGTAGAAACAAGCAACCCTCAAAGCTCTCTGGATCCATCTTTCCACCTGTAGAGACAAGCAACCCTCAAAGCTCTCTGGATCCATCTTTCCACCTGTAGAAACAAGCAACCCTCAAAGCTCTCTGGATCCATCTTTCCACCTGTAGAAACAAGCAACCCTCAAAGCTCTCTGGATCCATCTTTCCACCTGTAGAAACAAGCAACCCTCAAAGCTCTCTGGATCCATCTTTCCACCTGTAGAAACAAGCAACCCTCAAAGCTCTCTGGATCCATCTTTCCACCTGTAGAGACAAGCAACCCTCAAAGCTCTCTGGATCCATCTTTCCACCTGTAGAAACAAGCAACCCTCAAAGCTCTCTGGATCCATCTTTCCACCTGTAGAAACAAGCAACCCTCAAAGCTCTCTGGATCCATCTTTCCACCTGTAGAAACAAGCTACCCTCAAAGCTCTCTGGATCCATTGTTCCACCTGTAGAAACAAGCAACCCTCAAAGCTCTCTGGATCCATCTTTCCACCTGTAGAAACAAGCAACCCTCAAAGTCAACATTCTTTCTGTAATCATCCTGCTCCTCTTCTCTTAAGGAATAAAGAACAAACTTTGCAACCTTGCTACCAGGGTAGTTGACATCTTGCTACCAGGGTAGTTGACATCTTGCTACCAGGGTAGTTGACATCTTGCTACCAGGGTAGTTGACATCTTGCTGCCGGGGTAGTTGACATCTTGCTACCAGGGTAGTTGACATCTTGCTACCAGGGTAGTTGACAGCTTGCTACCAGGGTAGTTGACATCTTGATACCAGGGTAGTTGACATCTTGATACCAAGGTAGTTGACATCTTGCTACCAGGGTAGTAGACATCTTGATACCAGGGTAGTTGACATCTTGATACCAAGGTAGTTGACATCTTGTTACTAAGGTAGTTGACATCTTGCTACCAGGGTAGTTGACATCTTGCTACCAGGGTAGTTGACATCTTGCTACCAGGGTAGTTGACATCTTGCTACCAGGGTATTTGACATCTTGCTACCAGGGTAGTTGACATCTTGCTACCAGGGTAGTTGACATCTTGCTACAAGGGTATTTAACATCTTACTACCAGGGTAGTTGACATCTTGCTACCAGGGTAGTTGACATCTTGCTACTAAGGTAGTTGACATCTTGCTACCAGGGTAGTTGACATCTTGCTACCAGGGTAGTTGACATCTTGCTACCAGGGTAGTTGACATCTTGCTACCAGGGTAGTTGACATCTTGCTACCAGGGTAGTTGACATCTTGCTACAAGGGTATTTGACATCTTACTACCAGGGTAGTTGACATCTTGCTACCAGGGTAGTTGACATCTTGCTACTAAGGTAGTTGACATCTTGCTACCAGGGTAGTTGATATCTTGCTACCAGGGTAGTTGACATCTTGCTACCAGGGTAGTTGACATCTTGTAACCAGGGTAGTTGACATCTTGCTAACAGGCTAGTTGCCATCTTGCAACCAAGGTAGTTGACATCTTGCTACCAAGGTAGTTGACATCTTGCTAACAGGGTAGTTGACATCTTGCTACCACGGTAGTTGACATCTTGCTAACAGGGTAGTTGACATCTTGCAACCAAGATAGTTGACATCTTGCTACCAGGGTAGTTAACATCTTACTACCAAGGTAGTTGACATCTTACTACCAAGGTAGTTGATATCTTGCTACTAGGGCAGTTGACATCTTGCTACCAAGGTAGTTGACATCTTACTACCAAGGTACTTCACATCTTGCTACCATGGTACTTGACATCTTGGTACCAAGATAGTTGACATATTGCGACCAAGGTAGTTAACATCTGGCTACCAGGGTAGTTGACATCTTGCTACAAAGGTGGATGACATCTTGCTACCAGAGTAGTTGACATCTTGCTACCAGAGTAGTTGACATCTTGCTACCAGAGTAGTTGACATCTTGCTACCAGAGTTGTTGACATCTTTCTACCAGAGTAGTTGACATCTTGCTTCCAGGGTATGTGATATCTTTCTACCAGAGTAGTTGACATCTTGCTACCAGGTTAGTTGACATTTCAAACATAAAGATGAATCCCATAGCAACTGCCTTTGAGTGACAGAGTGGTAGTGACTTGATTGTATAAACCGCAACTTCATGAGATAGAACCACACGTCTCTTTCCTCATCTCTTTGTCTGTCCAGACAATATCTATTCTTTCAATGAGACAAATTATCTTTGTCTGTCCAGCCAATATCTATTCTTTCAATGAGACAAATTATCTTTGTCTGTCCAGCCAATATCTATTCTTTCAATGAGACAAATTATCTTTGTCTGTCCAGACAATATCTATTCTTTCAATGAGACAAATTATCTTTGTCTGTCCAGCCAATATCTATTCTTTCAATGAGACAAATTATCTGTGTCTGTCCAGCCAATATCTATTCTTTCAATGAGACAAATTATCTTTGTCTGTCCAGCCAATATCTCGTCTGTTCATTTAATGAGACAAATTCTCTTTGTCTGTCCAGACAATATCTCTTGTGTTCATTGAATGAGATAAATTCTCTTTGTCTGTCCATACAATATCTCTTCTGTTCATTTAATGAGACAAATTCTCTTTGTCTGTCCATACAATATCTCTTCTGTTCATTTAATGAGACAAATTCTCTTTGTCTGTCCATACAATATCTCTTCTGTTCATTTAATGAGACAAATTCTCTTTGTCTGTCCATACAATATCTCTTCTGTTCATTTAATGAGACAAATTGTCTTTGTTCCATCCAGACAATATCTCTTCTGTTCATTTAATGAGACAAATTGTCTTTGTCCAGAATAAGGCCACACTCAGTGTCAGAGTTGCCATTGAGTGTATCAACTATTTCATTGCCGTGTCCACCAGCATGCCATGGACAGTACACCAATTTTAACGCGCGCACTGTTGAGCCATCCCAGAGCTGCATCCACTCCTGCAGCAGACACTGTCTATCGATCTTCTGTAGCATACTTTGAGGGTCATTCACTAAGACTGCGAGATCCACGTTCTGTGTAACCAGCAATGTTATCGCCGCCGTTGCTGTTTCTATCTCCATTCTCATGCTGGACACCGTCATGCTACACTTGCTATATTCCCTAGCCACATCTCTGCCATCAAGTGCTACGACGATCATCATTTTCGGGAGGACGTGAACTTCCATGGTATATGGTGGATAGGCGGCAGGAACCATTGAAGGCTATGTCTGAAAAGTGTTCCTTCTTGCAGTTTCCTCATATTCCAAGTCCGGCTTGTTGCAGGAGCTACTGAGTTAGGTGCTCTGTGCACACCGTGAGCTGTGTGTCTCATCCGTTTTTATCCTGTTTCGATATCCCGCGTGTTTACGATGAATGATGATATCGTATGACAAGGAACAGTTGGCTGTGTTCACTTTCTGCGCGGTTTCGCCTTATGTGTGCTGAGACTGCTACGATGGGGACTACAGTTACCTTTCTTTGGGAGATGAATTAGTAATTCGGTTAATTCCACTGGCACGGGCGGTTGAGCAATTATGGATTTTAATTCGTTTGCAGTGATACCGAGGCCTTACATAACCAATAACCAATCCCTGCCATGTCGGTATGCCACAATACCCAAACCTCTACGCTGTCCGCGGGATACAGAACCATCGGTGTAGATGATCAGATTCTGAGGAGCGGACACTTGTTTCGATAGACTCCCTTATAACGTCCTCGGTAGCTCCATAGACCCAGTTGTGACACTCCCTACCGAGCTGAATGCTTACTTTGGTTACCCTCCATTTCTCTGCTGTTACTTCTCTCTAATCCTTGCCAGCTCTAATATCATTCAGATCACATATTCTCCTTATGGACTCTTTGGCATGGAGGGTTTTCTACCTCTTCTTCTTCTACCTTTCAGCTCCCAGTGGAGCATAGGTCTTCAACAAACACTTTCCAAGTCGTTCTGTTTCTTGCCATTCTTTTAAGATCATTCCATGTCTTCCCCATCATCTTCATCTCTGCTTCGATCTGTCTTCTCCAAGAATTCCTTGGTCTTACTCTTTGTCTTTTCCACTGGGGATCCAAAAAAGGGCCTGTTGTGTAATAATGGATTGTTTTATTGAAGTTAATGAAAGTCTTTTTGTTTCGAATAGAACCTAGTTTGATGTTGGCAATAATGACCTGTTGTAGTGAGGTTGATACAGCTCAGATATTTCTTGTTCAAGAAATCACAAAATCACCTTTTTTTTTATTATTATTTCGTTCCCCAGCTGTGACCTCTGACGCGAAGACCCTAGAGACTAGGAACTGAATTTTGCGTGTTAATCCGTTTTTCCCTGACAGCCGTGAGCACAGGGGTCCCTCGCCGCACAGGCAGATAACTCCGCCTTCGGAAGTACTTATATTTTTTTCCCGTCCATGAGTAATTGATGTTTCAAGCTGGGCAATGCTGCTGAAACCAGGGGTGGTTGCCGCAGATAGACATTAAAAAAATAAAAATCCAAATCCCCCCCCCCCCCCCAAGAAGTAGATACAATTAAGATATTTGTTGTTCATGAACTCACACTGTTTGCTTTAGAGAGGGCTACCAGTCCTATCAGAGGACAGCAATGAGCACAGGCAACGGCGGCCAGTGGCATGTTGTCAGGAGGTGCTACTACTACCATAGGTGCTTGTGATGGTCGTGGGCTCATGGTTGTGGTAGGCTGGAAACAAACGTGGAAATGGTCGTTCACTAGCCGGGAATGTTGAATATAAAGATGGCACTAATTACTGGATGTTCATTATTGCATGTTAGTGACTGGATGTTAATGATTGTTTTGTTAATGATTGTTTTGTTAATGATTGTTTGTTAATGATTGTTTGTTAATGGTTGTTTGTTAATGATTGGATGTTCATTATTGGATGCTAGTGGCTGGATGTTAATGATTGAAGTTTAATGATTGTTAATGATTGGATGATAATGATTGGAGTTTAATGATTGTTTGTTAATGATTGGATGTTAATGATTGGATGTTAATGATTGGCTGTTAATGATTGGCTGTTAATGAGTGAATGTTAGTAATTGGATGTTAATGATTGGATGTTAATGATTGGCTGTTAATGAGTGAATGTTAGTAATTGGATGTTAATGATTGGATATTAAATAGTAAATGTTAGTAATTGGATGTTAATGATTGGATGTTAATGATTGAATGTTAATAAGTGAATGTTAGTAATTGGATGTTAATGATTGGATGTTAATAATTGGATGTTAATGATTGGATGTTAATGATTTGTGTTAATGATTAAATGATAATAATTTGATGTTAATGATTGGATGTTAATGATTGAATGATAATGATTAGATGTTAAAGATTGAATGATAATGATTGGATGTTAATGATTAAATGATAATGATTGGATGTTAATGATTGAATGATAATGGTTGTATTTTAATGATTGAATGATAATGATTGTATGTTAATGATTGAATGATAATTATTGGATGTTAATGATTGAATGATAACGATTGTATGTTAATGATTGAATGATAATTATTGGATGTTAATGATTGAATGATATTTATTTTATGTTAATGATTGAATGATAATGATTGTATGTTAATGAATGAATGATAATGATTGGATGCTAATGATTGAATGATAATTATTGGATGTTAAAGATTGAATAATATTGATTGTATGTTAATGATTGAATGATAATGATTGTATGTTAATGAATTAATGATAATGATTGGATGCTAATGATTATATTTTAGATGATATCAAGTATTAGTTAAAGAATCTTGTCTTGTTAGATTATCAGTTCAGGTGTCGAGAGATTCTCGTAGTTTAGTTGGACACCTGAGGGTCACAAGGAGAGGAACGTGATGCCTGCACCGCAAGTGGCTGAGGGTGTCAATGTTAGCTCTGATATGTTTGCTACAACAGTGTCGGCTTATTGAGAAGGACGGTTCGGTGGTGATGTTTGACTTGCGAAGTGATGATTTCCAATCGACGACAGTTTTTTTTTTCATAATTTCTCTTATATTCATCAATCATCAGCAAGAACCATGCCTGCTGGCGTTGGTGATCATGTCTCTCCATAACTTTCGATTTCGAAAGTTATTTATCATTTCTGTTGTTGACCTTCTAGCAGGCCATTCTCTTAAGCTATCTGATATCTTTTCTCTTTGCTTCCCTCTATCTCTTCGTCCCTCAATTTTCCCAGTTGTTACAATATATTTCAGCTGTTCTCTTCTCATTACATGACCAAAAAATAATGATTGTTTCTTCCTAATATTGGAAATTAGCTCTCTTTTTGCTTTGACCTCTTTCAGAACGTTTTAATTACTCTTCTTAGCTGTCCATGGTATTCTAAACATTCTTCTGTAAAACCACATTTCTACAGCATCCAGTGATTTTCTTGTCTGTTGTTCTATTGTCCATGATTCACATCAATATGTTAAGACTGGCTCTACATAACATGTAAGAACTCTTTTTCTTGTTTCTATTGTCAAAAATTGATTGCATAGTATATTCCCCATTTTTTTTTTTTAAATCTGCTTTCGCCTGAGCCATTCTGCATCTCACCTCTTTTGTACATCTTCCGTCTGAGGTTAACAAAGTTCCCAAATATTTAAATTCATTTACCTGTTTTAATATTTAGTAGAATTAGTTATTTTCTTATACTTTTCCTGATACATTTTTCTCTTTTTACTATTGTAGTTCTACTCTTGTGTCCTTCCTCATCTTTCTATTTTATATCTCGACGCTTATCCTGCCTCTCCTCATGTAGCATTCACATCTCTCTCTCTCTCTCTCTCCTTTCTTATTTCAACATCCTACTTTCCTCTCCCTCCACTTGAACATCTAACATGTAGTTATAGATAATTGTGCTTCACCGTTTGTTGTCGTTGTCCCTATATTCTGAAGAAGTCCACAGGCCGAAACGTCAGTATTGTGTTGTGTTCCTTCCTTGTAAAGCTGTCACCATACCTTAGAGCGCTTATCACACCCTACTACTGGCTCCTTGTTACCAGCTTTACCGCAGCATTGCAATTATTTGCCTGTTCCCTACCTCACCAGGCCCTTATGTGGAGACCACAGGGTAAAAGAAAACGAGGAAGACCGAAAGGAAATGGCGTAGACCATCATCAAAGATAGCGCCGCTATTGGTCTCAGAGACAACCAAGAACTAAAACAGGTTGTGGCTGGTCGTCAGGATAAAGGAATAATAGGACTTGAGCACAAAAGGATAATCGATCAATCAATCAATCATCTAAATAATTACTTTGTAAATCACCGGAAGTGATAGAAGAGAATGTGATAAATAATGTGATGAAGAACAAAGCAGAATATAAAGCATGAACAAAGCAGAATATAAAGCAAGAACAAAGCAGAATATAAAGCAAGAACAAAGCAGAATATAAAGCAAGAACAAAGCAGAATATGAAGCAAGAACAAAGCAGAATATAAAGCAAGAACAAAGCAGAATATAAAGCAAGAACAAAGCAGAATATAAAGCAAGAACAAAGCAGAATATAAAGCAAGAACAAAGCAGAATATAAAGCAAGAACAAAGCAGAATATAAAGCAAGAACAAAGCAGAATATAAAGCAAGAACAAAGCAGAATATAAAGCATGAACAAAGCAGAATATAAAGCAAGAACAAAGCAGAATATAAAGCAAGAACAAAGCAGAATATAAAGCATGAACAAAGCAGAATATAAAGCAAGAACAAAACAGAATATAAAGCATGAACAAAGCAGAATATAAAGCAAGAAAAAACAGAATATAAAGCATGAACAAAGCAGAATATAAAGCAAGAACAAAGCAGAATATAAAGCATGAACAAAGCAGAATATAAAGCAAGAACAAAGCAGAATATAAAGCAAGAACAAAGCAGAATATAAAGCAAGAACAAAGCAGAATATAAAGCATGAACAAAGCAGAATATAAAGCAAGAACAAAGCAGAATATAAAGCAAGAAAAAAGGCTTGCAAACACACATACACACAAACAAGATAAGCTGATGCATTGAACATATGTTACCTGCTGTAGACCATATGGGGGCGCTCTGTAAGGTTGAGTTGTGTAAGGCTGTGCACCTGAGAGTATATCACAAAGACTAATGTTGGTCTATAGTCAAAGTACCAACTTAATGAATGTTTAATGTCTCGGTATCAAAGCAGTAAATGTGTATCCTTTGTCAGTATCAACATAATGCATATTATCATGAGTCAGTATCAACATAATGCATATTATCATGAGTCAGTATCAATGTAATGCATATTATCATGAGTCAGTATCAACGTAATGCATATTATCATGAGTCAGTATCAACATAATGCATATTATCATGAGTCAGTATCAACATAATGCATATTATCATGAGTCAGTATCAACGTAATGCATATTATCATGAGTCAGTATCAATTTAATGCATATTATCATGAGTCAGTATCAATGTAATGCATATTATCATGAGTCAGTATCAACGTAATGTATATTATCATGAGTCAGTATCAATGTAATGTTTATTATCATGAGTCAGTATCAATTTAATGCATATTATCATGAGTCAGTATCAACGTAATGCATATTATCATGAGTCAGTATCAACGTAATGCATATTATCATGAGTCAGTATCAATGTAATGTATATTATCATGAGTCAGTATCAACGTAATGCATATTATCATGAGTCAGTATCAACGTAATGCATATTATCATGAGTCAGTATCAATGTAATGTTTATTATCATGAGTCAGTGTCAATTTAATGCATATTATCATGAGTCAGTATCAATGTAATGCATATTATCATGAGTCAGTATCAACGTAATGTATATTATCATGAGTCAGTATCAATGTAATGTTTATTATCATGAGTCAGTATCAATTTAATGCATATTATCATGAGTCAGTATCAACGTAATGCATATTATCATGAGTCAGTATCAACGTAATGCATATTATCATGAGTCAGTATCAACGTAATGCATATTATCATGAGTCAGTATCAATGTAATGTATATTGAGCTTACATCACGTTATCAAACTAATGAACACATAATTAACACGAAAGTTGAAAGGTCAGCTAAAAGCCACCCCTACGTGATCACACAATGCACCGAGTGTGTCACCTTGATAGCGCATGAGAAATGCACAGGATTTGTATTTCCTTCTTGTTCACTTTTACAGTTTTGTGTTATTGACATTAAGTTGGGTGCATGTTTGGTCAACATCGAGCTTGTTGATGATGCTCAGCCTCCTGTTACTGCATCCTCTGTGTGCTATAGTCTAGACAACTATGCCGAGACCACGGCTATTCTTGTCTTGTACCTCTGTTGATAGCCAGTGATGGTCGGTAGGTTCAAGGTAAGTCGATTTGTTTACTACCTCCAATTGGTAACTGGTTATGACAACGTTTGTAAGTTCTGAAGAGTCATCGAGATATAACAACGTTTATATTTTCTGAAGATCATAAATTTATGACAACGTTTGTAAGTTCTACATGCATCAAATTATGACAACGTTTGTAAGTTCGACAGATCATCAAGTTATGACAACGTTTGTAAGTTCTACATGCATCAAGTTATGACAACGTTTGTAAGTTCTACAGGTCATCAAGTTATGACAACGTTTGTAAGTTCTACATGCATCAAGTTATGACAACGTTTGTAAGTTCTACATGCATCAAGTTATGACAACGTTTGTAAGTTCTACAGGTCATCAAGTTATGACAACGTTTGTAAGTTCTACAGGTCATCAAGTTATGACAACGTTTGTAAGTTCTACAAGCATCAAGTTATGACAACGTTTGTAAGTTCTACAAGCATCAAGTTATGACAACGTTTGTAAGTTCGACAGATCATCAAGTTATGACAACGTTTGTAAGTTCTACATGCATCAAGTTATGACAACGTTTGTAAGTTCTACAGGTCATCAAGTTATGACAACGTTTGTAAGTTCTACATGCATCAAGTTATGACAACGTTTGTAAGTTCTACAGGTCATCAAGTTATGACAACGTTTGTAAGTTCTACAGGTCATCAAGTTATGACAACGTTTGTAAGTTCTACAAGCATCAAGTTATGACAACGTTTGTAAGTTCTAGAGGCATCAAGTTATAACAACGTTTATAAGTTCTACAGGTCATCAAGTTATGACAACGTTTGTAAGTTCTACATGCATCAAGTTATGACAACGTTTATAAGTTCTACAGGTCATCAAGTTATGACAACGTTTGTAAGTTCTACATGCATCAAATTATGACAACGTTTGTAAGTTCGACAGATCATCAAGTTATGACAACGTTTATAAGTTCTACAGGTCATCAAGTTATAACAACGTTTATAAGTTCTACATGCATCAAGTTATGACAACGTTTATAAGTTCTACAGGTCATCAAGTTATGACAACGTTTATAAGTTCTACAGGTCATCAAGTTATGACAACGTTTATAAGTTCTACAGGTCATCAAGTTATGACAACGTTTATAAGTTCTACAGGCATCAAGTTATGACAACGTTTATAAGTTCTACAGGTCATCAAGTTATGACAACGTTTATAAGTTCTACAGGTCATCAAGTTATGACAACGTTTATAAGTTCTACAGGCATCAAGTTATGACAACGTTTATAAGTTCTACAGGTCATCAAGTTATGACAACGTTTATAAGTTCTACAGGTCATCAAGTTATGACAACGTTTATAAGTTCTACAGGCATCAAGTTATGACAACGTTTATAAGTTCTACATGCATCAAGTTATGACAACGTTTATAAGTTCTACATGCATCAAGTTATGACAACGTTTATAAGTTCTACAGGTCATCAAGTTATGACAACGTTTATAAGTTCTACAGGCATCAAGTTATGACAACGTTTATAAGTTCTACAGGCATCAAGTTATGACAACGTTTGTAAGTTCTACAGGCATCAAGTTATGACAACGTTTATAAGTTCTACAGGTCATCAAGTTATGACAACGTTTATAAGTTCTACATGTATCAAGTTATGACAACGTTTATAAGTTCTACAGGTCATCAAGTTATGACAACGTTTATAAGTTCTACAGGTCATCAAGTTATGACAACGTTTATAAGTTCTACATGTATCAAGTTATGACAACGTTTATAAGTTCTACAGGTCATCAAGTTATGACAACGTTTATAAGTTCTACATGTATCAAGTTATGACAACGTTTATAAGTTCTACAGGTCATCAAGTTATGACAACGTTTATAAGTTCTACAGGTCATCAAGTTATGACAACGTTTATAAGTTCTACATGTATCAAGTTATGACAACGTTTATAAGTTCTACAGGTCATCAAGTTATGACAACGTTTATAAGTTCTACAGGCATCAAGTTATGACAACGTTTATAAGTTCTACAGGCATCAAGTTATGACAACTTTTATAAGTTCTACAGGCATCAAGTTATGACAACGTTTATAAGTTCTACAGGCATCAAGTTATGACAACGTTTGTAAGTTCTACAGGCATCAAGTTATGACAACGTTTATAAGTTCTACAGGTCATCAAGTTATGACAACGTTTATAAGTTCTACAGGTCATCAAGTTATGACAACGTTTGTAAGTTCTACAGGTCATCAAGTTATGACAACGTTTATAAGTTCTACATGCATCAAGTTATGACAACGTTTATAAGTTCTACATGTATCAAGTTATGACAACGTTTATAAGTTCTACATGCATCAAGTTATGACAACGTTTATAAGTTCTACATGTATCAAGTTATGACAACGTTTATAAGTTCTACAGGTCATCAAGTTATGACAACGTTTGTAAGTTCTACATGCATCAAGTTATGACAACGTTTATAAGTTCTACATGTATCAAGTTATGACAACGTTTATAAGTTCTACAGGTCATCAAGTTATGACAACGTTTGTAAGTTCTACAGGCATCAAGTTATGACAACGTTTATAAGTTCTACAGATCATCAAGTTATGACAACGTTTATAAGTTCTACATGCATCAAGTTATGACAACGTTTATAAGTTCTACAGATCATCAAGTTATAACAACGTTTATAAGTTCTACATGTATCATATTATGACAACGTTTATAAGTTCTACAGGTCATCAAGTTATGACAACGTTTATAAGTTCTACATGCATCAAGTTATGACAACGTTTATAAGTTCTACAGACATCAAGTTATGACAACGTTTATAAGTTCTACAGGTCATCAAGTTATGACAACGTTTATAAGTTCTACATGCATCAAGTTATGACAACGTTTATAAGTTCTACAAGCATCAAGTTATGACAACGTTTATAAGTTCTACATGCATCAAGTTATGACAAGGTTTATAAGTTCTACAGGTCATCAAGTTATGACAACGTTTATAAGTTCTACATGCATCATGTTATGACAACGTTTATAAGTTCTACATGCATCAAGTTATGACAACGTTTATAAGTTCTACATGCATCAAGTTATGACAACGTTTATAAGTTCTACAGGCATAAGTTATGACAACGTTTATAAGTTCTACAGGCATCAAGTTATGACAACGTTTATAAGTTCTACAGGTCATCAAGTTATGACAACGTTTATAAGTTCTACGTGCATCATGTTATGACAACGTTTATAAGTTCTACATGCATCATGTTATGACAACGTTTATAAGTTCTACGTGCATCAAGTTATGACAACGTTTATAAGTTCTACATGCATCAAGTTATGACAACGTTTATAAGTTCTACATGCATCAAGTTATGACAACGTTTATAAGTTCTACATGCATCAAGTTATGACAACGTTTATAAGTTCTACAAGCATCAAGTTATGACAACGTTTATAAGTTCTACATGCATCAAGTTATGACAACGTTTGTAAGTTCTACAGGTCATCAAGTTATGACAACGTTTATAAGTTCTACATGCATCAAGTTATGACAACGTTTGTAAGTTCTACAGGCATCATGTTATGACAACGTTTATAAGTTCTACATGCATCAAGTTATGACAACGTTTGTAAGTTCTACATGCATCAAGTTATGACAACGTTTAAAAGTTCTACATGCATCAAGTTATGACAACGTTTATAAGTTCTACAGGCATCAAGTTATGACAACGTTTATAAGTTCTACAGGCATCAAGTTATGACAACGTTTGTAAGTTCTACAGGCATCATGTTATGACAACGTTTATAAGTTCTACATGCATCAAGTTATGACAACGTTTATAAGTTCTACAGGCATCAAGTTATGACAACGTTTATAAGTTCTACAGGCATCAAGTTATGACAACGTTTATAAGTTCTACAGGCATCAAGTTATGACAACGTTTATAAGTTCTACATGCATCAAGTTATGACAACGTTTGTAAGTTCTACAGGCATCATGTTATGACAACGTTTATAAGTTCTACAGGTCATCAAGTTATGACAACGTTTGTAAGTTCTACAGGCATCATGTTATGACAACGTTTATAAGTTCTACAGGTCATCAAGTTATGACAACGTTTATAAGTTCTACAGGTCATCAAGTTATGACAACGTTTATAAGTTCTACAGGCATCAAGTTATGACAACGTTTGTAAGTTCTACAGGCATCAAGTTATGACAACGTTTGTAAGTTCTACAAGCATCAAGTTATGACAACGTTTATAAGTTCTACATGCATCAAGTTATGACAACGTTTATAAGTTCTACAGGTCATCAAGTTATGACAACGTTTATAAGTTCTACAGGTCATCAAGTTATGACAACGTTTGTAAGTTCTACATGCATCAAGTTATGACAACGTTTATAAGTTCTACATGCATCAAGTTATGACAACGTTTATAAGTTTTACATGCATCATGTTATGACAACGTTTATAAGTTCTACAAGCATCAAGTTATGACAACGTTTATAAGTTCTACATGCATCATGTTATGACAACGTTTATAAGTTCTACAGATCATCAAGTTATAACAACGTTTATAAGTTCTACATGCATCAAGTTATGACAACGTTTATAAGTTCTACATGCATCAAGTTATGACAACGTTTATAAGTTCTACATGCATCAAGTTATGACAACGTTTATAAGTTCTACATGCATCAAGTTATGACAACGTTTATAAGTTCTACATGCATCAAGTTATGACAACGTTTATAAGTTCTACAGGTCATCAAGTTATGACAACGTTTATAAGTTCTATAGGCATCAAGTTATGACAACGTTTATAAGTTCTATAGGCATCAAGTTATGACAACGTTTATAAGTTCTACATGCATCAAGTTATGACAACGTTTGTAAGTTCTACAGGCATCAAGTTATGACAACGTTTATAAGTTCTACAGGCATCAAGTTATGACAACGTTTATAAGTTCTACATGCATCAAGTTATGACAACGTTTATAAGTTCTACAGGTCATCAAGTTATGACAACGTTTATAAGTTCTATAGGCATCAAGTTATGACAACGTTTATAAGTTCTATAGGCATCAAGTTATGACAACGTTTATAAGTTCTACAGGCATCAAGTTATGACAACGTTTATAAGTTCTACAGGCATCAAGTTATGACAACATTTATAAGTTCTATAGGCATCAAGTTATGACAACGTTTGTAAGTTCTATAGGCATCAAGTTATGACAACGTTTGTAAGTTCTACAGGCATCAAGTTATGACAACGTTTATAAGTTCTACAGGCATCAAGTTATGACAACGTTTATAAGTTCTACAGGTCATCAAGTTATGACAACGTTTATAAGTTCTACAGGTCATCAAGTTATGACAACGTTTGTAAGTTCTACAGGCATCAAGTTATGACAACGTTTGTAAGTTCTACATGCATCATGTTATGACAACGTTTATAAGTTCTGCATGTCATCAAGTTATGACAACGTTTGTAAGTTCTACAGGTCATCAAGTTATGACAACGTTTGTAAGTTCTACAGGCATCAAGTTATGACAACGTTTATAAGTTCTACAGGTCATCAAGTTATGACAACGTTTGTAAGTTCTACAGGTCATCAAGTTATGACAACGTTTATAAGTTCTACAGGCATCAAGTTATGACAACGTTTATAAGTTCTACAGGCATCAAGTTATGACAACTTTTATAAGTTCTACAGGCATCAAGTTATGACAACGTTTATAAGTTCTACAGGCATCAAGTTATGACAACGTTTGTAAGTTCTACAGGCATCAAGTTATGACAACGTTTATAAGTTCTACAGGTCATCAAGTTATGACAACGTTTATAAGTTCTACAGGTCATCAAGTTATGACAACGTTTGTAAGTTCTACAGGTCATCAAGTTATGACAACGTTTATAAGTTCTACATGCATCAAGTTATGACAACGTTTATAAGTTCTACATGTATCAAGTTATGACAACGTTTATAAGTTCTACATGCATCAAGTTATGACAACGTTTATAAGTTCTACATGTATCAAGTTATGACAACGTTTATAAGTTCTACAGGTCATCAAGTTATGACAACGTTTGTAAGTTCTACATGCATCAAGTTATGACAACGTTTATAAGTTCTACATGTATCAAGTTATGACAACGTTTATAAGTTCTACAGGTCATCAAGTTATGACAACGTTTGTAAGTTCTACAGGCATCAAGTTATGACAACGTTTATAAGTTCTACAGATCATCAAGTTATGACAACGTTTATAAGTTCTACATGCATCAAGTTATGACAACGTTTAAAAGTTCTACAGATCATCAAGTTATAACAACGTTTATAAGTTCTACATGTATCATGTTATGACAACGTTTATAAGTTCTACAGGTCATCAAGTTATGACAACGTTTATAAGTTCTACATGCATCAAGTTATGACAACGTTTATAAGTTCTACAGACATCAAGTTATGACAACGTTTATAAGTTCTACAGGTCATCAAGTTATGACAACGTTTATAAGTTCTACATGCATCAAGTTATGACAACGTTTATAAGTTCTACAAGCATCAAGTTATGACAACGTTTATAAGTTCTACATGCATCAAGTTATGACAAGGTTTATAAGTTCTACAGGTCATCAAGTTATGACAACGTTTATAAGTTCTACATGCATCATGTTATGACAACGTTTATAAGTTCTACATGCATCAAGTTATGACAACGTTTATAAGTTCTACATGCATCAAGTTATGACAACGTTTATAAGTTCTACAGGCATAAGTTATGACAACGTTTATAAGTTCTACAGGCATCAAGTTATGACAACGTTTATAAGTTCTACAGGTCATCAAGTTATGACAACGTTTATAAGTTCTACGTGCATCATGTTATGACAACGTTTATAAGTTCTACATGCATCATGTTATGACAACGTTTATAAGTTCAACATGCATCAAGTTATGACAACGTTTATAAGTTCTACATGCATCAAGTTATGACAACGTTTATAAGTTCTACATGCATCAAGTTATGACAACGTTTATAAGTTCTACATGCATCAAGTTATGACAACGTTTATAAGTTCTACAAGCATCAAGTTATGACAACGTTTATAAGTTCTACATGCATCAAGTTATGACAACGTTTGTAAGTTCTACAGGTCATCAAGTTATGACAACGTTTATAAGTTCTACATGCATCAAGTTATGACAACGTTTGTAAGTTCTACAGGCATCATGTTATGACAACGTTTATAAGTTCTACATGCATCAAGTTATGACAACGTTTGTAAGTTCTACATGCATCAAGTTATGACAACGTTTAAAAGTTCTACATGCATCAAGTTATGACAACGTTTATAAGTTCTACAGGCATCAAGTTATGACAACGTTTATAAGTTCTACAGGCATCAAGTTATGACAACGTTTGTAAGTTCTACAGGCATCATGTTATGACAACGTTTATAAGTTCTACATGCATCAAGTTATGACAACGTTTATAAGTTCTACAGGCATCAAGTTATGACAACGTTTATAAGTTCTACAGGCATCAAGTTATGACAACGTTTATAAGTTCTACAGGCATCAAGTTATGACAACGTTTATAAGTTCTACATGCATCAAGTTATGACAACGTTTGTAAGTTCTACAGGCATCATGTTATGACAACGTTTATAAGTTCTACAGGTCATCAAGTTATGACAACGTTTGTAAGTTCTACAGGCATCATGTTATGACAACGTTTATAAGTTCTACAGGTCATCAAGTTATGACAACGTTTATAAGTTCTACAGGTCATCAAGTTATGACAACGTTTATAAGTTCTACAGGCATCAAGTTATGACAACGTTTGTAAGTTCTACAGGCATCAAGTTATGACAACGTTTGTAAGTTCTACAAGCATCAAGTTATGACAACGTTTATAAGTTCTACATGCATCAAGTTATGACAACGTTTATAAGTTCTACAGGTCATCAAGTTATGACAACGTTTATAAGTTCTACAGGTCATCAAGTTATGACAACGTTTGTAAGTTCTACATGCATCAAGTTATGACAACGTTTATAAGTTCTACATGCATCAAGTTATGACAACGTTTATAAGTTTTACATGCATCATGTTATGACAACGTTTATAAGTTCTACAAGCATCAAGTTATGACAACGTTTATAAGTTCTACATGCATCATGTTATGACAACGTTTATAAGTTCTACAGATCATCAAGTTATAACAACGTTTATAAGTTCTACATGCATCAAGTTATGACAACGTTTATAAGTTCTACATGCATCAAGTTATGACAACGTTTATAAGTTCTACATGCATCAAGTTATGACAACGTTTATAAGTTCTACATGCATCAAGTTATGACAACGTTTATAAGTTCTACATGCATCAAGTTATGACAACGTTTATAAGTTCTACAGGTCATCAAGTTATGACAACGTTTATAAGTTCTATAGGCATCAAGTTATGACAACGTTTATAAGTTCTATAGGCATCAAGTTATGACAACGTTTATAAGTTCTACATGCATCAAGTTATGACAACGTTTGTAAGTTCTACAGGCATCAAGTTATGACAACGTTTATAAGTTCTACAGGCATCAAGTTATGACAACGTTTATAAGTTCTACATGCATCAAGTTATGACAACGTTTATAAGTTCTACAGGTCATCAAGTTATGACAACGTTTATAAGTTCTATAGGCATCAAGTTATGACAACGTTTATAAGTTCTATAGGCATCAAGTTATGACAACGTTTATAAGTTCTACAGGCATCAAGTTATGACAACGTTTATAAGTTCTACAGGCATCAAGTTATGACAACATTTATAAGTTCTATAGGCATAAAGTTATGACAACGTTTGTAAGTTCTATAGGCATCAAGTTATGACAACGTTTGTAAGTTCTACAGGCATCAAGTTATGACAACGTTTATAAGTTCTACAGGCATCAAGTTATGACAACGTTTATAAGTTCTACAGGTCATCAAGTTATGACAACGTTTATAAGTTCTACAGGTCATCAAGTTATGACAACGTTTGTAAGTTCTACAGGCATCAAGTTATGACAACGTTTGTAAGTTCTACATGCATCATGTTATGACAACGTTTATAAGTTCTGCAGGTCATCAAGTTATGACAACGTTTGTAAGTTCTACAGGTCATCAAATTATGACAACGTTTGTAAGTTCGACAGATCATCAAGTTATGACAACGTTTGTAAGTTCTACATGCATCAAGTTATGACAACGTTTGTAAGTTCTACAGGTCATCAAGTTATGACAACGTTTGTAAGTTCTACATGCATCAAGTTATGACAACGTTTGTAAGTTCTACATGCATCAAGTTATGACAACGTTTGTAAGTTCTACAGGTCATCAAGTTATGACAACGTTTGTAAGTTCTACAGGTCATCAAGTTATGACAACGTTTGTAAGTTCTACAAGCATCAAGTTATGACAACGTTTGTAAGTTCTACAAGCATCAAGTTATGACAACGTTTGTAAGTTCTACAGGTCATCAAGTTATGACAACGTTTATAAGTTCTACAGGTCATCAAATTATGACAACGTTTATAAGTTCTACAGGTCATCAAGTTATGACAACGTTTATAAGTTCTACATGCATCAAGTTATGACAACGTTTATAAGTTCTACAGGTCATCAAGTTATGACAACGTTTATAAGTTCTACAGGTCATCAAGTTATGACAACGTTTATAAGTTCTACAGGTCATCAAGTTATGACAACGTTTGTAAGTTCTACATGCATCAAGTTATGACAACGTTTGTAAGTTCTACATGCATCAAGTTATGACAACGTTTATAAGTTCTACAGGTCATCAAGTTATGACAACGTTTATAAGTTCTACAGGTCATCAAGTTATGACAACGTTTGTAAGTTCTACAGGTCATCAAGTTATGACAACGTTTGTAAGTTCTACAGGTCATCAAGTTATGACAACGTTTGTAAGTTCTACATGCATCAAGTTATGACAACGTTTATAAGTTCTACAGGTCATCAAGTTATGACAACGTTTGTAAGTTCTACATGCATCAAGTTATGACAACGTTTGTAAGTTCTACATGCATCAAGTTATGACAACGTTTATAAGTTCTACAGGTCATCAAGTTATGACAACGTTTATAAGTTTTACAGGTCATCAAGTTATGACAACGTTTATAAGTTCTACAGGTCATCAAGTTATGACAACGTTTATAAGTTCTACAGGTCATCAAGTTATGACAACGTTTATAAGTTCTACAGGTCATCAAGTTATGACAACGTTTATAAGTTCTACATGCATCAAGTTATGACAACGTTTGTAAGTTCTACATGCATCACGTTATGACAACGTTTGTAAGTTCTACAGGTCATCAAGTTATGACAACGTTTATAAGTTCTACAGGTCATCAAGTTATGACAACGTTTGTAAGTTCTACAGGTCATCAAGTTATGACAACGTTTATAAGTTCTACATGCATCACGTTATGACAACGTTTGTAAGTTCTACAGGTCATCAAGTTATGACAACGTTTATAAGTTCTACAGGTCATCAAGTTATGACAACGTTTATAAGTTCTACAGGTCATCAAGTTATGACAACGTTTATAAGTTCTACAGGTCATCAAGTTATGACAACGTTTATAAGTTCTACATGCATCAAGTTATGACAACGTTTATAAGTTCTACAGGTCATCAAGTTATGACAACGTTTATAAGTTCTACAGGTCATCAAGTTATGACAACGTTTGTAAGTTCTACATGCATCAAGTTATGACAACGTTTGTAAGTTCTACATGCATCAAGTTATGACAACGTTTATAAGTTCTACAGGTCATCAAGTTATGACAACGTTTATAAGTTCTACAGGCATCAAGTTATGACAACGTTTATAAGTTCTACATGCATCAAGTTATGACAACGTTTATAAGTTCTACAGGTCATCAAGTTATGACAACGTTTATAAGTTCTACAGGTCATCAAGTTATGACAACGTTTATAAGTTCTACATGTATCATGTTATGACAACGTTTATAAGTTCTACAGGTCATCAAGTTATGACAACGTTTGTAAGTTCTACAGGTCATCAAGTTATGCCAACGTTTATAAGTTCTACAGGCATCAAGTTATGACAACGTTTATAAGTTCTACATGCATCAAGTTATGACAACGTTTGTAAGTTCTACAGGTCATCAAGTTATGACAACGTTTGTAAGTTCTACAGGTCATCAAGTTATGACAACGTTTGTAAGTTCTACAGGTCATCAAGTTATGACAACGTTTATAAGTTCTACAGGTCATCAAGTTATGACAACGTTTGTACGTTCTACATGCATCATGTTATGACAACGTTTATAAGTTCTACATGCATCAAGTTATGACAACGTTTATAAGTTCTACAGGTCATCATGTTATGACAACGTTTATAAGTTCTACAGGTCATCAAGTTATGACAACGTTTGTAAGTTCTACATGCATCATGTTATGACAACGTTTATAAGTTCTACATGCATCAAGTTATGACAACGTTTATTAGTTCTACAGGTCATCATGTTATGACAACGTTTATAAGTTCTACATGCATCATGTTATGACAACGTTTATAAGTTCTACATGCATCAAGTTATGACAACGTTTATAAGTTCTACAGGTCATCAAGTTATGACAACGTTTATAAGTTCTACATGCATCAAGTTATGACAACGTTTATAAGTTCTACAGGTCATCAAGTTATGACAACGTTTATAAGTTCTACAGGCATCAAGTTATGACAACGTTTATAAGTTCTACATGCATCAAGTTATGACAACGTTTATAAGTTCTACAGGTCATCAAGTTATGACAACGTTTATAAGTTCTACAGGTCATCAAGTTATGACAACGTTTATAAGTTCTACAGGTCATCAAATTATGACAACGTTTATAAGTTCTACAGGTCATCAAGTTATGACAACGTTTGTAAGTTCTACAGGTCATCAAGTTATGACAACGTTTATAAGTTCTACAGGTCATCAAGTTATGACAACGTTTATAAGTTCTACATGCATCAAGTTATGACAACGTTTATAAGTTCTACATGTATCAAGTTATGACAACGTTTATAAGTTCTACAGGTCATCAAGTTATGACAACGTTTGTAAGTTCTACAGGTCATCAAGTTATGACAACGTTTGTAAGTTCTACAGGTCATCAAGTTATGACAACGTTTATAAGTTCTACAGGTCATCAAGTTATGACAACGTTTATAAGTTCTACAGGTCATCAAATTATGACAACGTTTGTAAGTTCTACAGGTCATCAAGTTATGACAACGTTTGTAAGTTCTACAGGTCATCAAGTTATGACAACGTTTGTAAGTTCTACAGGTCATCAAGTTATGACAACGTTTATAAGTTCTACAGGTCATCAAGTTATGACAACGTTTATAAGTTCTACAGGTCATCAAATTATGACAACGTTTGTAAGTTCTACAGGTCATCAAGTTATGACAACGTTTATAAGTTCTACAGGTCATCAAGTTATGACAACGTTTGTAAGTTCGACAGATCATCAAGTTATGACAACGTTTGTAAGTTCGACAGATCATCAAGTTATGACAACGTTTGTAAGTTCTACAGATCATAAAGTTATGACAAGGTTTGTAAGTTCTACAGGTCATCAAGTTATGACAAGGTTTGTAAGTTCTACAGGCATCAAGTTATGACAAGGTTTGTACGTTCTACAGGTCATCAAGTTATGACAAGGTTTGTAAGTTCTACAGGCATCAAGTTATGACAAGGTTTATAAGTTCTACAGGTCATCAAGTTATGACAAGGTTTGTAAGTTCTACAGGCATCAAGTTATGACAAGGTTTGTAAGTTCTACAGGTCATCAAGTTATGACAAGGTTTGTAAGTTCTACAGGTCATCAAGTTATGACAAGGTTTGTAAGTTCTACAGGTCATCAAGTTATGACAAGGTTTGTAAGTTCTACAGGTCATCAAGTTATGACAAGGTTTGTAAGTTCTACAGGTCATCAAGTTATGACAACGTTTGTAAGTTCTACAGGTCATCAAGTTATGACAACGTTTGTAAGTTCTACAGGTCATCAAGTTATGACAAGGTTTGTAAGTTCTACAGGTCATCAAGTTATGACAAGGTTTGTAAGTTCTACAGGTCATCAAGTTATGACAAGGTTTGTAAGTTCTACAGGTCATCAAGTTATGACAACGTGGTAGTAATTGCAGCATTTGAGACCGCTCAACAATAATCAAGTCCAGCTTCTGACTAGATATGAATATAAAAAAGATCATAAATAAAGAAAATTCTCAAGACCTACAATTAAATATCAAAGTTGAAGGAATACATCTAGAGACAGTCCAGAACTACAACTACCTGGGACATACTATAACCAGTGATGGAAAATGTACAACTGAAATAAATAAAAGAATAGGAATGGCAAAAAGTAATTTTAATATCATGATGAACATACTAAAATCAAAACAAATAACACCAGGGCTGAAACTAAGAATAGCAAAATTTTACATCTTCTCAATATTCCTGCAGTGGTGCAGAAACATGGACATTAGACCAGAAAACAGAACAGAAAATTGAAGCCTTTGAAATGTGGATTTATAGAAGAATAGGTAGAATTGGATGGAAAGAAAAGAAAACAATCGAAGGAGCTTTGAAATAGCTGAAAATGAAAAAAAGAACTACTAAACACAATTAGAGCAAGACAAATGAGATTTTTGGGTCATGTTAAAGACACATCAGCCTAATAAAAGTAATATTAGAAGGCAAAATACAAGGTAAAAGAGGCAGAGGCAGACCAAGATTAACATGGACGAGTAACATCAAAAGATGGACAAGTCAGCCTATGACAATCTGCACCATCAAAGCAAGAGGCAGAGTGAAATGGCGCTCCATGGTAGCCAACCTTCGATGTGGAGATGGACATCTCAACCTATGGCAATCTGCACCATCAAAGCAAGAGACAGAGCGGAATGGCATGGTAGCCAACCGTCGATGAGGAGATGGACAAGTCAGCCTATGACAATCTGCACCATCAAAGCAAGAGATAGAGTGAAATGGCGCTCCATGGTAGCCAACCTTCGATGTGGAGATGGACATCTCAACCTATGGCAATCTGCACCATCAAAGCAAGAGACAGAGCGGAATGGCATGGTAGCCAACCTTCGATGAGGAGATGGACAAGTCAGCCTATGACAATCTGCACCATCAAAGCAAGAGATAGAGTGAAATGGCGCTCCATGGTAGCCAACCTTCGATGTGGAGATGGACAAGTCAGCCTATGACAATCTGCACCATCAAAGCAAGAGATAGAGTGAAATGGCGCTCAATGGTAGCCAACCTTCGATGTGGAGATGGACAAGTCAACCTATGACAATCTGCACCATCAAAGCAAGAGACAGAGCGGAATGGCGCTCCATGGTAGCCAACCTTCGATGAGGAGATGGACAAGTCAGCCTATGACAATCTGCACCATCAAAGCAAGAGATAGAGTGAAATGGCGCTCCATGGTAGCCAACCTTCGATGTGGAGACGGCACTCAATGATGATGATGAGCTTCTGCCAGGGTTTATTGTGAACGTGTTCACAGAAAACTTTGTGTTGAGGGTTTACAAGAAGATGTTTGTGGTGCTCAGATCATGAAATGAGAACAGTTCTAGAAGTTCCTGAACATTCTCAATAAACTTCCTAGTTCCAGGTTTTTCTTGTCACACAGGCCAGCAATAGTTGCTCAGCGTCCGTTCTGGCAAGTCAACGAGTTGAATTTGGTGCTCTTTTTTGGTAGTAATGATCAATGGGTGCAGCTCATTCCAGAGCCCAACTCTGGGGTTGTTTGTAGACCTCAAAGTTTTAACATAGAACATGTAAAATAAACATAGAGTGTTTTAAAACAGCTAAACTAATAGAAAGACAAGAAAATTGACGACGTTTCGGCGAAATCCTTCAACAGGTAAAACAAACAAGTTATACAAAAAGAAAATAAATAAATCCAAGCCAGAAAACACAACACTGATCCAAAAATGGTGGAACGAGAGTGTGGCCTGGATATATGCAGAGTCTGGTTATAGGATAAATATACAATAGGGCAGATGGGATTTAATTAGACCGACGCAACCAGACAATGTTGAACGGCATAAAAATGAAAGGAGGTGTCCCAAAGAGTACAAAGAAACGGAAAGAAGAGTTTTTGAACTTCACCGAAAGGTTGTATTTTGTTTTGTCTATCTGTTAGTCCAACTTCTCAATACAATTTTATGTTTATTTTGTTTGTTGCTTGTAGCTTTACACGCGGCCCGGTATAGTATTTGATATTTGTTATCGATTGATATCTGTATAGCTTCGGACATATACCAGAGGACAAAAAGATCCAATAAAGACGATAGGATAGGACAAACACTGTGGAAGCCAACTGAGAGTATTACACAACAGGCCCTTTTTTTTACTACAACTTACTTTTGGAAAGTGTTTGTAGAAGACCTATGCTCCAAAACGAGCTGAAAGGATTTGTTGAAGATCTATGCTCCATAGAGAGCTGAAAGTGTTTGTTGAAGATCTATGCTCCATAGAGATCTGAAAGTGTTTGTTGAAGACCTATGCTCCACAGAAAGCTGAAAGTGTTTGTTGAAGATCTATGCTCTACAAGCAGCTAAAAGTGGCTGTTGAAGACCTATGCTCCATAGCGAGCTGGAAGTGTTTGTTGAAGAGCTATTTTTCACAACGAGTTTAAAGTGTTTGTTGAAGACCTATGATCCACAGAGAGCTGAAAGTGTTGAAGATATATGCTGAACAGAGAGCTGAAAGTGTTTGTTGAAGACCTCTTTTCCACAGAGAGTTGAAAGTGTTTGTTGAAGACCTCTGCTCCACAGAGAGCTTAAAGTGTTTGTTGAAGACCTCTGCTCCACAGAGAGCTTAAAGTGTTTGTTGAAGGCCTCTGCTCCACAGAGAGCTTAAAGTGTTTGTTGAAGGCCTCTGCTCCACAGAGAGCTTAAAGTGTTTGTTGAAGGTCTATGCTCCACAGAGAGCTTAACGTATTTGTTGAAGACCTCTGCTCCACAGAGAGCTTAAAGTGTTTGTTGAAGACCTCTGCTCCACAGAGAGCTTAAAGTGTTTGTTGAAGACCTCTGCTCCACAGAGAGCTTAAAGTATTTGTTGAAGATCTCTGCTCCACAGATAGCTTAAAGTGTTTGTTGAAGATCTCTGCTCCACAGAGAGCTTAAAGTGTTTGTTGAAGACCTATGTTCCGTAGCGAGCTGAAATTGTTTGATGAGGATCTATGCTCCACAATGAGCTGAAAATGTTTTTGAAGACCTATGCTCCACAGAGAGCTGATAGTGTTTTTTTATGCTACACAATGAGTTGAAAGTGTTTGTTGAAGATCTATGCTACACAGGGAGTTGAAAGTGTTTGTTGAAGACCTATGCTTCACATCCTGGTGAAAGTGTTTTTTGAAGACCTATACTCCATAGGGAGCTGAAAGGAAGGAAAAGAAAAGATAAACCGTCACACACTTACCCGGCATGGCAGCCATTTTACTACTATTATCAAGTCGCTGACTAAATCAACCGACGACTTTCAACAAAACTCGGGCACTGAAAGCTGTACAACTTTATCTAGTGTATTCAGCACATTGAGATGGTCTGTGGTAGAGTAAACAAACAGCTTTATCTAGTGTATCCAGCACATTGAGATGGTCTGTGGTAAACAAACAGCTTTATCTAGTGTATCCAGCACATTAAGATGGTCTGTGGTAGAATAAACAAACAGCTTTATCTAGTGTATTCAGCACATTGAGATGGTCTGTGGTAGAATAAACAAACAGCTTTATCTAGTGTATCCAGCACATTGAGATGGTCTGTGGTAAACAAACAGCTTTATCTAGTGTATTCAGCACATTGAGATGGTCTGTGGTAAACAAACAGCTTTATCTAGTGTATTCAGCACATTGAGATGGTCTGTGGTAAACAAACAGCTTTATCTAGTGTATTCAGCACATTGAGATGGTCTGTGGTAAACAAACAGCTTTATATAGTGTATCCAGCACATTGAGATGGTCTGTGGTAAACAAACAGCTTTATCTAGTGTATCCAGCACATTGAGATGGTCTGTGGTAAACAAACAGCTTTATCTAGTGTATCCAGCACATTGAGATGGTCTGTGGTAAACAAACAGCTTTATATAGTGTATCCAGCACATTGAGATGGTCTGTGGTAAACAAACAGCTTTATCTAGTGTATTCAGCACATTGAGATGGTCTGTGGTAAACAAACAGCTTTATCTAGTGTATTCAGCACATTGGGATGACCTGTGGTAGAGTAAACAAACAGCTTTATCTAGTGTATTCAGCACATTGAGATGGTCTGTGGTAAACAAACAGCTTTATCTAGTGTATTCAGCACATTGAGATGGTCTGTGGTAAACAAACAGCTTTATCTAGTTTATCCAGCACATTGAGATGACCTGTGGTAAACAAACAGCTTTATCTAGTGTATTCAGCACATTGAGATGGTCTGTGGTAAACAAACAGCTTTATCTAGTGTATTCAGCACATTGGGATGACCTGTGGTAGAGTAAACAAACAGCTTTATCTAGTGTATTGAACGAGACACAAGAAAAGTGTGGAAGCTTGTAAAACAGCTGAATGATGAGGGTACAGAAAGGAACACCAAAATTACACTGAAGAAGGATGGAAACATTCTAACAGGTAAACATGCAGCAAATTACTTTGCAGACTCCTTTGCAAATGACAATAATATTGAAATTAGCCTAGAAAAACGACAAGAGACCCGTCTAAAACAACAAAATGCAAGACAAGAAGAGACCACACATGAAGTCATGGAAACACCCATTACACAAAGAGAGCTAGAGCTGGCAATATCCAAATTAAAAATGAAAAAGTCACCAGGCAATGATGGAGTGTCCAATGAAATGATTAAGAACTTGGGAACTGCAGCTAAAGCAAAACTACTGCAGATCTACAACATTTGCTGGATCACAGGTAGAGTGCCACAGGCATGGAGAGAAGCAATTATGATACCATTACTAAAGCCAGGAAAAGATTGTTCAATGACATCCAGCTATAGACCAATCAGCCTTACAAGCTGTTTGTGTAAAACAATGGAACGTATAATCAATCTCAGACTGCAGTGGTACCTGGAAAGTGAAAATCTCCTTGTCCCACAACAAGCAGGCTTTAGACAGTGTTACTCTACCGAAGATCAAGCAACCTATCTTTCCCAGGAAATCGAAGATGCGTTTCAAGAAAAGAAACTGGTACTAGCAGCATGGATAGACCTAAAGAAAGCATTTGATAAGGTATGGAAGGAAGGGCTTCTGAAGAAACTGAGAAATTATGGAGTAAATGGCAGGATGTACAAATGGGTCAAAGCATACCTGCATAACAGGAGAGCCAGAGTGCAACTGGATGGTCTTAAGAGTAAGAAGGTCTTATTGCGCCAGGACGTTCCACAAGGAGGGGTACTATCTCCAACACTTTTTCTGATCTACATCAATGACCTAGTTACTGAACTACCACATGGCATCAAAGTGGCAATGTATGCAGATGACTTGGTAATGTGGTGCACAGAGGAGTATGCAACAGTGGCCTCCAAATTGCTACAAAGAGCTATGAATGCACTGAATTCATGGACAAATAGATGGTGTATCAGCATCAATACAGACAAATGCAGTACTACACTTTTCACACTCTCCCCAAAACAAAAAGCAGGAGCCATCTACATAAACAATGAGCCTGTGAAAGAAGACATACAAGCTACATATCTCGGAGTTACATTTGATAACAAACTATCTTGGAAACAGCAGATAAATAAGGCAACCCAAAAAGCAAGGAGAAAATTGGCTATTCTAAGAAAGTTGTGTGGAACCACATGGGGTGCGAGTGGGAAAATACTCAGTAAAGTTTACCAACAGAGTATACGCCCACATTTAGAATATGGATCATCCGCATGGTGCTCAGCATCAAACACCACATTGCAAGAACTGGATAAAGTACAAAACCAGGCACTTAGGGTCATCACAGGAGCAATGAAATCAACACCAATATTGGAGATGGAGAAATTGTGGAGGATACCAGCACTGAGAGAACGGAGAGACACAAAGGTGCTGATACAGGCAGAAAAATTTGTATGCATGCCGAGACATCCAATGAAGGACAGATTCCAAAATCTTGCATTGGGACGACTTAAGAGAAGCAGCTTTATCCACCAAGCCAAGCGTATTAGTAGACAAACACCAGACATGCCAAGAGTTGTTAAACCCCTTCTGCCCATACCAGAACAGACTCCCTGGACAGATGAATCAGGATTATCAGTTCAAATACGGACAGAAGTGAAAGGAATAGTTGACAAAGAGGAACAAAATAGTCTACAGCGAAAAACAATAGCTCTCAGTTTCCTGGATGAAGAATACCCACAAGACCTATGGATTCGTGTGTACACAGATGGATCAGCACAGAATGCAGTAAAGAATGGGGGAGCAGGTGCATATATAGAGTACCCAAATAACACTAGGGATATGGATAAAATAGCAACAGGGAAATATTGTCACAATTATGATGCAGAAATACAAGCAATAAAGTTGGCAATAGAAAAACTGCTGAACAGTAATCTTAGCCCACAGCCCGTAGTGTTTTTTGACAGATGCAAGATCAGTACTCCAGGCACTACAATCCAGAAAATTACCACATCTGCAGACCTTATTGACTGAACTCTGCAAGCACCACAGGGTTGCCCTGCAGTGGATCCCGTCTCACTGTGGAATACCAGGAAATGAGAAAGCAGATCAGTTGGCAAAGGAAGGTTCAACAGGCACACAACTAGATACACCAGTTACATACCATCATAAGAAACAGATAATCAAATCAATCAGAGGACCACAAGCCCCAAATCAGGATGCCTTTCATAATATGAATAGATATGAACAAGTTATCATTATACGCCTAAGAACAGGACACAATCGACTCCATAGTCACATGTATACAAAATTCAAGATCGGCACATCAACTACTTGTACATGTGGACAGGCACCCCAGACTGCTGAACACATACTTCAAGACTGCACTGAATATAGTAGACTGAGGAAAATCCATTGGCCCATAGATACAACACTACAGACAAAACTATATGGGCCACTGCAAGAATTACAAAAGACAGTAAAATTTATACAGGAAACGACATTGCAGATATAGACAATACTTCTGGCGAACGAAAGATAGATAGATAGATCTAGTGTATTCAGCACATTGGGATGACCTGTGGTAGAGTAAACAAACAGCTTTATCTAGTGTATTCAGCACATTGGGATGACCTGTGGTAGAGTAAACAAACAGCTTTATCTAGTGTATTCAGCACATTGAGATGGTCTGTGGTAAACAAACAGCTTTATCTAGTGTATTCAGCACATTGAGATGGTCTGTGGTAAACAAACAGCTTTATCTAGTGTATTCAGCACATTGGGATGACCTGTGGTAGAGTAAACAAACAGCTTTATCTAGTGTATTCAGCACATTGGGATGACCTGTGGTAGAGTAAACAAACAGCTTTATCTAGTGTATTCAGCACATTGAGATGGTCTGTGGTAAACAAACAGCTTTATCTAGTGTATTCAGCACATTAAGATGGTCTGTGGTAGAGTAAACAAACAGCTTTATCTAGTGTATCCAGCACATTCAGATGGTCTGTGGTAAACAAACAGCTTTATCTAGTGTATTCAGCACATTAAGATGGTCTGTGGTAGAATAAACAAACAGCTTTATCTAGTGTATTCAGCACATTGAGATGGTCTGTGGTAGAATAAACAAACAGCTTTATCTAGTGTATCCAGCACATTAAGATGGTCTGTGGTAGAATAAACAAACAGCTTTATCTAGTGTATCCAGCACATTAAGATGGTCTGTGGTAGAATAAACAAACAGCTTTATCTAGTGTATTCAGCACATTAAGATGGTCTGTGGTAGAATAAACAAACAGCTTTATCTAGTGTATTCAGCACATTAAGATGGTCTGTGGTAGAATAAACAAACAGCTTTATCTAGTGTATTCAGCACATTAGGATGGTCTGTGGTAGAATAAACAAACAGCTTTATCTAGTGTATCCAGCACATTAAGATGGTCTGTGGTAGAATAAACAAACAGCTTTATCTAGTGTATTCAGCACATTGAGATGGTCTGTGGTAGAATAAACAAACAGCTTTATCTAGTGTATCCAGCACATTGAGATGGTCTGTGGTAGAATAAACAAACAGCTTTATCTAGTGTATCCAGCACATTGGGATGGTCTGTGGTAGAATAAACAAACAGCTTTATCTAGTGTATCCAGCACATTGGGATGGTCTGTGGTAGAATAAACAAACAGCTTTATCTAGTGTATCCAGCACATTGAGATGGTCTGTGGTAGAATAAACAAACAGCTTTATCTAGTGTATCCAGCACATTCAGATGGTCTGTGGTAAACAAACAGCTTTATCTAGTGTATTCAGCACATTGAGATGGTCTGTGGTAGAATAAACAAACAGCTTTATCTAGTGTATCCAGCACATTGAGATGGTCTGTGGTAGAATAAACAAACAGCTTTATCTAGTGTATCCAGCACATTGAGATGGTCTGTGGTAGTAAACAAACAGCTTTATCTAGTGTATTCAGCACATTGAGATGGTCTGTGGTAGATAAACAAACAGCTTTATCTAGTGTATCAGCACATTGAGATGGTCTGTGGTAAACAAACAGCTTTATCTAGTGTATTCAGCACATTCAGATGGTCTGTGGTAAACAAACAGCTTTATCTAGTGTATTCAGCACATTAAGATGGTCTGTGGTAGAGTAAACAAACAGCTTTATCTAGTGTATTCAGCACATTAAGATGGTCTGTGGTAGAGTAAACAAACAGCTTTATCTAGTGTATTCAGCACATTGAGATGGTCTGTGGTAAACAAACAGCTTTATCTAGTGTATTCAGCACATTAAGATGGTCTGTGGTAGAGTAAACAAACAGCTTTATCTAGTGTATTCAGCACATTAAGATGGTCTGTGGTAGAGTAAACAAACAGCTTTATCTAGTGTATTCAGCACATTAAGATGGTCTGTGGTGAGTAAACAAACAGCTTTATCTAGTGTATTCAGCACATTGAGATGGTCTGTGGTAAACAAACAGCTTTATCTAGTGTATTCAGCACATTGAGATGGTCTGTGGTAAACAAACAGCTTTATCTAGTGTATCCAGCACATTGAGATGGTCTGTGGTAAACAAACAGCTTTATCTAGTGTATTCAGCACATTGAGATGGTCTGTGGTAAACAAACAGCTTTATCTAGTGTATCCAGCACATTGAGATGGTCTGTGGTAAACAAACAGCTTTATCTAGTGTATTCAGCACATTGAGATGGTCTGTGGTAGAGTAAACAAACAGCTTTATCTAGTGTATTCAGCACATTGAGATGGTCTGTGGTAGAGTAAACAAACAGCTTTATCTAGTGTATTCAGCACATTGAGATGGTCTGTGGTAAACAAACAGCTTTATCTAGTGTATTCAGCACATTCAGATGGTCTGTGGTAAACAAACAGCTTTATCTAGTGTATTCAGCACATTCAGATGGTCTGTGGTAAACAAACAGCTTTATCTAGTGTATTCAGCACATTCAGATGGTCTGTGGTAAACAAACAGCTTTATCTAGTGTATCCAGCACATTCAGATGGTCTGTGGTAAACAAACAGCTTTATCTAGTGTATTCAGCACATTAAGATGGTCTGTGGTAGAATAAACAAACAGCTTTATCTAGTGTATTCAGCACATTAAGATGGTCTGTGGTAGAATAAACAAACAGCTTTATCTAGTGTATTCAGCACATTGGGATGGTCTGTGGTAGAATAAACAAACAGCTTTATCTAGTGTATTCAGCACATTGAGATGGTCTGTGGTAGAATAAACAAACAGCTTTATCTAGTGTATTCAGCACATTGAGATGGTCTGTGGTAGAATAAACAAACAGCTTTATCTAGTGTATTCAGCACATTGAGATGGTCTGTGGTAGAATAAACAAACAGCTTTATCTAGTGTATCCAGCACATTCAGATGGTCTGTGGTAAACAAACAGCTTTATCTAGTGTATCCAGCACATTGAGATGGTCTGTGGTAGAATAAACAAACAGCTTTATCTAGTGTATTCAGCACATTGAGATGGTCTGTGGTAGAATAAACAAACAGCTTTATCTAGTGTATTCAGCACATTGAGATGGTCTGTGGTAGAATAAACAAACAGCTTTATCTAGTGTATTCAGCACATTCAGATGGTCTGTGGTAGAGTAAACAAACAGCTTTATCTAGTGTATTCAGCACATTGAGATGGTCTGTGGTAGAATAAACAAACAGCTTTATCTAGTGTATTCAGCACATTCAGATGGTCTGTGGTAAACAAACAGCTTTATCTAGTGTATTCAGCACATTGAGATGGTCTGTGGTAGAATAAACAAACAGCTTTATCTAGTGTATTCAGCACATTCAGATGGTCTGTGGTAGAGTAAACAAACAGCTTTATCTAGTGTATTCAGCACATTGAGATGGTCTGTGGTAGAGTAAACAAACAGCTTTATCTAGTGTATTCAGCACATTGAGATGGTCTGTGGTAGAGTAAACAAACAGCTTTATCTAGTGTATCCAGCACATTCAGATGGTCTGTGGTAAACAAACAGCTTTATCTAGTGTATTCAGCACATTCAGATGGTCTGTGGTAAACAAACAGCTTTATCTAGTGTATTCAGCACATTCAGATGGTCTGTGGTAGAGTAAACAAACAGCTTTATCTAGTGTATTCAGCACATTCAGATGGTCTGTGGTAAACAAACAGCTTTATCTAGTGTATTCAGCACATTAAGATGGTCTGTGGTAGAGTAAACAAACAGCTTTATCTAGTGTATCCAGCACATTGAGATGGTCTGTGGTAAACAAACAGCTTTATCTAGTGTATTCAGCACATTGAGATGGTCTGTGGTAAACAAACAGCTTTATCTAGTGTATTCAGCACATTGAGATGGTCTGTGGTAGAGTAAACAAACAGCTTTATCTAGTGTATTCAGCACATTGAGATGGTCTGTGGTAAACAAACAGCTTTATCTAGTGTATTCAGCACATTGAGATGGTCTGTGTAGAGTAAACAAACAGCTTTATCTAGTGTATTCAGCACATTGAGATGGTCTGTGGTAAACAAACAGCTTTATCTAGTGTATTCAGCACATTCAGATGGTCTGTGGTAGAGTAAACAAACAGCTTTATCTAGTGTATTCAGCACATTGAGATGGTCTGTGGTAAACAAACAGCTTTATCTAGTGTATCCAGCACATTCAGATGGTCTGTGGTAAACAAACAGCTTTATCTAGTGTATTCAGCACATTCAGATGGTCTGTGGTAGAGTAAACAAACAGCTTTATCTAGTGTATTCAGCACATTGAGATGGTCTGTGGTAAACAAACAGCTTTATCTAGTGTATCCAGCACATTGAGATGGTCTGTGGTAAACAAACAGCTTTATCTAGTGTATTCAGCACATTCAGATGGTCTGTGGTAAACAAACAGCTTTATCTAGTGTATTCAGCACATTCAGATGGTCTGTGGTAGAGTAAACAAACAGCTTTATCTAGTGTATTCAGCACATTGAGATGGTCTGTGGTAAACAAACAGCTTTATCTAGTGTATCCAGCACATTCAGATGGTCTGTGGTAAACAAACAGCTTTATCTAGTGTATTCAGCACATTCAGATGGTCTGTGGTAGAGTAAACAAACAGCTTTATCTAGTGTATCCAGCACATTCAGATGGTCTGTGGTAAACAAACAGCTTTATCTAGTGTATTCAGCACATTCAGATGGTCTGTGGTAGAGTAAACAAACAGCTTTATCTAGTGTATTCAGCACATTCAGATGGTCTGTGGTAAACAAACAGCTTTATCTAGTGTATTCAGCACATTCAGATGGTCTGTGGTAGAGTAAACAAACAGCTTTATCTAGTGTATTCAGCACATTGAGATGGTCTGTGGTAAACAAACAGCTTTATCTAGTGTATTCAGCACATTCAGATGGTCTGTGGTAGAGTAAACAAACAGCTTTATCTAGTGTATTCAGCACATTGAGATGGTCTGTGGTAAACAAACAGCTTTATCTAGTGTATCCAGCACATTCAGATGGTCTGTGGTAAACAAACAGCTTTATCTAGTGTATTCAGCACATTCAGATGGTCTGTGGTAGAGTAAACAAACAGCTTTATCTAGTGTATTCAGCACATTGAGATGGTCTGTGGTAAACAAACAGCTTTATCTAGTGTATCCAGCACATTGAGATGGTCTGTGGTAAACAAACAGCTTTATCTAGTGTATTCAGCACATTCAGATGGTCTGTGGTAAACAAACAGCTTTATCTAGTGTATTCAGCACATTCAGATGGTCTGTGGTAGAGTAAACAAACAGCTTTATCTAGTGTATTCAGCACATTGAGATGGTCTGTGGTAAACAAACAGCTTTATCTAGTGTATCCAGCACATTGAGATGGTCTGTGGTAAACAAACAGCTTTATCTAGTGTATTCAGCACATTCAGATGGTCTGTGGTAGAGTAAACAAACAGCTTTATCTAGTGTATCCAGCACATTCAGATGGTCTGTGGTAAACAAACAGCTTTATCTAGTGTATTCAGCACATTCAGATGGTCTGTGGTAAACAAACAGCTTTATCTAGTGTATTCAGCACATTGAGATGGTCTGTGGTAGAGTAAACAAACAGCTTTATCTAGTGTATTCAGCACATTGAGATGGTCTGTGGTAGAATAAACAAACAGCTTTATCTAGTGTATTCAGCACATTGAGATGGTCTGTGGTAGAGTAAACAAACAGCTTTATCTAGTGTATTCAGCACATTGAGATGGTCTGTGGTAGAATAAACAAACAGCTTTATCTAGTGTATTCAGCACATTCAGATGGTCTGTGGTAAACAAACAGCTTTATCTAGTGTATCCAGCACATTCAGATGGTCTGTGGTAAACAAACAGCTTTATCTAGTGTATTCAGCACATTGAGATGGTCTGTGGTAGAATAAACAAACAGCTTTATCTAGTGTATTCAGCACATTGAGATGGTCTGTGGTAGAGTAAACAAACAGCTTTATCTAGTGTATTCAGCACATTGAGATGGTCTGTGGTAGTAAACAAACAGCTTTATCTAGTGTATTCAGCACATTGAGATGGTCTGTGGTAGAGTAAACAAACAGCTTTATCTAGTGTATTCAGCACATTCAGATGGTCTGTGGTAGAGTAAACAAACAGCTTTATCTAGTGTATTCAGCACATTCAGATGGTCTGTGGTAGAGTAAACAAACAGCTTTATCTAGTGTATTCAGCACATTGAGATGGTCTGTGGTAGAGTAAACAAACAGCTTTATCTAGTGTATTCAGCACATTGAGATGGTCTGTGGTAGAGTAAACAAACAGCTTTATCTAGTGTATTCAGCACATTCAGATGGTCTGTGGTAAACAAACAGCTTTATCTAGTGTATTCAGCACATTCAGATGGTCTGTGGTAAACAAACAGCTTTATCTAGTGTATTCAGCACATTCAGATGGTCTGTGGTAGAGTAAACAAACAGCTTTATCTAGTGTATTCAGCACATTCAGATGGTCTGTGGTAAACAAACAGCTTTATCTAGTGTATTCAGCACATTCAGATGGTCTGTGGTAGAGTAAACAAACAGCTTTATCTAGTGTATTCAGCACATTGAGATGGTCTGTGGTAAACAAACAGCTTTATCTAGTGTATTCAGCACATTCAGATGGTCTGTGGTAGAGTAAACAAACAGCTTTATCTAGTGTATTCAGCACATTGAGATGGTCTGTGGTAAACAAACAGCTTTATCTAGTGTATTCAGCACATTAGATGGTCTGTGGTAGAGTAAACAAACAGCTTTATCTAGTGTATCCAGCACATTCAGATGGTCTGTGGTAAACAAACAGCTTTATCTAGTGTATTCAGCACATTGAGATGGTCTGTGGTAGAATAAACAAACAGCTTTATCTAGTGTATTCAGCACATTGAGATGGTCTGTGGTAGAATAAACAAACAGCTTTATCTAGTGTATTCAGCACATTGAGATGGTCTGTGGTAGAATAAACAAACAGCTTTATCTAGTGTATTCAGCACATTAGATGGTCTGTGGTAGAATAAACAAACAGCTTTATCTAGTGTATCCAGCACATTGAGATGGTCTGTGGTAGAATAAACAAACAGCTTTATCTAGTGTATTCAGCACATTGAGATGGTCTGTGGTAGAATAAACAAACAGCTTTATCTAGTGTATTCAGCACATTGAGATGGTCTGTGGTAGAATAAACAAACAGCTTTATCTAGTGTATTCAGCACATTGAGATGGTCTGTGGTAGAATAAACAAACAGCTTTATCTAGTGTATTCAGCACATTGAGATGGTCTGTGGTAGAATAAACAAACAGCTTTATCTAGTGTATCCAGCACATTGAGATGGTCTGTGTAGAATAAACAAACAGCTTTATCTAGTGTATTCAGCACATTCAGATGGTCTGTGGTAAACAAACAGCTTTATCTAGTGTATTCAGCACATTGAGATGGTCTGTGGTAGAATAAACAAACAGCTTTATCTAGTGTATTCAGCACATTGAGATGGTCTGTGGTAGAATAAACAAACAGCTTTATCTAGTGTATTCAGCACATTGAGATGGTCTGTGGTAGAATAAACAAACAGCTTTATCTAGTGTATTCAGCACATTGAGATGGTCTGTGGTAAACAAACAGCTTTATCTAGTGTATTCAGCACATTCAGATGGTCTGTGGTAAACAAACAGCTTTATCTAGTGTATTCAGCACATTCAGATGGTCTGTGGTAGAGTAAACAAACAGCTTTATCTAGTGTATTCAGCACATTAAGATGGTCTGTGGTAGAGTAAACAAACAGCTTTATCTAGTGTATTCAGCACATTGAGATGGTCTGTGGTAAACAAACAGCTTTATCTAGTGTATTCAGCACATTGAGATGGTCTGTGGTAGAGTAAACAAACAGCTTTATCTAGTGTATTCAGCACATTGAGATGGTCTGTGGTAGAGTAAACAAACAGCTTTATCTAGTGTATCCAGCACATTCAGATGGTCTGTGGTAAACAAACAGCTTTATCTAGTGTATTCAGCACATTGAGATGGTCTGTGGTAAACAAACAGCTTTATCTAGTGTATTCAGCACATTGAGATGGTCTGTGGTAGAGTAAACAAACAGCTTTATCTAGTGTATTCAGCACATTGAGATGGTCTGTGGTAAACAAACAGCTTTATCTAGTGTATTCAGCACATTCAGATGGTCTGTGGTAGAGTAAACAAACAGCTTTATCTAGTGTATTCAGCACATTGAGATGGTCTGTGGTAAACAAACAGCTTTATCTAGTGTATTCAGCACATTGAGATGGTCTGTGGTAGAGTAAACAAACAGCTTTATCTAGTGTATTCAGCACATTGAGATGGTCTGTGGTAAACAAACAGCTTTATCTAGTGTATTCAGCACATTGAGATGGTCTGTGGTAGAGTAAACAAACAGCTTTATCTAGTGTATTCAGCACATTCAGATGGTCTGTGGTAAACAAACAGCTTTATCTAGTGTATTCAGCACATTGAGATGGTCTGTGGTAGAATAAACAAACAGCTTTATCTAGTGTATTCAGCACATTGAGATGGTCTGTGGTAGAATAAACAAACAGCTTTATCTAGTGTATTCAGCACATTGAGATGGTCTGTGGTAGAATAAACAAACAGCTTTATCTAGTGTATTCAGCACATTGAGATGGTCTGTGGTAGAATAAACAAACAGCTTTATCTAGTGTATCCAGCACATTGAGATGGTCTGTGGTAGAATAAACAAACAGCTTTATCTAGTGTATTCAGCACATTGAGATGGTCTGTGGTAGAATAAACAAACAGCTTTATCTAGTGTATTCAGCACATTGAGATGGTCTGTGGTAGAATAAACAAACAGCTTTATCTAGTGTATTCAGCACATTGAGATGGTCTGTGGTAGAATAAACAAACAGCTTTATCTAGTGTATTCAGCACATTGGGATGGTCTGTGGTAGAATAAACAAACAGCTTTATCTAGTGTATTCAGCACATTGAGATGGTCTGTGGTAGAATAAACAAACAGCTTTATCTAGTGTATTCAGCACATTCAGATGGTCTGTGGTAAACAAACAGCTTTATCTAGTGTATTCAGCACATTGAGATGGTCTGTGGTAGTAAACAAACAGCTTTATCTAGTGTATCCAGCACATTGAGATGGTCTGTGGTAGAATAAACAAACAGCTTTATCTAGTGTATTCAGCACATTGAGATGGTCTGTGGTAGAATAAACAAACAGCTTTATCTAGTGTATTCAGCACATTGAGATGGTCTGTGGTAAACAAACAGCTTTATCTAGTGTATCCAGCACATTCAGATGGTCTGTGGTAAACAAACAGCTTTATCTAGTGTATTCAGCACATTAGATGGTCTGTGGTAGAATAAACAAACAGCTTTATCTAGTGTATCCAGCACATTAAGATGGTCTGTGGTAGAATAAACAAACAGCTTTATCTAGTGTATTCAGCACATTGAGATGGTCTGTGGTAGAATAAACAAACAGCTTTATCTAGTGTATCCAGCACATTGAGATGGTCTGTGGTAGAATAAACAAACAGCTTTATCTAGTGTATCCAGCACATTGGGATGGTCTGTGGTAGAATAAACAAACAGCTTTATCTAGTGTATCCAGCACATTGAGATGGTCTGTGGTAGAATAAACAAACAGCTTTATCTAGTGTATCCAGCACATTGAGATGGTCTGTAGAATAAACAAACAGCTTTATCTAGTGTATTCAGCACATTCAGATGGTCTGTGGTAAACAAACAGCTTTATCTAGTGTATTCAGCACATTGAGATGGTCTGTGGTAGAATAAACAAACAGCTTTATCTAGTGTATCCAGCACATTGAGATGGTCTGTGGTAGAATAAACAAACAGCTTTATCTAGTGTATTCAGCACATTGAGATGGTCTGTGGTAGAATAAACAAACAGCTTTATCTAGTGTATCCAGCACATTGAGATGGTCTGTGGTAAACAAACAGCTTTATCTAGTGTATCCAGCACATTCAGATGGTCTGTGGTAAACAAACAGCTTTATCTAGTGTATTCAGCACATTGAGATGGTCTGTGGTAGAGTAAACAAACAGCTTTATCTAGTGTATTCAGCACATTGAGATGGTCTGTGGTAGAGTAAACAAACAGCTTTATCTAGTGTATTCAGCACATTGAGATGGTCTGTGGTAAACAAACAGCTTTATCTAGTGTATTCAGCACATTGAGATGGTCTGTGGTAGAGTAAACAAACAGCTTTATCTAGTGTATTCAGCACATTAAGATGGTCTGTGGTAGAGTAAACAAACAGCTTTATCTAGTGTATTCAGCACATTAAGATGGTCTGTGGTAGAGTAAACAAACAGCTTTATCTAGTGTATTCAGCACATTGAGATGGTCTGTGGTAGAGTAAACAAACAGCTTTATCTAGTGTATTCAGCACATTGAGATGGTCTGTGGTAAACAAACAGCTTTATCTAGTGTATCAGCACATTGAGATGGTCTGTGGTAAACAAACAGCTTTATCTAGTGTATTCAGCACATTGAGATGGTCTGTGGTAAACAAACAGCTTTATCTAGTGTATCCAGCACATTGAGATGGTCTGTGGTAAACAAACAGCTTTATCTAGTGTATTCAGCACATTGAGATGGTCTGTGGTAGAGTAAACAAACAGCTTTATCTAGTGTATTCAGCACATTGAGATGGTCTGTGGTAGAGTAAACAAACAGCTTTATCTAGTGTATTCAGCACATTGAGATGGTCTGTGGTAGAGTAAACAAACAGCTTTATCTAGTGTATCCAGCACATTGAGATGGTCTGTGGTAAACAAACAGCTTTATCTAGTGTATTCAGCACATTGAGATGGTCTGTGGGTAAACAAACAGCTTTATCTAGTGTATCCAGCACATTGAGATGGTCTGTGGTAAACAAACAGCTTTATCTAGTGTATTCAGCACATTCAGATGGTCTGTGGTAAACAAACAGCTTTATCTAGTGTATTCAGCACATTGAGATGGTCTGTGGTAAACAAACAGCTTTATCTAGTGTATTCAGCACATTCAGATGGTCTGTGGTAAACAAACAGCTTTATCTAGTGTATTCAGCACATTGAGATGGTCTGTGGTAGAATAAACAAACAGCTTTATCTAGTGTATTCAGCACATTGAGATGGTCTGTGGTAGAATAAACAAACAGCTTTATCTAGTGTATTCAGCACATTAGATGGTCTGTGGTAGAATAAACAAACAGCTTTATCTAGTGTATCCAGCACATTGAGATGGTCTGTGGTAGAATAAACAAACAGCTTTATCTAGTGTATTCAGCACATTGAGATGGTCTGTGGTAGAATAAACAAACAGCTTTATCTAGTGTATTCAGCACATTGAGATGGTCTGTGGTAGAAAAAAACAGCTTTATCTAGTGTATTCAGCACATTGAGATGGTCTGTGGTAGAATAAACAAACAGCTTTATCTAGTGTATTCAGCACATTGAGATGGTCTGTGGTAGAATAAACAAACAGCTTTATCTAGTGTATTCAGCACATTGAGATGGTCTGTGGTAGATAAACAAACAGCTTTATCTAGTGTATTCAGCACATTCAGATGGTCTGTGGTAAACAAACAGCTTTATCTAGTGTATTCAGCACATTGAGATGGTCTGTGGTAGAGTAAACAAACAGCTTTATCTAGTGTATTCAGCACATTGAGATGGTCTGTGGTAGAGTAAACAAACAGCTTTATCTAGTGTATTCAGCACATTGAGATGGTCTGTGGTAGAGTAAACAAACAGCTTTATCTAGTGTATTCAGCACATTCAGATGGTCTGTGGTAAACAAACAGCTTTATCTAGTGTATTCAGCACATTCAGATGGTCTGTGGTAAACAAACAGCTTTATCTAGTGTATTCAGCACATTCAGATGGTCTGTGGTAGAGTAAACAAACAGCTTTATCTAGTGTATTCAGCACATTGAGATGGTCTGTGGTAGAGTAAACAAACAGCTTTATCTAGTGTATTCAGCACATTGAGATGGTCTGTGGTAAACAAACAGCTTTATCTAGTGTATTCAGCACATTAAGATGGTCTGTGGTAGAGTAAACAAACAGCTTTATCTAGTGTATTCAGCACATTCAGATGGTCTGTGTAGAGTAAACAAACAGCTTTATCTAGTGTATTCAGCACATTCAGATGGTCTGTGGTAGAGTAAACAAACAGCTTTATCTAGTGTATTCAGCACATTCAGATGGTCTGTGGTAGAGTAAACAAACAGCTTTATCTAGTGTATTCAGCACATTGAGATGGTCTGTGGTAAACAAACAGCTTTATCTAGTGTATTCAGCACATTGAGATGGTCTGTGGTAAACAAACAGCTTTATCTAGTGTATTCAGCACATTGAGATGGTCTGTGGTAAACAAACAGCTTTATCTAGTGTATTCAGCACATTGAGATGGTCTGTGGTAAACAAACAGCTTTATCTAGTGTATTCAGCACATTGAGATGGTCTGTGGTAAACAAACAGCTTTATCTAGTGTATCCAGCACATTGAGATGGTCTGTGGTAAACAAACAGCTTTATCTAGTGTATTCAGCACATTGAGATGGTCTGTGGTAAACAAACAGCTTTATCTAGTGTATTCAGCACATTGAGATGGTCTGTGGTAGAGTAAACAAACAGCTTTATCTAGTGTATTCAGCACATTGAGATGGTCTGTGGTAGAGTAAACAAACAGCTTTATCTAGTGTATCCAGCACATTGAGATGGTCTGTGGTAGAGTAAACAAACAGCTTTATCTAGTGTATCAGCACATTGAGATGGTCTGTGGTAAACAAACAGCTTTATCTAGTGTATTCAGCACATTGAGATGGTCTGTGGTAAACAAACAGCTTTATCTAGTGTATTCAGCACATTGAGATGGTCTGTGGTAAACAAACAGCTTTATCTAGTGTATTCAGCACATTCAGATGGTCTGTGGTAAACAAACAGCTTTATCTAGTGTATCCAGCACATTGAGATGGTCTGTGGTAGAATAAACAAACAGCTTTATCTAGTGTATTCAGCACATTGAGATGGTCTGTGGTAAACAAACAGCTTTATCTAGTGTATTCAGCACATTGAGATGGTCTGTGGTAGAATAAACAAACAGCTTTATCTAGTGTATTCAGCACATTGAGATGGTCTGTGGTAAACAAACAGCTTTATCTAGTGTATTCAGCACATTCAGATGGTCTGTGGTAAACAAACAGCTTTATCTAGTGTATTCAGCACATTCAGATGGTCTGTGGTAGAATAAACAAACAGCTTTATCTAGTGTATTCAGCACATTGAGATGGTCTGTGGTAAACAAACAGCTTTATCTAGTGTATTCAGCACATTCAGATGGTCTGTGGTAAACAAACAGCTTTATCTAGTGTATTCAGCACATTCAGATGGTCTGTGGTAAACAAACAGCTTTATCTAGTGTATTCAGCACATTCAGATGGTCTGTGGTAAACAAACAGCTTTATCTAGTGTATCCAGCACATTGAGATGGTCTGTGGTAAACAAACAGCTTTATCTAGTGTATTCAGCACATTGGGATGGTCTGTGGTAGAGTAAACAAACAGCTTTATCTAGTGTATTCAGCACATTGAGATGGTCTGTGGTAGAGTAAACAAACAGCTTTATCTAGTGTATTCAGCACATTGGGATGGTCTGTGGTAGAGTAAACAAACAGCTTTATCTAGTGTATTCAGCACATTGAGATGGTCTGTGGTAGAGTAAACAAACAGCTTTATCTAGTGTATTCAGCACATTGAGATGGTCTGTGTAGAGTAAACAAACAGCTTTATCTAGTGTATTCAGCACATTGAGATGGTCTGTGGTAGAGTAAACAAACAGCTTTATCTAGTGTATCCAGCACATTCAGATGGTCTGTGGTAAACAAACAGCTTTATCTAGTGTATTCAGCACATTCAGATGGTCTGTGGTAGAATAAACAAACAGCTTTATCTAGTGTATTCAGCACATTGAGATGGTCTGTGGTAGAATAAACAAACAGCTTTATCTAGTGTATTCAGCACATTGAGATGGTCTGTGGTAGAGTAAACAAACAGCTTTATCTAGTGTATTCAGCACATTCAGATGGTCTGTGGTAGAGTAAACAAACAGCTTTATCTAGTGTATTCAGCACATTCAGATGGTCTGTGGTAGAGTAAACAAACAGCTTTATCTAGTGTATTCAGCACATTCAGATGGTCTGTGGTAAACAAACAGCTTTATCTAGTGTATTCAGCACATTGAGATGGTCTGTGGTAGAATAAACAAACAGCTTTATCTAGTGTATTCAGCACATTGAGATGGTCTGTGGTAGAGTAAACAAACAGCTTTATCTAGTGTATTCAGCACATTGAGATGGTCTGTGGTAGAGTAAACAAACAGCTTTATCTAGTGTATTCAGCACATTGAGATGGTCTGTGGTAGAGTAAACAAACAGCTTTATCTAGTGTATTCAGCACATTCAGATGGTCTGTGGTAAACAAACAGCTTTATCTAGTGTATTCAGCACATTCAGATGGTCTGTGGTAAACAAACAGCTTTATCTAGTGTATTCAGCACATTCAGATGGTCTGTGGTAGAGTAAACAAACAGCTTTATCTAGTGTATTCAGCACATTCAGATGGTCTGTGGTAAACAAACAGCTTTATCTAGTGTATTCAGCACATTCAGATGGTCTGTGGTAGAGTAAACAAACAGCTTTATCTAGTGTATTCAGCACATTGAGATGGTCTGTGGTAAACAAACAGCTTTATCTAGTGTATTCAGCACATTCAGATGGTCTGTGGTAAACAAACAGCTTTATCTAGTGTATTCAGCACATTCAGATGGTCTGTGGTAGAGTAAACAAACAGCTTTATCTAGTGTATTCAGCACATTCAGATGGTCTGTGGTAAACAAACAGCTTTATCTAGTGTATTCAGCACATTGAGATGGTCTGTGGTAGAGTAAACAAACAGCTTTATCTAGTGTATTCAGCACATTGAGATGGTCTGTGGTAAACAAACAGCTTTATCTAGTGTATTCAGCACATTGAGATGGTCTGTGGTAGAGTAAACAAACAGCTTTATCTAGTGTATTCAGCACATTGAGATGGTCTGTGGTAAACAAACAGCTTTATCTAGTGTATTCAGCACATTCAGATGGTCTGTGGTAAACAAACAGCTTTATCTAGTGTATTCAGCACATTCAGATGGTCTGTGGTAGAGTAAACAAACAGCTTTATCTAGTGTATTCAGCACATTGAGATGGTCTGTGGTAAACAAACAGCTTTATCTAGTGTATTCAGCACATTGAGATGGTCTGTGGTAAACAAACAGCTTTATCTAGTGTATTCAGCACATTCAGATGGTCTGTGGTAAACAAACAGCTTTATCTAGTGTATTCAGCACATTCAGATGGTCTGTGGTAGAGTAAACAAACAGCTTTATCTAGTGTATTCAGCACATTGAGATGGTCTGTGGTAAACAAACAGCTTTATCTAGTGTATTCAGCACATTCAGATGGTCTGTGGTAAACAAACAGCTTTATCTAGTGTATTCAGCACATTCAGATGGTCTGTGGTAGAGTAAACAAACAGCTTTATCTAGTGTATCCAGCACATTCAGATGGTCTGTGGTAAACAAACAGCTTTATCTAGTGTATTCAGCACATTGAGATGGTCTGTGGTAGAGTAAACAAACAGCTTTATCTAGTGTATTCAGCACATTCAGATGGTCTGTGGTAAACAAACAGCTTTATCTAGTGTATTCAGCACATTCAGATGGTCTGTGGTAGAGTAAACAAACAGCTTTATCTAGTGTATTCAGCACATTGAGATGGTCTGTGAGTAAACAAACAGCTTTATCTAGTGTATTCAGCACATTGAGATGGTCTGTGGTAGAGTAAACAAACAGCTTTATCTAGTGTATTCAGCACATTGAGATGGTCTGTGGTAAACAAACAGCTTTATCTAGTGTATCCAGCACATTCAGATGGTCTGTAGGTAAACAAACAGCTTTATCTAGTGTATTCAGCACATTCAGATGGTCTGTGGTAGAGTAAACAAACAGCTTTATCTAGTGTATTCAGCACATTGAGATGGTCTGTGGTAAACAAACAGCTTTATCTAGTGTATTCAGCACATTGAGATGGTCTGTGGTAAACAAACAGCTTTATCTAGTGTATTCAGCACATTCAGATGGTCTGTGGTAAACAAACAGCTTTATCTAGTGTATTCAGCACATTGAGATGGTCTGTGGTAGAGTAAACAAACAGCTTTATCTAGTGTATTCAGCACATTGAGATGGTCTGTGGTAAACAAACAGCTTTATCTAGTGTATCCAGCACATTCAGATGGTCTGTGGTAAACAAACAGCTTTATCTAGTGTATTCAGCACATTCAGATGGTCTGTGGTAGAGTAAACAAACAGCTTTATCTAGTGTATTCAGCACATTCAGATGGTCTGTGGTAAACAAACAGCTTTATCTAGTGTATTCAGCACATTCAGATGGTCTGTGGTAAACAAACAGCTTTATCTAGTGTATTCAGCACATTGGGATGGTCTGTGGTAGAGTAAACAAACAGCTTTATCTAGTGTATTCAGCACATTGAGATGGTCTGTGGTAGAATAAACAAACAGCTTTATCTAGTGTATTCAGCACATTGAGATGGTCTGTGGTAGAGTAAACAAACAGCTTTATCTAGTGTATTCAGCACATTGAGATGGTCTGTGGTAGAATAAACAAACAGCTTTATCTAGTGTATTCAGCACATTCAGATGGTCTGTGGTAAACAAACAGCTTTATCTAGTGTATTCAGCACATTCAGATGGTCTGTGGTAAACAAACAGCTTTATCTAGTGTATTCAGCACATTGAGATGGTCTGTGGTAGAATAAACAAACAGCTTTATCTAGTGTATTCAGCACATTGAGATGGTCTGTGGTAGAGTAAACAAACAGCTTTATCTAGTGTATTCAGCACATTGAGATGGTCTGTGGTAGAATAAACAAACAGCTTTATCTAGTGTATTCAGCACATTGAGATGGTCTGTGGTAGAGTAAACAAACAGCTTTATCTAGTGTATTCAGCACATTCAGATGGTCTGTGGTAGAGTAAACAAACAGCTTTATCTAGTGTATTCAGCACATTCAGATGGTCTGTGGTAGAGTAAACAAACAGCTTTATCTAGTGTATTCAGCACATTGAGATGGTCTGTGGTAGAGTAAACAAACAGCTTTATCTAGTGTATTCAGCACATTGAGATGGTCTGTGGTAGAGTAAACAAACAGCTTTATCTAGTGTATCCAGCACATTCAGATGGTCTGTGGTAAACAAACAGCTTTATCTAGTGTATTCAGCACATTGAGATGGTCTGTGGTAAACAAACAGCTTTATCTAGTGTATTCAGCACATTGAGATGGTCTGTGGTAGAGTAAACAAACAGCTTTATCTAGTGTATTCAGCACATTCAGATGGTCTGTAGGTAAACAAACAGCTTTATCTAGTGTATTCAGCACATTAGATGGTCTGTGGTAGAGTAAACAAACAGCTTTATCTAGTGTATTCAGCACATTGAGATGGTCTGTGGTAAACAAACAGCTTTATCTAGTGTATTCAGCACATTGAGATGGTCTGTGGTAGAGTAAACAAACAGCTTTATCTAGTGTATTCAGCACATTGAGATGGTCTGTGGTAAACAAACAGCTTTATCTAGTGTATCCAGCACATTCAGATGGTCTGTAGAGTAAACAAACAGCTTTATCTAGTGTATTCAGCACATTCAGATGGTCTGTGGTAGAGTAAACAAACAGCTTTATCTAGTGTATTCAGCACATTGAGATGGTCTGTGGTAAACAAACAGCTTTATCTAGTGTATCCAGCACATTGAGATGGTCTGTGGTAAACAAACAGCTTTATCTAGTGTATTCAGCACATTCAGATGGTCTGTGGTAAACAAACAGCTTTATCTAGTGTATTCAGCACATTGGGATGGTCTGTGGTAGAGTAAACAAACAGCTTTATCTAGTGTATTCAGCACATTGGGATGGTCAGTGTGTAGAGTAAACAAACAGCTTTATCTAGTGTATCCAGCACATTGGGATGGTCTGTTAGAGTAAACAAACAGCTTTATCTAGTGTATTCAGCACATTGGGATGGTCTGTGGTAGAGTAAACAAACAGCTTTATCTAGTGTATCAGCACATTGGGATGGTCTGTAGAGTAAACAAACAGCTTTATCTAGTGTATTCAGCACATTGGGATGGTCTGTGAGTAAACAAACAGCTTTATCTAGTGTATTCAGCACATTGGGATGGTCTGTGGTAGAGTAAACAAACAGCTTTATCTAGTGTATTCAGCACATTGAGATGGTCTGTGGTAGAGTAAACAAACAGCTTTATCTAGTGTATTCAGCACATTGAGATGGTCTGTGTAGAGTAAACAAACAGCTTTATCTAGTGTATTCAGCACATTGAGATGGTCTGTGGTAGAGTAAACAAACAGCTTTATCTAGTGTATTCAGCACATTCAGATGGTCTGTAGAGTAAACAAACAGCTTTATCTAGTGTATCCAGCACATTCAGATGGTCTGTAGAGTAAACAAACAGCTTTATCTAGTGTTCAGCACATTGAGATGGTCTGTGGTAGAGTAAACAAACAGCTTTATCTAGTGTATTCAGCACATTGAGATGGTCTCTGGTAGAGTAAACAAACAGCTTTATCTAGTGTATCCAGCACATTGAGATGGTCTGTGGTAGAGTAAACAAACAGCTTTATCTAGTGTATTCAGCACATTGAGATGGTCTGTGGTAAACAAACAGCTTTATCTAGTGTATTCAGCACATTGAGATGGTCTGTGGTAAACAAACAGCTTTATCTAGTGTATTCAGCACATTCAGATGGTCTGTGGTAAACAAACAGCTTTATCTAGTGTATTCAGCACATTGGATGGTCTGTGGTAGAGTAAACAAACAGCTTTATCTAGTGTATTCAGCACATTGAGATGGTCTGTGGTAAACAAACAGCTTTATCTAGTGTATTCAGCACATTGAGATGGTCTGTGGTAGAGTAAACAAACAGCTTTATCTAGTGTATTCAGCACATTGAGATGGTCTGTGGTAAACAAACAGCTTTATCTAGTGTATCCAGCACATTGAGATGGTCTGTGGTAAACAAACAGCTTTATCTAGTGTATCCAGCACATTGAGATGGTCTGTGGTAAACAAACAGCTTTATCTAGTGTATCCAGCACATTCAGATGGTCTGTGGTAAACAAACAGCTTTATCTAGTGTATTCAGCACATTGAGATGGCTGTGGTAGAGTAAACAAACAGCTTTATCTAGTGTATTCAGCACATTGAGATGGTCTGTGGTAGAGTAAACAAACAGCTTTATCTAGTGTATTCAGCACATTGAGATGGTCTGTGGTAGAATAAACAAACAGCTTTATCTAGTGTATTCAGCACATTGAGATGGTCTGTGGTAGAGTAAACAAACAGCTTTATCTAGTGTATTCAGCACATTGAGATGGTCTGTGGTAGAATAAACAAACAGCTTTATCTAGTGTATTCAGCACATTGAGATGGTCTGTGGTAGAGTAAACAAACAGCTTTATCTAGTGTATTCAGCACATTGAGATGGTCTGTGGTAGAGTAAACAAACAGCTTTATCTAGTGTATTCAGCACATTGAGATGGTCTGTGAGTAAACAAACAGCTTTATCTAGTGTATCCAGCACATTCAGATGGTCTGTGGTAGAGTAAACAAACAGCTTTATCTAGTGTATTCAGCACATTGAGATGGTCTGTGGTAGAGTAAACAAACAGCTTTATCTAGTGTATCCAGCACATTCAGATGGTCTGTGGTAAGTAAACAACAGCTTTATCTAGTGTATTCAGCACATTTGGATGGTCTGTTAGAGTAAACAAACAGCTTTATCTAGTGTATCCAGCACATGGGATGGTCAGTGTTAGAGTAAACAAACAGCTTTATCTAGTGTATCAGCACATTGAGATGGTCTGTGTAGAGTAAACAAACAGCTTTATCTAGTGTATCCAGCACATTGAGATGGTCTGTGGTAGATTAAACAAAAGCTTTATCTAGTGTATTCAGCACATTGGGATGGTCTCTGGTAGTGTAAACAAACAGCTTTATCTAGTGTATTCAGCATTAGATGGTCTGTGGTAGAGTAAACAAACAGCTTTATCTAGTGTATTCAGCACATTGAGATGGTCTGTGGTAGAGTAAACAAACAGCTTTATCTAGTGTATTCAGCACATTGAGATGGTCTGTGTTAGAGTAAACAAACAGCTTTATCTAGTGTATTCAGCACATTGAGATGGTCTGTGTTAGAGTAAACAAACAGCTTTATCTAGTGTATCCAGCACATTGGGATGGTCTGTGTTAGAGTAAACAAACAGCTTTATCTAGTGTATTCAGCACATTGGGATGGTCTGTGGTAGAGTAAACAGCTTTATCTAGTGTAGGAAGCACATTGGGATGGTCTGTTAGAGTAAACAAACAGCTTTATCTAGTGTATTCAGCACATTGAGATGGTCTGTGGTAGAGTAAAAAACAGCTTTATCTAGTGTATCCAGCACATTGGGATGGTCTGTGTTAGAGTCAACAAACAGCTTTATCTAGTGTATTCAGCACATTGGGATGGTCTGTGGTAAACAAACAGCTTTATCTAGTGTATCCAGCACATTCAGATGGTCTGTGGTAAACAAACAGCTTTATCTAGTGTATCCAGCACATTCAGATGGTCTGTGGTAGAGTAAACAAACAGCTTTATCTAGTGTATTCAGCACATTGAGATGGTCTGTGATAAACAAACAGCTTTATCTAGTGTATCCAGCACATTCAGATGGTCTGTGGTAAACAAACAGCTTTATCTAGTGTATTCAGCACATTCAGATGGTCTGTGGTAAACAAACAGCTTTATCTAGTGTATTCAGCACATTGGGATGGTCTGTGGTAGAGTAAACAAACAGCTTTATCTAGTGTATTCAGCACATTGAGATGGTCTGTGGTAGAATAAACAAACAGCTTTATCTAGTGTATTCAGCACATTGAGATGGTCTGTGGTAGAGTAAACAAACAGCTTTATCTAGTGTATTCAGCACATTGAGATGGTCTGTGGTAGAATAAACAAACAGCTTTATCTAGTGTATTCAGCACATTGAGATGGTCTGTGGTAGAGTAAACAAACAGCTTTATCTAGTGTATTCAGCACATTGAGATGGTCTGTGGTAGAGTAAACAAACAGCTTTATCTAGTGTATTCAGCACATTGAGATGGTCTGTGGTAGAGTAAACAAACAGCTTTATCTAGTGTATCCAGCACATTCAGATGGTCTGTGGTAGAGTAAACAAACAGCTTTATCTAGTGTATTCAGCACATTGAGATGGTCTGTGGTAGAGTAAACAAACAGCTTTATCTAGTGTACCCAGCACATTCAGATGTTCTGTGGTAAACAAACAGCTTTATCTAGTGTATTCAGCAAATTGGGATGGTCAGTGTTAGAGTAAATAAACAGCTTTAACTAGTGTACCCAGCACAATGGGATGGTCAGTGTTAGAGTAAACAAACAGCTTTATCTAGTGTATCCAGCACATTGAGGTGCTATGTGGTAGAGTAAACAAACAGCTTTCTCTAGTGTTTCCAGCGCATTAAGGTGATCTGTGGTAGAGTAAACAAACAGCTTTATCTAGTGTATCTAGCACATTGAGGTGGTCTGTGTTAGAGTAAACAAACAGCTTGATCTAGTTATCCAGCACATTGAGATGGTCTGTGGTAGATTAAACAAACAGCTTTATCTAGTGGATTCAGCACATTGGGATGGTCTGTGGTAGTGTAAACAAACAGCTTTATCTAGTGTATTCAGCAATTAGGATGGTCTGTGGTAGAGTAAACAAACAGCTTTCTCTAGTGTATGAAGCACATTGAGATGGTCTGTGGTAGAGTAAACAAACAGCTTTATCTAGTGTAGGAAACACATTGGGATGGTCAGTGTTAGAGTCAACAAACAACTTTATCTAGTGTAGGAACCACATTGAGATGGTCAGTGTTAGAGTAAACAAACAGCTTTATCTAGTGTAGGAAGCAGATTGGGTTGGTCAGTGTTAGAGTAAACAAACAGCTTTATCTAGTGTAGGAACACATTGGGATGGTCAGTGTTAGAGTAAACAACAAGCTTTATCAAGTGTAGGAAACACATTGGGATGGTCAGTGTTAGAGTAAACAAACAGCTTTATCTAGTGTAGGAAACACATTGGGATGGTCAGTGTTAGAGTCAAAAAACTGCTTTATCTAGTGTAGGAAACACATTGGGTTGGTCAGTGTTAGAGTCAACAAACAGCTTTATCTAGTGTAGGAAGCACATTGGTTGGTCAGTGTTAGAGTCAAAAAACAACTTTATCTAGTGTAGGAACCACATTGGGATGGTCAGTGTTAGAGTCAACAAACAGCTTTATCTAGTGTAGGACGCACATTGGGTTGGTCAGTGTTAGAGTAAACAAACAGCTTTATCTAGTGTAGGAAACACATTGGGATGGTCAGTGTTAGAGTCAACAAAAAGCTTTATCAAGTGTAGGAAACACATTGGGATGGTCAGTGTTAGAGTAAACAAACAGCTTTATCTAGTGTAGGAAACACATTGGGATGGTCAGTGTTAGAGTCAAAAAACAGCTTTATCTAGTGTAGGAAACACATTGGGTTGGTCAGTGTTAGAGTCAAACAACAGCTTTATCTAGTGTAGGAAACACATTGGGATGGTCAGTGTTAGAGTCAACAAACAGCTTTATCTAGTGTAGGAAGCACATTGGGATGGTCAGTGTTAGAGTCAACAAACAGCTTTATCTAGTGTAGGAAACACATAGGGTTGGTCAGTGTTAGAGTAAACAAACTGCTTTATCTAGTGTAGGAAACACATTGGGATGGTCAGTGTTAGAGTCAACAAACAGCTTTATCTAGTGTAGGAAACACATAGGGTTGGTCAGTGTTAGAGTAAACAAACTGCTTTATCTAGTGTAGGAAACACATTGGGATGGTCTCTGGTAGAGTAAACAAACAGCTTTATCTAGTGTATCCAGCACATTCAGATGGTCTGTGGTAGAGTAAACAAACAGCTTTATCTAGTGTATTCAGCACATTGAGATGGTCTGTGGTAAACAAACAGCTTTATCTAGTGTATTCAGCACATTGAGATGGTCTGTGGTAAACAAACAGCTTTATCTAGTGTATCCAGCACATTCAGATGGTCTGTGGTAAACAAACAGCTTTATCTAGTGTATTCAGCACATTGGGATGGCCTGTGGTAGAGTAAACAAACAGCTTTATCTAGTGTATTCAGCACATTGAGATGGTCTGTGGTAAACAAACAGCTTTATCTAGTGTATTCAGCACATTGAGATGGTCTGTGGTAGAGTAAACAAACAGCTTTATCTAGTGTATTCAGCACATTGAGATGGTCTGTGGTAAACAAACAGCTTTATCTAGTGTATCCAGCACATTGAGATGGTCTGTGGTAAACAAACAGCTTTATCTAGTGTATCCAGCACATTCAGATGGTCTGTGGTAAACAAACAGCTTTATCTAGTGTATTCAGCACATTGGGATGGCCTGTGGTAGAGTAAACAAACAGCTTTATCTAGTGTATTCAGCACATTGAGATGGTCTGTGGTAGAGTAAACAAACAGCTTTATCTAGTGTATTCAGCACATTGAGATGGTCTGTGGTAGAATAAACAAACAGCTTTATCTAGTGTATTCAGCACATTGAGATGGTCTGTGGTAGAGTAAACAAACAGCTTTATCTAGTGTATTCAGCACATTGAGATGGTCTGTGGTAGAATAAACAAACAGCTTTATCTAGTGTATTCAGCACATTGAGATGGTCTGTGGTAGAGTAAACAAACAGCTTTATCTAGTGTATTCAGCACATTGAGATGGTCTGTGGTAGAGTAAACAAACAGCTTTATCTAGTGTATTCAGCACATTGAGATGGTCTGTGGTAGAGTAAACAAACAGCTTTATCTAGTGTATCCAGCACATTCAGATGGTCTGTGGTAGAGTAAACAAACAGCTTTATCTAGTGTATTCAGCACATTGAGATGGTCTGTGGTAGAGTAAACAAACAGCTTTATCTAGTGTATCCAGCACATTCAGATGTTCTGTGGTAAACAAACAGCTTTTTTTAGTGTATTCAGCAAATTGGGATGGTCAGTGTTAGAGTAAATAAACAGCTTTAACTAGTGTATCCAGCACAATGGGATGGTCAGTGTTAGAGTAAACAAACAGCTTTATCTAGTGTATCTAGCACATTGAGGTGGTCTGTGTTAGAGTAAACAAACAGCTTGATCTAGTTTATCCAGCACATTGAGATGGTCTGTGGTAGATTAAACAAAAAGCTTTATCTAGTGGATTCAGCACATTGGGATGGTCTCTGGTAGTGTAAACAAACAGCTTTATCTAGTGTATTCAGCAATTAGGATGGTCTGTGGTAGAGTAAACAAACAGCTTTCTCTAGTGTATGAAGCACATTGAGATGGTCTGTGGTAGAGTAAACAAACAGCTTTATCTAGTGTAGGAAACACATTGGGATGGTCAGTGTTAGAGTCAACAAACAACTTTATCTAGTGTAGGAACCACATTGAGATGGTCAGTGTTAGAGTAAACAAACAGCTTTATCTAGTGTAGGAAGCACATTGGGTTGATCAGTGTTAGAGTAAACAAACAGCTTTATCTAGTGTAGGAAACACATTGGGATGGTCAGTGTTAGAGTAAACAAAAAGCTTTATCAAGTGTAGGAAACACATTGGGATGGTCAGTGTTAGAGTAAACAAACAGCTTTATCTAGTGTAGGAAACACATTGGGATGGTCAGTGTTAGAGTCAAAAAACAGCTTTATCTAGTGTAGGAAACACATTGGGTTGGTCAGTGTTAGAGTCAACAAACAGCTTTATCTAGTGTAGGAAGCACATTGGGTTGGTCTGTGGTAAACAAACAGCTTTATCTAGTGTATCCAGCACATTCAGATGGTCTGTGGTAAACAAACAGCTTTATCTAGTGTATCCAGCACATTCAGATGGTCTGTGGTAGAGTAAACAAACAGCTTTATCTAGTGTATTCAGCACATTGAGATGGTCTGTGATAAACAAACAGCTTTATCTAGTGTATCCAGCACATTCAGATGGTCTGTGGTAAACAAACAGCTTTATCTAGTGTATTCAGCACATTAAGATGGTCTGTGGTAGAGTAAACAAACAGCTTTATCTAGTGTATTCAGCACATTGAGATGGTCTGTGGTAGAATAAACAAACAGCTTTATCTAGTGTATTCAGCACATTGAGATGGTCTGTGGTAGAGTAAACAAACAGCTTTATCTAGTGTATTCAGCACATTGAGATGGTCTGTGGTAGAATAAACAAACAGCTTTATCTAGTGTATTCAGCACATTGAGATGGTCTGTGGTAGAGTAAACAAACAGCTTTATCTAGTGTATTCAGCACATTGAGATGGTCTGTGGTAGAGTAAACAAACAGCTTTATCTAGTGTATTCAGCACATTGAGATGGTCTGTGGTAGAGTAAACAAACAGCTTTATCTAGTGTATCCAGCACATTCAGATGGTCTGTGGTAGAGTAAACAAACAGCTTTATCTAGTGTATTCAGCACATTGAGATGGTCTGTGGTAGAGTAAACAAACAGCTTTATCTAGTGTACCCAGCACATTCAGATGTTCTGTGGTAAACAAACAGCTTTATCTAGTGTATTCAGCAAATTGGGATGGTCAGTGTTAGAGTAAATAAACAGCTTTAACTAGTGTACCAGCACAATGGGATGGTCAGTGTTAGAGTAAACAAACAGCTTTATCTAGTGTATCCAGCACATTGAGGTGCTATGTGGTAGAGTAAACAAACAGCTTTCTCTAGTGTTTCCAGCGCATTAAGGTGATCTGTGGTAGAGTAAACAAACAGCTTTATCTAGTGTATCTAGCACATTGAGGTGGTCTGTGTTAGAGTAAACAAACAGCTTGATCTAGTTTATCCAGCACATTGAGATGGTCTGTGGTAGATTAAACAAACAGCTTTATCTAGTGGATTCAGCACATTGGGATGGTCTGTGGTAGTGTAAACAAACAGCTTTATCTAGTGTATTCAGCAATTAGGATGGTCTGTGGTAGAGTAAACAAACAGCTTTCTCTAGTGTATGAAGCACATTGAGATGGTCTGTGGTAGAGTAAACAAACAGCTTTATCTAGTGTAGGAAACACATTGGGATGGTCAGTGTTAGAGTCAACAAACAACTTTATCTAGTGTAGGAACCACATTGAGATGGTCAGTGTTAGAGTAAACAAACAGCTTTATCTAGTGTAGGAAGCAGATTGGGTTGGTCAGTGTTAGAGTAAACAAACAGCTTTATCTAGTGTAGGAACACATTGGATGGTCAGTGTTAGAGTAAACAACAAGCTTTATCAAGTGTAGGAAACACATTGGGATGGTCAGTGTTAGAGTAAACAAACAGCTTTATCTAGTGTAGGAAACACATTGGGATGGTCAGTGTTAGAGTCAAAAAACTGCTTTATCTAGTGTAGGAAACACATTGGGTTGGTCAGTGTTAGAGTCAACAAACAGCTTTATCTAGTGTAGGAAGCACATTGGGTTGGTCAGTGTTAGAGTCAAAAAACAACTTTATCTAGTGTAGGAACCACATTGGGATGGTCAGTGTTAGAGTCAACAAACAGCTTTATCTAGTGTAGGAAGCACATTGGGTTGGTCAGTGTTAGAGTAAACAAACAGCTTTATCTAGTGTAGGAAACACATTGGGATGGTCAGTGTTAGAGTCAACAAAAAGCTTTATCAAGTGTAGGAAACACATTGGGATGGTCAGTGTTAGAGTAAACAAACAGCTTTATCTAGTGTAGGAAACACATTGGGATGGTCAGTGTTAGAGTCAAAAAACAGCTTTATCTAGTGTAGGAAACACATTGGGTTGGTCAGTGTTAGAGTCAAACAACAGCTTTATCTAGTGTAGGAAACACATTGGGATGGTCAGTGTTAGAGTCAACAAACAGCTTTATCTAGTGTAGGAAGCACATTGGGATGGTCAGTGTTAGAGTCAACAAACAGCTTTATCTAGTGTAGGAAACACATAGGGTTGGTCAGTGTTAGAGTAAACAAACTGCTTTATCTAGTGTAGGAAACACATTGGGATGGTCAGTGTTAGAGTCAACAAACAGCTTTATCTAGTGTAGGAAACACATAGGGTTGGTCAGTGTTAGAGTAAACAAACTGCTTTATCTAGTGTAGGAAACACATTGGGATGGTCTCTGGTAGAGTAAACAAACAGCTTTATCTAGTGTATCCAGCACATTCAGATGGTCTGTGGTAGAGTAAACAAACAGCTTTATCTAGTGTATTCAGCACATTGAGATGGTCTGTGGTAAACAAACAGCTTTATCTAGTGTATTCAGCACATTGAGATGGTCTGTGGTAAACAAACAGCTTTATCTAGTGTATCCAGCACATTCAGATGGTCTGTGGTAAACAAACAGCTTTATCTAGTGTATTCAGCACATTGGGATGGCCTGTGGTAGAGTAAACAAACAGCTTTATCTAGTGTATTCAGCACATTGAGATGGTCTGTGGTAAACAAACAGCTTTATCTAGTGTATTCAGCACATTGAGATGGTCTGTGGTAGAGTAAACAAACAGCTTTATCTAGTGTATTCAGCACATTGAGATGGTCTGTGGTAAACAAACAGCTTTATCTAGTGTATCCAGCACATTGAGATGGTCTGTGGTAAACAAACAGCTTTATCTAGTGTATCCAGCACATTGAGATGGTCTGTGGTAAACAAACAGCTTTATCTAGTGTATCCAGCACATTCAGATGGTCTGTGGTAAACAAACAGCTTTATCTAGTGTATTCAGCACATTGGGATGGCCTGTGGTAGAGTAAACAAACAGCTTTATCTAGTGTATTCAGCACATTGAGATGGTCTGTGGTAGAGTAAACAAACAGCTTTATCTAGTGTATTCAGCACATTGAGATGGTCTGTGGTAGAATAAACAAACAGCTTTATCTAGTGTATTCAGCACATTGAGATGGTCTGTGGTAGAGTAAACAAACAGCTTTATCTAGTGTATTCAGCACATTGAGATGGTCTGTGGTAGAATAAACAAACAGCTTTATCTAGTGTATTCAGCACATTGAGATGGTCTGTGGTAGAGTAAACAAACAGCTTTATCTAGTGTATTCAGCACATTGAGATGGTCTGTGGTAGAGTAAACAAACAGCTTTATCTAGTGTATTCAGCACATTGAGATGGTCTGTGGTAGAGTAAACAAACAGCTTTATCTAGTGTATCCAGCACATTCAGATGGTCTGTGGTAGAGTAAACAAACAGCTTTATCTAGTGTATTCAGCACATTGAGATGGTCTGTGGTAGAGTAAACAAACAGCTTTATCTAGTGTATCCAGCACATTCAGATGTTCTGTGGTAAACAAACAGCTTTTTTTAGTGTATTCAGCAAATTGGGATGGTCAGTGTTAGAGTAAATAAACAGCTTTAACTAGTGTATCCAGCACAATGGGATGGTCAGTGTTAGAGTAAACAAACAGCTTTATCTAGTGTATCTAGCACATTGAGGTGGTCTGTGTTAGAGTAAACAAACAGCTTGATCTAGTTTATCCAGCACATTGAGATGGTCTGTGGTAGATTAAACAAAAAGCTTTATCTAGTGGATTCAGCACATTGGGATGGTCTGTGGTAGTGTAAACAAACAGCTTTATCTAGTGTATTCAGCAATTAGGATGGTCTGTGGTAGAGTAAACAAACAGCTTTCTCTAGTGTATGAAGCACATTGAGATGGTCTGTGGTAGAGTAAACAAACAGCTTTATCTAGTGTAGGAAACACATTGGGATGGTCAGTGTTAGAGTCAACAAACAACTTTATCTAGTGTAGGAACCACATTGAGATGGTCAGTGTTAGAGTAAACAAACAGCTTTATCTAGTGTAGGAAGCACATTGGGTTGATCAGTGTTAGAGTAAACAAACAGCTTTATCTAGTGTAGGAAACACATTGGGATGGTCAGTGTTAGAGTAAACAAAAAGCTTTATCAAGTGTAGGAAACACATTGGGATGGTCAGTGTTAGAGTAAACAAACAGCTTTATCTAGTGTAGGAAACACATTGGGATGGTCAGTGTTAGAGTCAAAAAACAGCTTTATCTAGTGTAGGAAACACATTGGGTTGGTCAGTGTTAGAGTCAACAAACAGCTTTATCTAGTGTAGGAAGCACATTGGGTTGGTCTGTGGTAAACAAACAGCTTTATCTAGTGTATCCAGCACATTCAGATGGTCTGTGGTAAACAAACAGCTTTATCTAGTGTATCCAGCACATTCAGATGGTCTGTGGTAGAGTAAACAAACAGCTTTATCTAGTGTATTCAGCACATTGAGATGGTCTGTGATAAACAAACAGCTTTATCTAGTGTATCCAGCACATTCAGATGGTCTGTGGTAAACAAACAGCTTTATCTAGTGTATTCAGCACATTAAGATGGTCTGTGGTAAACAAACAGCTTTATCTAGTGTATTCAGCACATTGGGATGGCCTGTGGTAGAGTAAACAAACAGCTTTATCTAGTGTATTCAGCACATTGAGATGGTCTGTGGTAGAATAAACAAACAGCTTTATCTAGTGTATTCAGCACATTGAGATGGTCTGTGGTAGAGTAAACAAACAGCTTTATCTAGTGTATTCAGCACATTGAGATGGTCTGTGGTAGAATAAACAAACAGCTTTATCTAGTGTATTCAGCACATTGAGATGGTCTGTGGTAGAGTAAACAAACAGCTTTATCTAGTGTATTCAGCACATTGAGATGGTCTGTGGTAGAGTAAACAAACAGCTTTATCTAGTGTATTCAGCACATTGAGATGGTCTGTGGTAGAGTAAACAAACAGCTTTATCTAGTGTATCCAGCACATTCAGATGGTCTGTGGTAGAGTAAACAAACAGCTTTATCTAGTGTATTCAGCACATTGAGATGGTCTGTGGTAGAGTAAACAAACAGCTTTATCTAGTGTACCCAGCACATTCAGATGTTCTGTGGTAAACAAACAGCTTTATCTAGTGTATTCAGCAAATTGGGATGGTCAGTGTTAGAGTAAATAAACAGCTTTAACTAGTGTACCCAGCACAATGGGATGGTCAGTGTTAGAGTAAACAAACAGCTTTATCTAGTGTATCCAGCACATTGAGGTGCTATGTGGTAGAGTAAACAAACAGCTTTCTCTAGTGTTTCCAGCGCATTAAGGTGATCTGTGGTAGAGTAAACAAACAGCTTTATCTAGTGTATCTAGCACATTGAGGTGGTCTGTGTTAGAGTAAACAAACAGCTTGATCTAGTTTATCCAGCACATTGAGATGGTCTGTGGTAGATTAAACAAACAGCTTTATCTAGTGGATTCAGCACATTGGGATGGTCTGTGGTAGTGTAAACAAACAGCTTTATCTAGTGTATTCAGCAATTAGGATGGTCTGTGGTAGAGTAAACAAACAGCTTTCTCTAGTGTATGAAGCACATTGAGATGGTCTGTGGTAGAGTAAACAAACAGCTTTATCTAGTGTAGGAAACACATTGGGATGGTCAGTGTTAGAGTCAACAAACAACTTTATCTAGTGTAGGAACCACATTGAGATGGTCAGTGTTAGAGTAAACAAACAGCTTTATCTAGTGTAGGAAGCAGATTGGGTTGGTCAGTGTTAGAGTAAACAAACAGCTTTATCTAGTGTAGGAACACATTGGGATGGTCAGTGTTAGAGTAAACAACAAGCTTTATCAAGTGTAGGAAACACATTGGGATGGTCAGTGTTAGAGTAAACAAACAGCTTTATCTAGTGTAGGAAACACATTGGGATGGTCAGTGTTAGAGTCAAAAAACTGCTTTATCTAGTGTAGGAAACACATTGGGTTGGTCAGTGTTAGAGTCAACAAACAGCTTTATCTAGTGTAGGAAGCACATTGGGTTGGTCAGTGTTAGAGTCAAAAAACAACTTTATCTAGTGTAGGAACCACATTGGGATGGTCAGTGTTAGAGTCAACAAACAGCTTTATCTAGTGTAGGAAGCACATTGGGTTGGTCAGTGTTAGAGTAAACAAACAGCTTTATCTAGTGTAGGAAACACATTGGGATGGTCAGTGTTAGAGTCAACAAAAAGCTTTATCAAGTGTAGGAAACACATTGGGATGGTCAGTGTTAGAGTAAACAAACAGCTTTATCTAGTGTAGGAAACACATTGGGATGGTCAGTGTTAGAGTCAAAAAACAGCTTTATCTAGTGTAGGAAACACATTGGGTTGGTCAGTGTTAGAGTCAAACAACAGCTTTATCTAGTGTAGGAAACACATTGGGATGGTCAGTGTTAGAGTCAACAAACAGCTTTATCTAGTGTAGGAAGCACATTGGGATGGTCAGTGTTAGAGTCAACAAACAGCTTTATCTAGTGTAGGAAACACATAGGGTTGGTCAGTGTTAGAGTAAACAAACTGCTTTATCTAGTGTAGGAAACACATTGGGATGGTCAGTGTTAGAGTCAACAAACAGCTTTATCTAGTGTAGGAAACACATAGGGTTGGTCAGTGTTAGAGTAAACAAACTGCTTTATCTAGTGTAGGAAACACATTGGGATGGTCTCTGGTAGAGTAAACAAACAGCTTTATCTAGTGTATCCAGCACATTCAGATGGTCTGTGGTAGAGTAAACAAACAGCTTTATCTAGTGTATTCAGCACATTGAGATGGTCTGTGGTAAACAAACAGCTTTATCTAGTGTATTCAGCACATTGAGATGGTCTGTGGTAAACAAACAGCTTTATCTAGTGTATCCAGCACATTCAGATGGTCTGTGGTAAACAAACAGCTTTATCTAGTGTATTCAGCACATTGGGATGGCCTGTGGTAGAGTAAACAAACAGCTTTATCTAGTGTATTCAGCACATTGAGATGGTCTGTGGTAAACAAACAGCTTTATCTAGTGTATTCAGCACATTGAGATGGTCTGTGGTAGAGTAAACAAACAGCTTTATCTAGTGTATTCAGCACATTGAGATGGTCTGTGGTAAACAAACAGCTTTATCTAGTGTATCCAGCACATTGAGATGGTCTGTGGTAAACAAACAGCTTTATCTAGTGTATCCAGCACATTGAGATGGTCTGTGGTAAACAAACAGCTTTATCTAGTGTATCCAGCACATTCAGATGGTCTGTGGTAAACAAACAGCTTTATCTAGTGTATTCAGCACATTGGGATGGCCTGTGGTAGAGTAAACAAACAGCTTTATCTAGTGTATTCAGCACATTGAGATGGTCTGTGGTAGAGTAAACAAACAGCTTTATCTAGTGTATTCAGCACATTGAGATGGTCTGTGGTAGAATAAACAAACAGCTTTATCTAGTGTATTCAGCACATTGAGATGGTCTGTGGTAGAGTAAACAAACAGCTTTATCTAGTGTATTCAGCACATTGAGATGGTCTGTGGTAGAATAAACAAACAGCTTTATCTAGTGTATTCAGCACATTGAGATGGTCTGTGGTAGAGTAAACAAACAGCTTTATCTAGTGTATTCAGCACATTGAGATGGTCTGTGGTAGAGTAAACAAACAGCTTTATCTAGTGTATTCAGCACATTGAGATGGTCTGTGGTAGAGTAAACAAACAGCTTTATCTAGTGTATCCAGCACATTCAGATGGTCTGTGGTAGAGTAAACAAACAGCTTTATCTAGTGTATTCAGCACATTGAGATGGTCTGTGGTAGAGTAAACAAACAGCTTTATCTAGTGTATCCAGCACATTCAGATGTTCTGTGGTAAACAAACAGCTTTTTTTAGTGTATTCAGCAAATTGGGATGGTCAGTGTTAGAGTAAATAAACAGCTTTAACTAGTGTATCCAGCACAATGGGATGGTCAGTGTTAGAGTAAACAAACAGCTTTATCTAGTGTATCTAGCACATTGAGGTGGTCTGTGTTAGAGTAAACAAACAGCTTGATCTAGTTTATCCAGCACATTGAGATGGTCTGTGGTAGATTAAACAAAAAGCTTTATCTAGTGGATTCAGCACATTGGGATGGTCTGTGGTAGTGTAAACAAACAGCTTTATCTAGTGTATTCAGCAATTAGGATGGTCTGTGGTAGAGTAAACAAACAGCTTTCTCTAGTGTATGAAGCACATTGAGATGGTCTGTGGTAGAGTAAACAAACAGCTTTATCTAGTGTAGGAAACACATTGGGATGGTCAGTGTTAGAGTCAACAAACAACTTTATCTAGTGTAGGAACCACATTGAGATGGTCAGTGTTAGAGTAAACAAACAGCTTTATCTAGTGTAGGAAGCACATTGGGTTGATCAGTGTTAGAGTAAACAAACAGCTTTATCTAGTGTAGGAAACACATTGGGATGGTCAGTGTTAGAGTAAACAAAAAGCTTTATCAAGTGTAGGAAACACATTGGGATGGTCAGTGTTAGAGTAAACAAACAGCTTTATCTAGTGTAGGAAACACATTGGGATGGTCAGTGTTAGAGTCAAAAAACAGCTTTATCTAGTGTAGGAAACACATTGGGTTGGTCAGTGTTAGAGTCAACAAACAGCTTTATCTAGTGTAGGAAGCACATTGGGTTGGTCAGTGTTAGAGTCAAAAACAACTTTATCTAGTGTAGGAACCACATTGGGATGGTCAGTGTTAGAGTCAACAAACAGCTTTATCTAGTGTAGGAAGCACATTGGGTTGGTCAGTGTTAGAGTAAACAAACAGCTTTATCTAGTGTAGGAAACACATTGGGATGGTCAGTGTTAGAGTAAACAAAAAGCTTTATCAAGTGTAGGAAACACATTGGGATGGTCAGTGTTAGAGTAAACAAACAGCTTTATCTAGTGTAGGAAACACATTGGGATGGTCAGTGTTAGAGTCAAAAAACAGCTATATCTAGTGTAGGAAACACATTGGGTTGGTCAGTGTTAGAGTCAAAAAACAGCTTTATCTAGTGTAGGAAACACATTGGGATGGTCAGTGTTAGAGTCAACAAACAGCTTTATCTAGTGTAGGAAGCACATTGGGATGGTCAGTGTTAGAGTCAACAAACAGCTTTATCTAGTGTAGGAAACACATAGGGTTGGTCAGTGTTAGAGTAAACAAACTGCTTTATCTAGTGTAGGAAACACATTGGGATGGTCAGTGTTAGAGTCAACAAACAGCTTTATCTAGTGTAGGAAGCACATTGGGATGGTCAGTGTTAGAGTAAACAAACAGCTTCATCTAGTGTAGGAAACACAATGGGATGGTCAGTGTTAGAGTAAACAAACAGCTTTATCAGTGTAGGAAGAACACATTGGGATGGTCAGTGTTATAGTTAACAAACAGCTTTATCTAGTGTAGGAAGCACATTGGGATGGTCAGTGTTAGATTCAACAAACAGCTTTATCTAGTGTAGGAAGCACATTAGGATGGTCAGTGTTAGAATAAACAAACAGCTTTATCTAGTGTAGGAAACACATTGGGATGGTCAGTGTTAGAGTCAACAAACAGCTTTATCTAGTGTAGGAAGCACATTGGGATGGTCAGTGTTAAAGTAAACAAACAGCTTTATCTAGTGTAGGAAACAAATTGGGATGATCAGTGTTAGAGTCAACAAACAGCTTTATCTAGTGTAGGAAGCACATTGGGATGGTCAGTGTTAGAGTCAACAAACAACTTTATCTAGTATAGGAAGCACATGGGATGGTCAGTGTTAGAGTAAACAAACAGCTTTATCTAGTGTAGGAAACACAATGGGATGATCAGTGTTAGAGTCAACAAACAGCTTTATCTAGTGTAGGAAACACGTTGGGATGGTCAGTGTTAGAGTAAACAAACAGCTTTATCTAGTTTAGGAAGAACACATTGGGATGGTCAGTGTAAGAGTCAACAAACAGCTTTATCTAGTGTAGGAAACACATTGGGATGGTCAGTGTTAGAGTAAACAAACAGCTTTATCTAATGTAATAAACACATTGTGATGGTCAGTGTTAGAGTCAACAAACAGCTTTATCTAGTGTTGGAAGCACATTGGGTTGGTCAGTGTTAGAGTCAACAAACAGCTTTATCTAATGTAGGAAACACATTGGGATGGTCAGTGTTAGAGTCAAGAAACAACTTTATCTAGTGTAGGAAGCACATTGGAGTCGTCAGTGTTAGAGTAAACAAACAGCTTTATCTAATGTAGGAAGAACACATTGGTATGGTCAGTGTTAGAGTCAACAAACAGCTTTATCTAGTGTAGGAAGCACATTGGGTTGGTCAGTGTTAGAGTCAACAAACAGTTTTATCTAGTGTAGGAAGCACATTGGGATGGTCAGTGCTAGAGTAAACAAACAGCTTTATCTAGTTTGGGAAGAACAAATTGGGATGGTCAGTGTTAGAGTCAACAAACAACTTTATCTAGTGTAGGAAAAACATTGGGATGGTCAGTGTTAGAGTCAACAAACAGCTTTATCTAGTGTAGGAAGCACATTGGGATGGTATGTGGTAGAGTAAACAATACCTTTATCTTGTATATCCAGCACATTGAGATGGTCTGTGGTAGAGTAAACAAACAGCTTTATCTAGTGTATCAAGCACATTGAGATGGTCTGTGGTAGAGTAAACAAACAGCTTTATCTAGTGTATCCGGCACATTGGGATGGTTTGTGGTAAACAAACATCTGTATCTAGTGTATCCAGTTCATTGGGATGATCTATGGTAAACAAAGAGCTTTATCTATGGTAATCATCATCACTTCTGGTAATCTTCATCACTTCTGGTAATCATCATCGCTTCTGGTAATCATCATAATTCTGGTAATCATCATCACTTTTAGTAATCATCATCACTTCTGGTAATCTTCATCACTTCTGGCAATCATCATCACTTCTGGTAATCATCATCGCTTCTGGTAATCATCACCACTTCTGGTAATCATCACCACTTCTGGCAATCATCATCACTTCTGGTAATCATCATCACTTCTGTTAAACATCACCACTTCTGGTAATCATCACCACTTCTGGTAATCATCACCACTTCTGGTAATCATGACCACTTCTGATAATCATCACCACTTCTGGCAATCATCACCACTACTGGTAATCATCACCACTTCTGTTAATCATCACCACTTCTGGTAATCATCATCACTTCTGGTAATCATCACCACTTCTGTTAATCATCACCACTTCTGATAATCATCACCACTTCTGGTAATCATCACCACTTCTGTTAATCATCACCACTTCTGGTAATCATCACTTCTGTTAATCATCATCACTTCTGGCAATCATCATCACTTCTGGTAATCATCATCACTTCTGTTAATCATCACCACTTCTGGTAATCATCACCAGTTCTGGTAATCATCACCACTTCTGGTAATCATCACCACTTCTGGTAATCATCACCACTTCTGGTAATCATCACCACTTCTGTTAATCATCGCCACTTCTGGTAATCATCATCACTTCATTTAATCATCACCACTTCTGTTAATCATCACCACTTCTGGTAATCATCACCACTTCTGGTAATCATCACCACTTCTGTTAATCATCACCACTTCTGGTAATCATCACCACTTCTGTTAATCATCACCACTTCTGGCAATCATCACCACTTCTGGTAGTCATCATCACTTCATTTAATCATCACCACTTCTGGTAATCATCATCACTTCTGGCAATCATCATCACTTCTGACAATCATCATCATCGCTTCTGGTAATCATCATCACTTCTGGTAATCATCATCACTTCTGGCAATCATCACTTCTGGCAATCATAATCATCACTTCTGGCAATCATCATCACTTCTGGCAATCATCATCATCTCTTCTGGTAATCATCATCACTTCTTGCAATCATCATCATTTCTGGCAATCATCATCACTTCTGACAATCATCATCACTTCTGGCAATCATCATCACTTCTGGCAATCATCATCACTTCTGGCAATCACATCACTTCTGGCAATCATAATCATCGCTTCTTTGATCCCGTGTCCTTCCAGACTTCCTCGCTCCCATACATAAAACTGAGATGATTTGCTAGAGGGCCGCAGTTCTGTGCTACATTAATGCCACAACATTATGCCGTAAGTCTACCTCTACTTCTAGACTTCACATTTTGTCTACTTTCATTCTGTCCATGATTCTAAATGATTGGTTACAAAAGTATGTGGTCTATGACTCCGTTTTGGTTCTATACGTCTGTGGTCTATGACTCCGTTTTGGTTCTATACGTCTGTGGTCTATTACTCCGTTTGGTTCTATACGTCTGTGGTCTATGACTCCGTTTTGGTTCTATACGTCTGTGATCTATGACTCCGTTTGGTTCTATAAGTCTGTGATCTATGACTCCGTTTTGTTCTATACGTCTGTGATCTATGACTCCGTTTGGTTCTATAAGTCTGTGATCTATGACTCCGTTTTGGTTCTATACGTCTGTGATCTATGACTCCGTTTTGGTTCTATACGTCTGTGGTCTATGACTCCGTTTTGTTCTATACGTCTGTGGTCTATGACTCCGTTTTGGTTCTATACGTCTGTGGTCTGTGGTAAACAAACAGCTTTATCTAGTGTATTCAGCACATTAAGATGGTCTGTGGTAAACAAACAGCTTTATCTAGTGTATTCAGCACATTGGGATGGCCTGTGGTAGAGTAAACAAACAGCTTTATCTAGTGTATTCAGCACATTGAGATGGTCTGTGGTAGAATAAACAAACAGCTTTATCTAGTGTATTCAGCACATTGAGATGGTCTGTGGTAGAGTAAACAAACAGCTTTATCTAGTGTATTCAGCACATTGAGATGGTCTGTGGTAGAATAAACAAACAGCTTTATCTAGTGTATTCAGCACATTGAGATGGTCTGTGGTAGAGTAAACAAACAGCTTTATCTAGTGTATTCAGCACATTGAGATGGTCTGTGGTAGAGTAAACAAACAGCTTTATCTAGTGTATTCAGCACATTGAGATGGTCTGTGGTAGAGTAAACAAACAGCTTTATCTAGTGTATCCAGCACATTCAGATGGTCTGTGGTAGAGTAAACAAACAGCTTTATCTAGTTTATTCAGCACATTGAGATGGTCTGTGGTAGAGTAAACAAACAGCTTTATCTAGTGTACCCAGCACATTCAGATGTTCTGTGGTAAACAAACAGCTTTATCTAGTGTATTCAGCAAATTGGGATGGTCAGTGTTAGAGTAAATAAACAGCTTTAACTAGTGTACCCAGCACAATGGGATGGTCAGTGTTAGAGTAAACAAACAGCTTTATCTAGTGTATCCAGCACATTGAGGTGCTATGTGGTAGAGTAAACAAACAGCTTTCTCTAGTGTTTCCAGCGCATTAAGGTGATCTGTGGTAGAGTAAACAAACAGCTTTATCTAGTGTATCTAGCACATTGAGGTGGTCTGTGTTAGAGTAAACAAACAGCTTGATCTAGTTTATCCAGCACATTGAGATGGTCTGTGGTAGATTAAACAAACAGCTTTATCTAGTGGATTCAGCACATTGGGATGGTCTGTGGTAGTGTAAACAAACAGCTTTATCTAGTGTATTCAGCAATTAGGATGGTCTGTGGTAGAGTAAACAAACAGCTTTCTCTAGTGTATGAAGCACATTGAGATGGTCTGTGGTAGAGTAAACAAACAGCTTTATCTAGTGTAGGAAACACATTGGGATGGTCAGTGTTAGAGTCAACAAACAACTTTATCTAGTGTAGGAACCACATTGAGATGGTCAGTGTTAGAGTAAACAAACAGCTTTATCTAGTGTAGGAAGCAGATTGGGTTGGTCAGTGTTAGAGTAAACAAACAGCTTTATCTAGTGTAGGAACACATTGGGATGGTCAGTGTTAGAGTAAACAACAAGCTTTATCAAGTGTAGGAAACACATTGGGATGGTCAGTGTTAGAGTAAACAAACAGCTTTATCTAGTGTAGGAAACACATTGGGATGGTCAGTGTTAGAGTCAAAAAACTGCTTTATCTAGTGTAGGAAACACATTGGGTTGGTCAGTGTTAGAGTCAACAAACAGCTTTATCTAGTGTAGGAAGCACATTGGGTTGGTCAGTGTTAGAGTCAAAAAACAACTTTATCTAGTGTAGGAACCACATTGGGATGGTCAGTGTTAGAGTCAACAAACAGCTTTATCTAGTGTAGGAAGCACATTGGGTTGGTCAGTGTTAGAGTAAACAAACAGCTTTATCTAGTGTAGGAAACACATTGGGATGGTCAGTGTTAGAGTCAACAAAAAGCTTTATCAAGTGTAGGAAACACATTGGGATGGTCAGTGTTAGAGTAAACAAACAGCTTTATCTAGTGTAGGAAACACATTGGGATGGTCAGTGTTAGAGTCAAAAAACAGCTTTATCTAGTGTAGGAAACACATTGGGTTGGTCAGTGTTAGAGTCAAACAACAGCTTTATCTAGTGTAGGAAACACATTGGGATGGTCAGTGTTAGAGTCAACAAACAGCTTTATCTAGTGTAGGAAGCACATTGGGATGGTCAGTGTTAGAGTCAACAAACAGCTTTATCTAGTGTAGGAAACACATAGGGTTGGTCAGTGTTAGAGTAAACAAACTGCTTTATCTAGTGTAGGAAACACATTGGGATGGTCAGTGTTAGAGTCAACAAACAGCTTTATCTAGTGTAGGAAACACATAGGGTTGGTCAGTGTTAGAGTAAACAAACTGCTTTATCTAGTGTAGGAAACACATTGGGATGGTCTCTGGTAGAGTAAACAAACAGCTTTATCTAGTGTATCCAGCACATTCAGATGGTCTGTGGTAGAGTAAACAAACAGCTTTATCTAGTGTATTCAGCACATTGAGATGGTCTGTGGTAAACAAACAGCTTTATCTAGTGTATTCAGCACATTGAGATGGTCTGTGGTAAACAAACAGCTTTATATAGTGTATCCAGCACATTCAGATGGTCTGTGGTAAACAAACAGCTTTATCTAGTGTATTCAGCACATTGGGATGGCCTGTGGTAGAGTAAACAAACAGCTTTATCTAGTGTATTCAGCACATTGAGATGGTCTGTGGTAAACAAACAGCTTTATCTAGTGTATTCAGCACATTGAGATGGTCTGTGGTAGAGTAAACAAACAGCTTTATCTAGTGTATTCAGCACATTGAGATGGTCTGTGGTAAACAAACAGCTTTATCTAGTGTATCCAGCACATTGAGATGGTCTGTGGTAAACAAACAGCTTTATCTAGTGTATCCAGCACATTGAGATGGTCTGTGGTAAACAAACAGCTTTATCTAGTGTATCCAGCACATTCAGATGGTCTGTGGTAAACAAACAGCTTTATCTAGTGTATTCAGCACATTGGGATGGCCTGTGGTAGAGTAAACAAACAGCTTTATCTAGTGTATTCAGCACATTGAGATGGTCTGTGGTAGAGTAAACAAACAGCTTTATCTAGTGTATTCAGCACATTGAGATGGTCTGTGGTAGAATAAACAAACAGCTTTATCTAGTGTATTCAGCACATTGAGATGGTCTGTGGTAGAGTAAACAAACAGCTTTATCTAGTGTATTCAGCACATTGAGATGGTCTGTGGTAGAATAAACAAACAGCTTTATCTAGTGTATTCAGCACATTGAGATGGTCTGTGGTAGAGTAAACAAACAGCTTTATCTAGTGTATTCAGCACATTGAGATGGTCTGTGGTAGAGTAAACAAACAGCTTTATCTAGTGTATTCAGCACATTGAGATGGTCTGTGGTAGAGTAAACAAACAGCTTTATCTAGTGTATCCAGCACATTCAGATGGTCTGTGGTAGAGTAAACAAACAGCTTTATCTAGTGTATTCAGCACATTGAGATGGTCTGTGGTAGAGTAAACAAACAGCTTTATCTAGTGTATCCAGCACATTCAGATGTTCTGTGGTAAACAAACAGCTTTTTTAGTGTATTCAGCAAATTGGGATATTCAGTGTTAGAGTAAATAAACAGCTTTAACTAGTGTATCCAGCACAATGGGATGGTCAGTGTTAGAGTAAACAAACAGCTTTATCTAGTGTATCTAGCACATTGAGGTGGTCTGTGTTAGAGTAAACAAACAGCTTGATCTAGTTTATCCAGCACATTGAGATGGTCTGTGGTAGATTAAACAAAAAGCTTTATCTAGTGGATTCAGCACATTGGGATGGTCTGTGGTAGTGTAAACAAACAGCTTTATCTAGTGTATTCAGCAATTAGGATGGTCTGTGGTAGAGTAAACAAACAGCTTTCTCTAGTGTATGAAGCACATTGAGATGGTCTGTGGTAGAGTAAACAAACAGCTTTATCTAGTGTAGGAAACACATTGGGATGGTCAGTGTTAGAGTCAACAAACAACTTTATCTAGTGTAGGAACCACATTGAGATGGTCAGTGTTAGAGTAAACAAACAGCTTTATCTAGTGTAGGAAGCACATTGGGTTGATCAGTGTTAGAGTAAACAAACAGCTTTATCTAGTGTAGGAAACACATTGGGATGGTCAGTGTTAGAGTAAACAAAAAGCTTTATCAAGTGTAGGAAACACATTGGGATGGTCAGTGTTAGAGTAAACAAACAGCTTTATCTAGTGTAGGAAACACATTGGGATGGTCAGTGTTAGAGTCAAAAAACAGCTTTATCTAGTGTAGGAAACACATTGGGTTGGTCAGTGTTAGAGTCAACAAACAGCTTTATCTAGTGTAGGAAGCACATTGGGTTGGTCAGTGTTAGAGTCAAAAAACAACTTTATCTAGTGTAGGAACCACATTGGGATGGTCAGTGTTAGAGTCAACAAACAGCTTTATCTAGTGTAGGAAGCACATTGGGTTGGTCAGTGTTAGAGTAAACAAACAGCTTTATCTAGTGTAGGAAACACATTGGGATGGTCAGTGTTAGAGTAAACAAAAAGCTTTATCAAGTGTAGGAAACACATTGGGATGGTCAGTGTTAGAGTAAACAAACAGCTTTATCTAGTGTAGGAAACACATTGGGATGGTCAGTGTTAGAGTCAAAAAACAGCTATATCTAGTGTAGGAAACACATTGGGTTGGTCAGTGTTAGAGTCAAAAAACAGCTTTATCTAGTGTAGGAAACACATTGGGATGGTCAGTGTTAGAGTCAACAAACAGCTTTATCTAGTGTAGGAAGCACATTGGGATGGTCAGTGTTAGAGTCAACAAACAGCTTTATCTAGTGTAGGAAACACATAGGGTTGGTCAGTGTTAGAGTAAACAAACTGCTTTATCTAGTGTAGGAAACACATTGGGATGGTCAGTGTTAGAGTCAACAAACAGCTTTATCTAGTGTAGGAAGCACATTGGGATGGTCAGTGTTAGAGTAAACAAACAGCTTCATCTAGTGTAGGAAACACAATGGGATGGTCAGTGTTAGAGTAAACAAACAGCTTTATCAAGTGTAGGAAGAACACATTGGGATGGTCAGTGTTATAGTTAACAAACAGCTTTATCTAGTGTAGGAAGCACATTGGGATGGTCAGTGTTAGATTCAACAAACAGCTTTATCTAGTGTAGGAAGCACATTAGGATGGTCAGTGTTAGAATAAACAAACAGCTTTATCTAGTGTAGGAAACACATTGGGATGGTCAGTGTTAGAGTCAACAAACAGCTTTATCTAGTGTAGGAAGCACATTGGGATGGTCAGTGTTAAAGTAAACAAACAGCTTTATCTAGTGTAGGAAACAAATTGGGATGATCAGTGTTAGAGTCAACAAACAGCTTTATCTAGTGTAGGAAGCACATTGGGATGGTCAGTGTTAGAGTCAACAAACAACTTTATCTAGTATAGGAAGCACAATGGGATGGTCAGTGTTAGAGTAAACAAACAGCTTTATCTAGTGTAGGAAACACAATGGGATGATCAGTGTTAGAGTCAACAAACAGCTTTATCTAGTGTAGGAAACACGTTGGGATGGTCAGTGTTAGAGTAAACAAACAGCTTTATCTAGTTTAGGAAGAACACATTGGGATGGTCAGTGTAAGAGTCAACAAACAGCTTTATCTAGTGTAGGAAACACATTGGGATGGTCAGTGTTAGAGTAAACAAACAGCTTTATCTAATGTAATAAACACATTGTGATGGTCAGTGTTAGAGTCAACAAACAGCTTTATCTAGTGTTGGAAGCACATTGGGTTGGTCAGTGTTAGAGTCAACAAACAGCTTTATCTAATGTAGGAAACACATTGGGATGGTCAGTGTTAGAGTCAAGAAACAACTTTATCTAGTGTAGGAAGCACATTGGAGTCGTCAGTGTTAGAGTAAACAAACAGCTTTATCTAATGTAGGAAGAACACATTGGTATGGTCAGTGTTAGAGTCAACAAACAGCTTTATCTAGTGTAGGAAGCACATTGGGTTGGTCAGTGTTAGAGTCAACAAACAGTTTTATCTAGTGTAGGAAGCACATTGGGATGGTCAGTGCTAGAGTAAACAAACAGCTTTATCTAGTTTGGGAAGAACAAATTGGGATGGTCAGTGTTAGAGTCAACAAACAACTTTATCTAGTGTAGGAAAAACATTGGGATGGTCAGTGTTAGAGTCAACAAACAGCTTTATCTAGTGTAGGAAGCACATTGGGATGGTATGTGGTAGAGTAAACAAATACCTTTATCTTGTATATCCAGCACATTGAGATGGTCTGTGGTAGAGTAAACAAACAGCTTTATCTAGTGTATCAAGCACATTGAGATGGTCTGTGGTAGAGTAAACAAACAGCTTTATCTAGTGTATCCGGCACATTGGGATGGTTTGTGGTAAACAAACATCTGTATCTAGTGTATCCAGTTCATTGGGATGATCTATGGTAAACAAAGAGCTTTATCTATGGTAATCATCATCACTTCTGGTAATCTTCATCACTTCTGGTAATCATCATCGCTTCTGGTAATCATCATAATTCTGGTAATCATCATCACTTTTAGTAATCATCATCACTTCTGGTAATCTTCATCACTTCTGGCAATCATCATCACTTCTGGTAATCATCATCGCTTCTGGTAATCATCACCACTTCTGGTAATCATCACCACTTCTGGCAATCATCATCACTTCTGGTAATCATCATCACTTCTGTTAAACATCACCACTTCTGGTAATCATCACCACTTCTGGTAATCATCACCACTTCTGGTAATCATGACCACTTCTGATAATCATCACCACTTCTGGCAATCATCACCACTACTGGTAATCATCACCACTTCTGTTAATCATCACCACTTCTGGTAATCATCATCACTTCTGGTAATCATCACCACTTCTGTTAATCATCACCACTTCTGATAATCATCACCACTTCTGGTAATCATCACCACTTCTGTTAATCATCACCACTTCTGGTAATCATCACTTCTGTTAATCATCATCACTTCTGGCAATCATCATCACTTCTGGTAATCATCATCACTTCTGTTAATCATCACCACTTCTGGTAATCATCACCAGTTCTGGTAATCATCACCACTTCTGGTAATCATCACCACTTCTGGTAATCATCACCACTTCTGTTAATCATCGCCACTTCTGGTAATCATCATCACTTCATTTAATCATCACCACTTCTGTTAATCATCACCACTTCTGGTAATCATCACCACTTCTGGTAATCATCACCACTTCTGTTAATCATCACCACTTCTGGTAATCATCACCACTTCTGTTAATCATCACCACTTCTGGCAATCATCACCACTTCTGGTAGTCATCATCACTTCATTTAATCATCACCACTTCTGGTAATCATCATCACTTCTGGCAATCATCATCACTTCTGACAATCATCATCATCGCTTCTGGTAATCATCATCACTTCTGGTAATCATCATCACTTCTGGCAATCATCACTTCTGGCAATCATAATCATCACTTCTGGCAATCATCATCACTTCTGGCAATCATCATCATCTCTTCTGGTAATCATCATCACTTCTTGCAATCATCATCATTTCTGGCAATCATCATCACTTCTGACAATCATCATCACTTCTGGCAATCATCATCACTTCTGGCAATCATCATCACTTCTGGCAATCACATCACTTCTGGCAATCATAATCATCGCTTCTTTGATCCCGTGTCCTTCCAGACTTCCTCGCTCCCATACATAAAACTGAGATGATTTGCTAGAGGGCCGCAGTTCTGTGCTACATTAATGCCACAACATTATGCCGTAAGTCTACCTCTACTTCTAGACTTCACATTTTGTCTACTTTCATTCTGTCCATGATTCTAAATGATTGGTTACAAAAGTATGTGGTCTATGACTCCGTTTTGGTTCTATACGTCTGTGGTCTATGACTCCGTTTTGGTTCTATACGTCTGTGGTCTATTACTCCGTTTGGTTCTATACGTCTGTGGTCTATGACTCCGTTTTGGTTCTATACGTCTGTGATCTATGACTCCGTTTGGTTCTATAAGTCTGTGATCTATGACTCCGTTTTGTTCTATACGTCTGTGATCTATGACTCCGTTTGGTTCTATAAGTCTGTGATCTATGACTCCGTTTTGGTTCTATACGTCTGTGATCTATGACTCCGTTTTGGTTCTATACGTCTGTGGTCTATGACTCCGTTTTGTTCTATACGTCTGTGGTCTATGACTCCGTTTTGGTTCTATACGTCTGTGGTCTATGACTCCGTTTTGTTCTATACGTCTGTGGTCTATGACTCCGTTTTGGTTCTATACGTCTGTGGTCTATGACTCCGTTTTGGTTCTATACGTCTGTGATCTATGACTCCGTTTTGGTTCTATACGTCTGTGATCTATGACTCCGTTTTGGTTCTATACGTCTGTGATCTATGACTCCGTTTTGGTTCTATACGTCTGTGATCTATGACTCCGTTTTGGTTCTATACGTCTGTGGTCTATGACTCCGTTTTGTTCTATACGTCTGTGGTCTATGACTCCGTTTTGGTTCTATACGTCTGTGGTCTATGACTCCGTTTTGGTTCTATACGTCTGTGGTCTATGACTCCGTTTTGGTTCTATACGTCTGTGGTCTATGACTCCGTTTTGGTTCTATACGTCTGTGGTCTATGACTCCGTTTTGGTTCTATACGTCTGTGGTCTATGACTCCGTTTTGGTTCTATACGTCTGTGGTCTATGACTCCGTTTGGTTCTATACGTCTGTGGTCTATGACTCCGTTTTGGTTCTATACGTCTGTGGTCTATGACTCCGTTTGGCTCTATACGTCTGTGGTCTATGACTCCGTTTTGGTTCTATACGTCTGTGGTCTATGACTCCGTTTTGGTTCTATACGTCTGTTGTCTATGACTCCGTTTTGGTTCTATACGTCTGTGGTCTATGACTCCGTTTTGGTTCTATACGTCTGTGGTCTATGACTCCGTTCTGGTTCTATACGTCTGTGGTCTATGACTCCGTTTTGGTTCTATACGTCTGTGGTCTATGACTCCGTTTTGGTTCTATACGTCTGTGGTCTATGACTCCGTTTTGGTTCTATACGTCTGTGGTCTATGACTCCGTTTTGGTTCTATACGTCTGTGGTCTATGACTCCGTTTTGGTTCTATACGTCTGTGGTCTATGACTCCGTTTTGGTTCTATACGTCTGTGGTCTATGACGCCGTTTTGGTTCTATACGTCTGTGGTCTATGACTCCGTTTTGGTTCTATACATCTGTGGTCTATGACTCCGTTTTGGTTCTATACGTCTGTGGTCTATGACTCCGTTTTGGTTCTATACGTCTGTGGTCTATGACTCCGTTTTGGTTCTATACGTCTGTGGTCTATGACTCCGTTTTGGTTCTATACGTCTGTGGTCTATGACTCCGTTTTGGTTCTATACGTCTGTGGTCTATGACTCCGTTTTGGTTCTATACGTCTGTGGTCTATGACTCCGTTTTGGTTCTATACGTCTGTGGTCTATGACTCCGTTTTGGTTCTATACGTCTGTGGTCTATGACTCCGTTTTGGTTCTATACGTCTGTGGTCTATGACTCCCGTTATTGTAACATCATCATCATCATCGTGTGCCCTCTCCGCAACGAAGGTTGGCTACCATGGATCGCCATTCTACTCTGTTTCTTGCTTTGATAGTGCAGGCTGACATAGATTGACTTGCCCATCTTTTGATGCTACTCGTCCATGTTAGTCTTGGTCTGCCTCTGCCTCTTTTGCCTTGTATTTTTCCTTCCAATATTACTTTTAGTAGGCTGTTGTGTCTTTTAACATGCCCCAAACATTTAATTTGTCTTGTCTTAATTGTGTTCAGCAGTTCTCTTTTTATTTTCAGTTGTTTTAAAACTTCATCGTTTGTTATCTTTTGTTTCCATCCAATTCTACCTATTCTTCTATAAATCCACATTTCAAAGGCTTCAATTTTCTGTTCTGTTTTCTTGTCCAATGTCCATGTTTCTGCACCATACAGGAATATTGAGAAGATGTAACATTTTGCCATTCTTAGTTTCAGCCCTGCTGATATTTGTTTTGTTGTTAGTATATTTTTCATGACATTAAAATTACTTTTTGCCATACCTATTCTTTTGTTTATTTCAGTTTTGCATTTTCCATCATTGGTTATAGTATGTCCCAGGTAGTTGTAGCTCTGGACTGTCTCCAGATGTATTCCCTCAACTGTGATATTTAATTGTAGGTCTTGAGAATTTTCTTTGTTTATGATCATAGTTTTAGTATTTTTGATATTCATTTCTAGTCCATATTTTTTGCTTGTTATGTTTATCTCATTAAGCAAGTGTTGTAGGTCTTTAGGATTTTCTGCTAGTAGAACAGTATCATCAGCATAACTCAGGTTATTGATTATCTTCCCATTAATGTTTAGACCTGGTATCTCTGAGATGTTTTTAAAGATTTGCTCAGTGTATAGATTGAACAAGCTTGGTGATAGGATGCATCCTTGTCTTACTCCTCTTTTTTATGTCCATGGGTGTAGAGTTCTCCTTGTTATATCTTATTATTGCTGTTTGCTCCCAGTACAAATTACATATTAGTCGTATGTCTGTGTCGTCTAGATTTATATCCTTTAGGCAGTCTATAAGTTGGTTATGGTGTATTCTATCGAAAGCTTTGGTGTAGTCTATAAAGCAGGCATATATTGGTTTGTTTACTTCTGTGTACTTTTCAATCAATGTTCTCATGCTGAATATTGCTTCTTTTGTCCCGCTATTTTTCTTGAATCCAAATTGTTGTTCATCTAATTCAGTATTGATTTTATTCTGAATCCTTCCCTGTATAACTTTAGTAAAATTGTTGTTACCTGGCTCATTAGGCGTATTGTTCTGAAATCACTGCATTCAACTGCACCATTCTTTTTAGGCAATGCAATGAAAGTTGATGTTTTTAGATCGTTTGGTGTGTATCCTGTATGGTATATGTCATTGCATATGTCTGTGATCACTTCGACGATAACTCTTCTAGAGCCTGTATCATCTCTATCTGTATATTGTCAGGTCCTGCTGCTTTTCCCTTTTTCATTTTTATGGCTTTTTCTACTTCGGATTTCAGGATTTTATAGTTGTATGTACATTTTATGTCTGGCTTTTTGTCCCTTTCGTCATGAAATAATTCTGTTATATATTCTTGCCATCTATCTATTATATCTTTGTTGTCTGATAGCATTCTTCCCTCTTTGTTTGCTATACATCCGATTCCTGCAGCTTTTTTGTCTTTATTCGTCATTCTCTTTATTTCTGTGTGCAGCTCTCTAATTGTAACACATGCACCTGTAAACCTAATTTAGACCATTTTATTATAAAAATACATGACATCTTACATGACATCTGGTTAGACCAAGCTCATGTCATCTGCTACATTATGGTAGTTTCCGCATTTATTTTGATATGAAGAAGTATTGAAAGACTCATATAACAAAGAAATGCTAAATATCTCCTATCACAAAGAAATGCTAAATATCTCATATCACAAAGAAATGCTAAATATCTCATATCACAAAGAAATGCTAAATATCTCATATCACAAAGAAATGCTAAATATCTCATATCACAAAGAAATGCTAAATATTTCCTATCACATAAAATGCTAAATATCTCATATCACAAAGAAATGCTAAATATCTCCAACCACACTGAAATGCTAAATATCTCATATCACAAAGAAATGCTAAATATATCATATCACAAAGAAATGCTAAATATCTCATATCACAAAGAAATTCTAAATAATTCATATCACAAAGAAATGCTAAATATCTCCATATCACAAAGAAATGCTAAATATCTCCAATCACACTGAAATGCTAAATATCTCATATCACAAAGAAATGCTAAATATCTCATATCACAAAGAAATGCTAAATATCTCATATCACAAAGAAATGCTAAATATCTCATATCACAAAGAAATGCTAAATATCTCCTATCACAAAGAAATGCTAAATATCTCATATCACAAAGAAATGCTAAATATCTCCTATCACAAAGAAATGCTAAATATCTCATATCACAAAGAAATGCTAAATATCTCCAATCACACTGAAATGCTAAAAGTCCCCTATAAAAAAATAAATGCTAAATGACATCTATCACAAATAAATGCTAAATGACATCCATCACAAAGAAATGCAATAGTCCCCTATCACAAATAAATGCTAAATGACCCTGATCACAAAGAAATGCTAAATGACTCCTATCACAAAATAAATGCTAAATGACACCCTATCACAAAAGAAATGCTAAATGACACCGTATCACAAAAGAAATGCTAAATGACACCCTATCACAAAAGAAATGCTAAATGACTCCTATATCAAAGAAATGCTAAATGACTCCTATCACAAAGAAATGCTAAATGACTCTGATCACAAAGAAATGTTAAATGTCTCCTATCAGAAAGAAATGCTAAATGAATCTGATTACAAAGAAATGCTAAATGACTCTGATCACAAAGAAATGCTAAATGACTCCTATCACAAAGAAATTTTAAATGACTCTGATTACAAAGAAATGCTAAATGACTCCTATCACAAAGAAATGCTAAAGGACTCTGATTACAAAGAAATGCTAAATGACTCCTATCACAAAGAAATGCTAAATGACTGATTACAAAGAAATGGTAAATGACTCCTATCACAAAGAAATGCTAAAGGACTCTGATTACAAAGAAATGCTAAATGACTGATTACAAAGAAATGCTAAATGACTCCTATCACAAAGAAATGCTAAAGGACTCTGATTACAAAGAAATGCTAAATGACTCCTATCACAAAGAAATGCTAAATGACTCTGATTACAAAGAAATGCTAAATTGACTCCTATCACAAAGAAATGCTAAATGACTCCTATCACAAAGAAATGCTAAATGACTCTGATTACAAAGAAATGCTAAATTGACTCCTATCACAAAGACTAATAGAAGTGGATGGAAGTAACATTTAAAAATGCAGCATAAACAAAGTTCAGAAATGAATCAACAATTTTGATTTGATTTTGATTTGATTTTGATTTGGTTTGATTTGATTTGATTTGATTTGATTTTGATTTAATTTTGATTTGATTTGATTTCACATTTTTTGCGAGGAAGTAGAGCAATCAGTGAAGAGGAAATGATAGCGGCTTCAAAGAATAAGTATGTTTGTGAATCATGCAGTGAATGTTTTCTGTTTGTAAATCATGCGGTGGGTGTTTTCTGTTTGTGAATCATGCAGTGAATGTTTTCTATTTGTGAATCATGCAGTGAATGTTTTCTGTTTGTGAACCATGCAGTGAATGTATTCTATTTGTAAATCATGCAGTGAATGTTTTCTGTTTGGGAATCATGCAGTGAATGTTTTCTGTTTGTGAATTAATCAGTGATTGCCCCTGTTTGTGAATCATGCAGTGAGTGTTTTCTGTTTGTGAATCATGCAGTGAATGTTTCCTATTTGTGAATCACGCAGTGAATGTTTTCTTTTTGTGAAACATGCAGTGACAGTTTTCTGTTTGTGAATCAATCAGTGATTGCCCCTGTTTGTGAATTTTGCATTGAATTCCCATATTTTTAAACTATGCATTCGACATGCCATCTTCGACATGCAGGTTTTATTGAGTGGTTTATCCCTCCTATATTGTTTTCTGTTTTCCGTGTTGGATGCCACTTCGTGTCAACATCCTTCAACTGTTATGCATCGTTCGTCTAATCGTCCTAAGGTATCAGGTATCCGAAGTAAAAAAAAATCAGCACATTACATTAAAAGAAAATCTCTATTCCTTTGTCTTTATGCCTTTGTTTCTATGTCTTTTTATAAGAAATGATAGACATTATAATGAAAGTAAACACGGAAGGTCTCAGTCTGAACAGTAAGAAAACAGAAATAATGGTCATATCGAAGAAATAATCATCACCAGCATGCAGTATAAAAAATAAACAGGACAAATCTGGAACAAGTGCAACGTGTCAAATACTTGGGCACGATAATAACATCAGATGGGAGATGTAGGACAGAAATAAAAAGTAGAATAGCTTAGGCCCAAATAACATTTCAGAAAATGAAACATATCTGATGCAACAAATCTATGTCAATATAAGTGAGAAAGAGAGGTCACCGGTGCTTTATGGAACCAATTCTGACCTATGGAAGTGAATCATGGACAATAGCCAACCAAATGAGAAGACGAGACCACAGAGATGGGATTTCTCAGAAGAATGTTGAAAGTTCCCTGGACAGTTAAAAAGACCAGTGAGGAAGTTCTCAAAGAGGCCAACACAAAAATGGAGCTCCAAAAAAACATCAGAAAGAAGCAATCAACATTTTTCGGGCACATCATGAGAAGAGCAAAGTTGGAATACTTGGTTACAACTGGCAAAATAAAAGGAAAGAGAGATCGCGGACGACAAAGAGAGAAAATACTGGATAGCTTGGTATCATGGCATGGAAAATAGTCAACAACAGAACTGATACGATGCACTGTGGATAGAAGATTGTGGAAGTACATAATCGCTTACGCCAACCGTTATGGCACATGATGATGCTGTCTTTCTCAGTTTGTTCTGAATGATCTTTCTTTGTGATGATTCATTTTTGAAAAATGTAAACGGATCAGCACAGAGAACATACCAAACACAGCTTTGTAGCTTCTCTCATTGCTGATCAATGTTGTCAAGCTAGATCAGCACAGAGAACATACCAAACACAGCTTTGTAGCTTCTCTCATTGCTGATCAATGTTGTCAAGCTAGATCAGCACAGAGAACATAGCAAACACAGCTTTGTAGCTTCTCTCATTGCTGATCAATGTGGTCAAGCTAGATCAGCACAGAGAACATAGCAAACACAATTTTGTAACTTCTCTCATTGCTGATCAATGTTGTCAAGCTAGATCAGCACAGAGAACATAGCAAACACAGCTTTGTAGCTTCTCTCATTGCTGATCAATGTTCTCAAGCTAGATCAGCACAGAGAACATAACAAACACAGCTTTGTAGCTTCTCTCATTGCTGATCAATGTTGTCAAGCTAGATCAGCACAGAGAACATAGCAAACACAGCTTTGTAACTTCTCTCATTGCTGATCAATGTGGTCAAGCTAGATCAGCACAGAGAACATACCAAACACAGCTTTGTAGCTTCTCTCATTGCTGATCATTGTGGTCAAGCTAGATCAGCACAGAGAACATAGCAAACACAACTTTGTAGCTTCTCTCATTGCTGATCATTGTGGTCAAGCTAGATCAGCACAGAGAACATAGCAAAAACAGCTTTGCAGCTTCTCTCATTGCTGATCAATGTGGTCAAGCTAGATCAGCACAGAGAACATAGCAAACACAGCTTTGTAACTTCTCTCATTGCTGATCAATGTGGTCAAGCTAGATCAGCACAGAGAACATAGCAAACACAGCTTTGTAGCTTCTCTCATTGCATATCATTGTGGTCAAGCTAGATCAGCACAGAGAACATACCAAACACAGCTTTGTAGCTTCTCTCATTGCTGATCAATGTGGTCAAGCTAGATCAGCACAGAGAACATACCAAACACAGCTTTGTAGCTTCTCTCATTGCTGATCAATGTGGTCAAGCTAGATCAGCACAGAGAACATACCAAAAACAGCTTTGTAGCTTCTCTCGTTGCTAATCATTGTGGTCAAGCTAGATCAGCAAAGAGAACATACCTAATGTATGTTGTAATACTAATAATTATTTATGTTTTTATATCATTGGCTTGATTATAAAAAAGTAATAACTGTGTTATAAATCTATGTTTATATAAATGGTTGTTATCATAATCATCATCTGCCGTGCCGGTTGGCGTAGGCGATCATGTTCTTCAATAATTATCTATCCACAATACATCGTATCAATTCTGTTGTTGACTGTTTACCGTGCCAAGACACCAAGCTATCCAGTATTTTCTCTCTTTGTCGTCCGCGATATCTCGTTCCTTTTATTTTCCCAGTTGAAACCAAGTATTCAAACTTTCCACTTCTCATGATGTGTCAGAAAAATGTTGATTGTTTCTTTCTGATGTTTTTTGGAGCCCCCTTTTAGTGTTGGCCTCTTTGAGAATTTCCTTGTTGGACTTTTTAGCTGTCCAGGGAACTTTATCATTATTCTAATCATCATTTCATTTGTTTGTCTACTGTCCATGATTCGCTTCCATAGGTCAGAATAGGTTCTATATAGCACCGATGAACTCTCTTTCTTACTTCTATTGACATAGATTTGTTGCATAAGACGTTTTACATTTTCTGAAATGCTATTTTGGCCGGAGCTATTCTGCTTTTTAATTCTGTGCTACATCTTCCATCTGATGTTACTATTATGCCCAAGTATTTGACGCGTTGTACTTGTTTCAGATTTGTCCTGTTTATTTTTATACCGCATGATGGTGATGATTGTTTCTTCGATATGACCATTATTTCTGTTTTCTTACTATTCAGATTGAGACCTTTCTTGTTGCTTTCTTTTACTAATATGTCTATCATTTCTTGTAGTTCATTCTCTGACTCTCCTATTAAAACTGTTTAATTCACATATCACAAATTGTTTATGTTGTGACCAATGACTTCAATTCCTGTTAGATCTACTATTGAGCTCATAATATTTTTGCTGTTAAGTGAAAACAAAACACAGCCTTGTCTGAATCCTTGTTTCATACATCGGAACTGTCTTGCTTGGTTGCTTAGCTATTTCTTATGGCTGCTGTTTGTGCTTTTTTTTATTTTATAGATTTATGTTCAACTAAATCCCCCTCTTGTGTTAGTTTACATTTGTCTACATTGACAAATTAGTTTATTTCTTGTCATTGTTATTTATTGTTCTGTAGTAAAATCTATGTGACACAATGAGGTGTAGAAGAATTTCAAATACCATCTAGCAACCGTTGTGCTGTCTGTCTTGTATTGCATTACACCTGGTAGACGATGTTATTATAATGAGCTAGTCTGTCACGAATTGATACGAGAGAATACAAAAACTGTTACTCAACTGCATGACCCACCACGTCTCAAGATGGAAACTTGTGTTGGTTTGTTTGTGCAGAACAAGTAATGAATTTATGCGGAATGACGTCATCTGTCACTGTGTAATCATCATGATTAGTTGCATGTTTTTCTCGAAACGTTGCATTCACAAAAGCTCTTCGGAAAAACCCTATCAGAGATCGCACTTCTTCAGTTATTGAGTTATCGAGTTATTGAGTTATTGAGTTATTTTGCGGGTCATCATCATTGCACTCCGAACATGTCCATAGGTGCTCAGATCCCCTCCCAGCGTCCATAGACTGGCGACTCCAGTTCTGTGTTGGTTGATAAGTCTTCTTACACGCCCACTAAGTTTCTCGGTTCTGGCTGTGCCCATCTTAACTCCCATCTCTTTCATCCGAAGGACTGACGTGAACTCATGGTTGTCGAAGTCCAATGTCATTCCCACTTCCCGTAGGGCATTGATGATGTCCGCCCGATTAAATGGTTTATGGTCCTCAATAATAGCGCAGCTAGCCAACCTGTCGCTATTTCATTTCCCCGTACTCCCGTATGTCCTGGGACGTAGACAAAGATTCTTCTTCTACTTTTCTCTTTCACTGATACCTAAAAGGTGTCATGGTTTATATCATTTGTCGTTCTTGTGCTGCTCGAACTGTCTGAATTAGTGATTTTCCTTTGTTGTTACATGTCTCTGTCACTGCATCTATCCATCTTCTTCTTTTCTCTTTCTCACTGATACCTAAAAGGTGTCGTGGTTTATATCATTTGTCGTTCTTGAGCTGCTCGAACTGTCTGAATTAGTGATTTTCCTTTGTTGTTACATGTCTCTGTCACTGCATCTATCCATCTTCCTCTTTTCTCTTTCTCACTGATACCTAAAAGGTGTCGTGGTTTATATCATTTGTCGTTCTTGAGCTACTCGAACTGTCTGAATTAGTGATTTTCCTTTGTTGTTACATGTCTCTGTCACTGCATCTATCCATCTTCTTCTGGGTCTTCCTCTTGGTCTTTTTCCATGCATTCTCGAGAAGAACGCCCTTGATGGTGATTGGTGAGGATTCATTCTGACCAGGTGGCCGAACCATTTAAGTTGTTGTTGTTCTATATATTCTTGGCAGGGTTTTGTTCCTACCATTTTTCTTATGGTTTCATTTGGTATTCTATCTCTTCTTGTGTTGTTTGTTACTTTTCTCAAGCATCGCATCTCACATGTATTGATCTTTCTTAAATGTGATTTAGAAAGGGTCCATGTTTGACTTTCATAGCACAAAGTTGGTTTGAAGATGCTATTTATCATTGGTTGTTTAGCTGGCATAGAAATGTTTGGATGTCTTAACAATGGTGAAAGCTGGTATGTGACAGCATTTGCTTTTTGTATTCTCATGTCAATTTCTCTGTCTAGTTTTCCATCTTCTGTGAACATTGTGCCTAAATACTTGAATTCCTCTACTTGTTTTATTTCTTTATCTTTGATCTTGATGTTTAATGGGTGTCTTAATTTGCTTATTCTTATAGCCTCTGTTTTTGCTGTGTTAATTTTCATACTGTAGTTTGTGCAGCTTTTATCTAGAGATGTTATATGCTGTTGTAGCAGGTGTTCATACTCATATATTAAGCATTGGTCATCTGCGAAGAGTAGCTCATTGATGTTGGAGTTTTCTACCTCTATGTTATTATTTGATTTTTCCTTATTGTTGGTTGTTTCCTGATTTATTTTGTCCATATATAGGATGAAGAGGAGTGGTGAGAGGACACATCCTTGTCTTACACCTGTTGTAACCTGAAACCATTCTGACAGACCTTATGATGTTCTGACGGCACTTTGACTGTTTTTATATAATGCCATTATATTATCTAGTAGTTGTCCTGCTACCCCGAAGGTTTCTAAAGTTTGTCAAAGTTTGTTCCTGTCCACACGATCAAACGCTTTTTCCTGATCTATAAACACTATATTTAGATTTCTGTCATATTCTATTGTTTTTTATATAGTTGTCTCAATGTAAATATAGCATCAGTTCAGCTTTTGCCTTTTCTGAATCCGAATTGATTATTACTTAATTGAGGTTCTATTATGTATCTTACTCTCCTCTCTAATATTTTAGCAAACATTTTACCAACTTGACTCAATAGGGATATTCCTCTGTACATTTCACACTCCCTTTTACTTCCCTTATTCTTCCAAAATGGGACAATGATAGCTTTTTGCCAATCGTCTGGGACTTTTCTTTCTTGCCACGTCATATTGAATATGATAGTAAGTCAATCTATAGCTGTTTCCTTACAGGCTAGTAGCATTTCTGTTGTTATTCTATCTATACCAGCTGCTTTGTTCTTTTTATTCTGTTTCAATGCCCATTCTACTTCTGCTTTAAGTATATTCGGTTCCTGTTCATCATACTGCCTATGTGTAAACTCTGTATTTCCATTTGTATTTCCCTGATTTAATAGTTCCTTAAAGTATTCTCTCCATCTGATTATTATGTTTTTCCTGCTGCTGATTGGTCTACCGCTCTTGTCGTTTATTATAGTGGTTGGGTTATAATCATTATTTCTTAATCTCATTGCTTTTACACTTTTGAAAAATTCTCTGGGTTTACAAAGATCTTTAATCTATTCTGCCCATCGTTCCCTTATGTTTTCTTGATCAGTAAACAGTTCTCCTTCCTTTGATCTTAGACATCAGTTTTTTATTGCGTTTTTCTTCCTGTTAATTCTTCAATTTGTTAGTAAATATAGCTTTAACATCTCCTTTTTGTTGCATTTAATCTTTTTGCATTTCTCCTTCAACCATGCTTCTTTTGCTTCATTGCATTTTATTACAATTTCTTTAATTAATCTCTTATAATCATCTTTGTTTTTCTTTATCTGTTCTTCTTGTATCCATTAGTTGTAAAATGTCATCTGTCATCCATTTCTTTCTTGCATTTGTCCTGATTGGTGGTATAAACTCTTTTGATGTTTGTTGCATTGATTCTTTTAGCATTTCCCACTGTTCATCAATGCTTTGTATCTTCTCTACTGTGCATTGTACCGGTTTTGATTTGTGATTTTATATTTTTCTTGTAACCTCTTATCTGATTTGAGTAAATCTAAATTTAATTTGATGTTAACTGAGGTTCGTTTTGTTGTTTTCAACTTTACTCTAAGCTTTCCCTCAACTGGTACATGATCACTATTGCAATCTGCCCCTGGTCTAGTTTTCACACACACCAGACTGTTTCTAAATCTGTTATTTATCATTATGTAATCAATTTGACTACGTGCGTTATCTCCTAAACTTTTCCATGTCCACACACGTCTTGGATGTTGCTTAAAGTAGGTGTTTCCTATTATCATGTTGTTTGTTCTTGTCCAGTCAATAAGTTTGTCACCTCTTTCATTTCTTTCACCTAAGCCATAATAACCAACTACTTCCTCAACTCTTTCCTTTCTTACTTTTCCGTTGAGATCATCTAGAACTATGTTGCTTTCATGCAGTTTGCATGGGCCGCTAGGACTGGTGGCCATCTTCAAAGCTAACGAGGTGAGTTAACAAACTATTACTAAACAATCTTCTCCATCAAAATATAAATGTTCTTCTAACATTAACACATGTTTTCACCCATATAATATATATATTTATAATATGTATCTCTGTGTATGGGAGCCGCGATAGCTCAGTGGTTAGTGAACTGGACTACAAAGGACAAGAGGTAGGGTTCGATCCCAACCGACGCCTTCCGGATTCACCCAGCCTTAAATGGGTACCGGATCTTTTTTCTGGGAAAGTAAAGCGGCACGTTCGTAATACCGACCACATTACCCCTATAATCATGTGCCGAAGGTCTGGAAAAATTATGGTCACTAACACCATATTCCCTATACGCCACTTGGTGTGACAGGGGTACTTTACTTTTTTTTACTCTCTCTGTATATTTATAATAAAACTACTGCATGCATGAATTGTATATTTGTACTTTCCTATTAATGCAAGTATCTCCCAGTAGGGCTGAATACTTGTGTTGTAGACAAACATTTATTGGACGAAACAGCACGAATAGTAGTTCCCAGTGATTATATACTGGGTACAAATAATAATACATAAATATTATTATATGGGGAACTTCCGAGGCGATAATAGGGAATAATAGAACAAAGAAGTATGTGTTAGCACTCGGAAAAATTGACAGACAAACAACAATAGAAAAAAACGAAGAACAATATATGGTCCGAAGTGGGATCGAACCCGTACTCAGTGGCACCGCGCCTTGCCACGAGAAGCCGAACGCTCGGACCATATATTGTTCTTCGTTTTTTTCTATTGTTGTTTGTCTGTCAATTTTTCCGAGTGCTAACACATACTTCTTTGTTCTATTATTCCCTATTATCGCCTCGGAAGTTCCCCATATAATAATATTTATGTATTATTATTTGTACCCAGTATATAATCACTGGGAACTACTATTCGTGCTGTTTCGTCCAATAAATGTTTGTCTACAACACAAGTATTCAGCCCTACTGGGAGATACTTGCATTAATAGGAAAGTACAAATATACAATTTATTTCCGGTCTGTGATCGTTACCCTATGCTATAGTCATTGAGAACGTCATCGTGTAAGACACTACTGCAATAGCCAATTTTTTAGTTGGCTGCGTGGTAGTGTGCCAAGCGTTCGGCTTCTCGTGGCAAGGCGCGGTGCCACCGAGTACGGGTTCGATCCCACTTCGGACCATATATTGTTCTTCGTTTTTTTCTATTGTTGTTTGTCTGTCAATTTTTCCGAGTGCTAACACATACTTCTTTGTTCTATTATTCCCTATTATCGCCTCGGAAGTTCCCCATATAATAATATTTATGTATTATTATTTGTACCCTGCATGCATGAACCAGCTCGGAGCCTTGGTGACTGAGTTGTTAGTGTTCTCGCTTCCTGAACTGAAATGAAATGTCCGTGTTCGATTCCCAGCAGTGGCGGATTTTTTCTTCGGACTGAGAGACTCCGTGGTTTACCCAGCCTCTAAAATTGTGTTCCAGAGATTTGTCTGGGAAGTAAAGGCGGCCTGGCGTGATACCGACCACATCACCCAAGAATGTGCCCTGGTCATAGAAAAATCTGGACACTAACAGCACATACCCCATACGCCTAGCAAGGCAGGGAGAGAACCTTTACTCTACTTTTTTATACATCATCATCATCATCATCATTATCATCAAGTTTCATCATTTAGTGCAGTTTCCTCATATTCCAAGTCCGGCTTGTTGCAGGAGCTACTGAGTTAAATGCTCTGTGCACACTGTGAGCTGTGTGTTTCATCCGTTTTGATCGTGTTTCGTTATTCCTTTGATTCTTTACGATGAATGATGATATCGTATGATGGAGAACAGATGGCTGTGTTCACTTTCTGTGTGGTTTCGCCTTATGTCTTTTGGCGTGTGCTGAGACTGCTATGATGGGAATTACATTTACCTTTCATTGTTTAGGAGATGAGATAATAATTCGGATGATTCCACTGTCACGGGCGGTTGAGTAATTATGGATTTTAATTCGTTTGCAGTGATACCGGGGCCTTCCATAACCATAACTATAACCATAAACATATCACCAAGTACCAGGCCTGCTGGCGTAGGGGATCATGTCTCCCCACAACTTTCGATCACGACAGTTATTTATCATTTCTGTTGTTGACCTTCTGCCAAGCCATTCTCTTAAGCTGTCTGGTATCTTTTTTCTTTGCTTCCCTCTATCTCTTCGTCCCTCAATTTTTCAAGTTGTTACAATATATTCTAGCTGTTCCCTTTTCATTACATGGCCAAAAAATGATGATTGTTTCTTTCTAATATTGGAAATTAGCTCTCTTTTTGCATTGGCCTCTTTTAGAACGTTTTCATTACTCTTCTTAGCTGTCCTTGGTATTCTCAACATTCTTCTGTAAAACCACTTTTCTACAGATTCCAGTGATTTTCTTGTTTGTTGTCCTATTGTCCATAATGCACATCCATATGTTAAGACTGCTATACATAACATTTAAGAATTCTTTTTTCTTGTTTCTATTGTTAAAAATGGATTCCACAGTATGTTCCTAATTTTTTTTGGAAAACTGCTTTTGCCTGAGCTATTCTGCATCTCACCTCTATAGTACATCTTCCGTCTGAGGTTAACATAGTTCCCAAATATATAAATTCATTTACCTGTTTTAATATTGTTCCACTTGTCTTTATTTTGCACTGAGGTGATGTCTTTTTCTTTGTTGTTACCATTACCTCTGTCTTTATGCTATTAAGGCTGAGTCATTTTTTTTTTGCTTTCTTTCACTATAATGTTCAACATTTCTTGTAACTCATTTTCATCTTATTTATATTATGACCTCCATTTGCTATTCCAGGCATGCCCCTTATGGATCTTAAAATAATCTCACTATAAATATTAAACAAATGTGGTGACATCACGCAACCTTGCCTAACACCCTGTTTTATTTGTTGAAACATTTCCAATTGGTTTCCAGTTCTTATGGCCGCTGTTTGTTGCCAGTACGTGTTCTGTATTATTCTTAGATCTTTGCTGTCTACGTTTATGCTTTCTAAAATTTTGATTATTTCTTGGTGCTTTACTTTGTCAAATGCCTTGGTGTAATCTATGAAACATAGGTATAGATCTGTTTTCACCTCTATGGCTCTTTCTACTAAAGATCTCGTGATGTATATGGCATTGCTCGTTCCCTTATCTATAACATTTTATACATCGACAGATAAAAATTACCTGGAGTGTGAGAAAGTAAGTTTAGTTTCCTGGACATCGTCAGTTGTGTATTGTGAGTTATCCTCTATTTATTTATTGACTCGGATGATTCCGTCTGTCCATCTTTTCTCCCACCATTTTTCCGCCAAAAACCCTGCTATTTTCACGTCACTGGGTCGAGCTGCTTGGATGTCTAAACCTCTGTGATGTTTGATGCCATCTTTTCTTGGAATTGTCCCAAAGGTTTTTCTCATAATTTTTTAATTTCCCCTGCTCTGATTGCAACATTTCCTCTATATCTCGTTTCGCGTGACGCGATTATAATCTTGCATCTTTTATAGACTCTTTACTTCCAGGATTCCGACTCTACTCTATTTTTTACCTGATAGGGAATGCCGGTCAATATTGCGGATAGGCGGCAAGAACCGTTGAGGCAAAGTCTGAAAAGTGTTCCTTGTTGCAGCTTCCTCATATTGCAAGTCCGGCTTGCTGCAGGAGCTACTGAGTTCAGTCCTCTGTGCACACCATTAGCTGTGTTTCATAAAGGTTTCCTTTCAGTATTCCGATTGCTTACGATGAATTATGATATCATATTAATAAGGACAATTCAGTTGCGTACACTTTCGGTGCAGCAACGCCTTATGTCTCTTGGAGTGTGCTGTAGCTGCTGTGATGGTGACTGCAACTGCCTTTCTTTGTTTGGATCCGTCAATGAGATGAGATGTTCATTCGGATGATTCCACAAGTACGGGAAGTTAAACAATTTAAGATTTTAATTTGTTTACACTGATACCTGGGCCTTCGTCTAACTATAACCATCATCATTTTGACTTCGTCAGTGGAGACACCGCCCACCTACTTCACTCACTTGATTTAGTTCGTTTACATTCATCATCATGTGCCATACCGGTTAGCGTAGGTGATCATGTCCCTCCACCATCTTCTATCTACGGTGCATCGTATCAGCTCTGTTGTTGACTGTTTTCCATGCCATGACACCAAGCTATCTAGTATTTTCTCCCTTTGTCACCCACGATCTCTCTTTCCTTTTTTGTCAGTTGTAACCAAGTATTCCAACTTTCCTCTTCTCATGATGTGCCCGAAAAATGTTGATTGCTTCTTTCTGATGGTTTTTAAGAGCGCCCTTTTTGTGTTGGTCTCTTTGAGAACTTCCTCATTGGTCTTTTTAGTTCATTTACATTACCAGTTGTAAAGCATTATTGTGGGTTTGTGTAAATGATCATCTTGTATCTCTCTCGGTTCCCCAGTCCCAGAATGCCTTGGCCCGCGGAGACTTCACTGAAGCTGCAAAGAACGGCAGGGAGGCCAAGATCCTGTCTCTGGTGACCATCGCGATTGGTGTCATTGCCTTCACCATCATCATCATCCTGGCAGCAACAGGCCAATTTACCTACCACTACCACTACAGCTACAGCAGCAGCGACTGATACTCGCACATCAGGAGCTGGTCCAACAACAGCAGCGACTGGGCGTGAGAGGCGTACAGTAGCGGCCTAGACAGATAACAATCACAAACATGTGCCAGACAATAACCTCGAAATGTTCTGACATTTGTTGCTATAAAATGTTGCTATCATCATCATCAAGTACCATGCCTGCTGGCGTAGGTTATCATGTCTCTCCACAACTTTCGATCTCGACAGTTATTTTTCATTTCTGTTGTTGACCTTCTGCCAAGCCATTTTCTTAAGCTGTCTGGTATCTTTTTTCTTTGTTTCGCTTTATCTCTTCGCCCCTCAATTCGTCCTTCAATTTTCCCGGTTAATACACTATATCACAGCTACTCCCTTCTCATTACATGGCCAAAAAATGATGATTGTTTCTTCCTAATATTGGAAATCAGCTCTTTTTGCTCTTTCAGAACGTTTTCATTACTCTTCTTAGCTGTCCACGGTACTCTCAATATTCTTCTGTAGAACCACATTTCTACAGCCTCCAGTAATTTTATTGTCTGTTATCCATGATTCACGTCCATATGTTAAGACTGACTCTACGTAACATTTAAAAACTCTTTTTTCTTGTTTCTATTGTCAAAAGCGGATTGCACAGAATCATCCTCATTATTTGGAAAGCTGCTTTAGCCTGACTTATTCTGCATCTCACCTCTGTTGTATATCTACCATCAGAGGCTAACATCGTTAGAGATATTTAAATTCATTTAACTGTTTTAATATTGTCCCACCTGTCTTTATTGTGCATTGAAGGGAAGTCTTTTTTCCTTTGTTGCTACAAATACTTTTGTCTTTTTGCTATTACGACTGAGTCCTTCTTACATTTCCAATAACTCATGTTCATTATTAGCAATTGAGACCATATCAGCATACCTTATGTTGCTGGCTGCAACATTTGTTTCTATAAAGCATAATATCTCCAATATATTTTGTGTTGTTCTATTTTACATTTCAGCTGTGTTTCTGTATTACTGCTGAATTTTATTCGCTGCGTTTTTCATGTATTGTCTTTACTGAACCTATGCAAGGAAATTATTCTTCATTACATTCACTTGACTTGCTTTTCATTCCTCGACAAGTGAAATCAAAATGTTCCCTAGATCTCTACAATTAAGACATTAACTTGTTCTATTCAGGAGAACTTAAACAAAAAACATATAGACATCAATAGAAAAATAGGGTATGGTTAAAGCTGAACGTAATAAGTTGACGACATAAATAAAAACAAAGGGGTTCGGCTCAAGAGGCCTTCAGCATGAACAGCCATGCAACACAGACAAGATATGTATTTAAAACAACAAACATACAACACAGACAAGATATGTATTTAAAACAACACAGACAAGATATGTATTTAAAACAACAAACATACAACACAGACAAGATATGTATTTAAAACAACAACCATGCAACACAGACAAGATATGTATTTAAAACAACAAACATACAACACAGACAAGATATGTATTTAAAAACAACACAGACAAGATATGTATTTAAAACAACAAACATACAACACAGACAAGATACGTATTTAAAACAACGAAATAATTAATAGCAACAGTAATAACTCGTCCGCTCTTTACTAAAAGCTCTAAACGGACGTTTGGTTTTTATTTCTGTTTTGTTCTATATATTTTAAAACATTTCTTCATACTTTAATTTTACTGAAGCTTCACATTTTCATACGTTTCTTTGATTTGACCCTACTTGCTTTATCCACTTGGTTATGTTACATGTCTTCTACAATTACGTAAACATTACTTATTTATTTACTTGTCTTTCACTTCTTTTTCTTTGATTTTTTCTTTTGATACATTTCCTATACTTTAGTCTCTGTTCAATTTAGTATTATTTTTATAGTATTATTATTATACAATAATTGTTATAACTGGTTTCGTACCATTGAACAACCACATCAATAGAATACAACAACAGTCATGTACCACTGAACAACCACAACAATAGAATACAACGACAGTCATGTACCACTAAACAACCACAACAATAGAATACAACGACAGTCATGTACCACTAAACAACCACAACAATAGAATACAACGGCAGTCATGTACCACTAAACAACCACAACAATAGAATACAACGACAGTTATGTACCACTAAACAACCACAACAATAGAATACAACGACAGTCATGTACCACTGAACAACCACATCAATAGAATACAACGACAGTCATGTACCACTAAACAACCACAACAATAGAATACAACGACAGTCATCTACCACTGAACAACCACATCAATAGAATACAACGATGGTCATGTACCACTAAACAACCACAACAATAGAATACAACGACAGTCATGTACCACTGAACAACCACAACAATAGAATACAACGACAGTCATGTACCACTGAACAACCACATCAATAGAATACAACGGCAGTCATGTACCACTAAACAACCACAACAATAGAATACAACGACAGTCATGTACCACTAAACAACCACAACAATAGAATACAACGACAGTCATCTACCACTGAACAACCACATCAATAGAATACAACGGCAGTCATGTACCACTAAACAACCACAACAATAGAATACAACGACAGTCATGTACCACTGAACAACCACATCAATAGAATACAACGGCAGTCATGTACCACTAAACAACCACAACAATAGAATACAACGACAGTCATGTACCACTAAACAACCACAACAATAGAATACAACGACAGTCATGTACCACTAAACAACCACAACAATAGAATACAACGGCAGTCATGTACCACTAAACAACCACAACAATAGAATACAACGGCAGTCATGTACCACTAAACAACCACAACAATAGAATACAACGACAGTCATGTACCACTGAACAACCACAACAATAGAATACAACGGCAGTCATGTACCACTAAACAACCACATCAATAGAATACAACGGCAGTCATGTACCACTGAACAACTACATCAATAGAATACAACGGCAGTCATGTACCACTGAACAACTACATCAAAAGAATACAACGGCAGTCATATACCACTAAACAACCACATCAATAGAATACAACGGCAGTCATGTACCACTGAACAACTACATCAATAGAATACAACGGCAGTCATGTACCACTGAACAACCACATCAATAGAATACAACGGCAGTCATGTACCACTGAACAACCACATCAATAGAATACAACGACAGTCATGTACCACTGAACAACCACATCAATAGAATACAACGGCAGTCATGTACCACTCAACAACCACATCAATAGAATACAACGACAGTCATGTACCACTGAACAACCACATCAATAGAATACAACGACAGTCATGTACCACTGAACAACCACACCAATAGAATACAACGACAGTCATGTACCACTGAACAACTACATCAATAGAATACAACGGCAGTCATGTACCACTGAACAACTACATCAATAGAATACAACGGCAGTCATCTACCACTGAACAACCACATCAATAGAATACAACGACAGTCATGTACAACTGAACAACCACATCAATAGAATATAACGACAGTCATGTACCACTGAACAACCACATCAATAGAATACAACGGCAGTCATGTACCACTGAACAACCACATCAATAGAATACAACGACAGTCATGTACCACTGAACAACCACATCAATAGAATACAACGACGGTCATGTACCACTGAACAACCACATCAATAGAATACAACGACAGTCATGTACCACTGAACAATCACATCAATAGAATACAACGACAGTCATGTACCACTGAACAACCACATCAATAGAATACAACGACAGTCATGTACCACTGAACAACCACATCAATAGAATACAACGACGGTCATGTACCACTGAACAACCACATCAATAGAATACAACGACGGTCATGTACCACTGAACAACCACATCAATAAAATACAACGACGGTCATGTACCACTGAACAACCACATCAATAGAATACAACGACGGTCATGTACCACTGAACAACCACATCAATAGAATACAATGATAGTCATGTACAACTGAACAACCACATCAATAGAATACAACGACAGTCATGTACCACTGAACAACCACATCAATAGAATACAACGACAGTCATGTACCACTGAACAACCACATCAATAGAAAACAATGATAGTCATGTACCACTGAGCAACAACATCAATAGAATACAATGACAGTCATGTACCACTGAACAACCACATCAATAGAATACAACGGCAGTCATGTACCACTGAACAACCACATCAATAGAATACAACGACGGTCATGTACCACTGAACAACCACATCAATAGAATACAACGACAGTCATGTACCACTGAACAACCACATCAATAGAATACAACGACAGTCATGTACCACTGAACAACCACATCAATAGAATACAACGACAGTCATGTACCACTGAACAACCACATCAATAGAATACAACGGCAGTCATGTACCACTGAACAACCACATCAATAGAATACAACGACAGTCGTGTACCACTGAACAACCACATCAATAGAATACAACGACAGTCATGTACCACTGAACAACCACATCAATAGAATACAACGACGGTCATGTACCACTGAACAACCACATCAATATATTACAACGATGGTCATGTACCACTGAACAACCACATCAATAGATTACAACGATGGTCATGTACCACTGAACAACCACATCAATAGATTACAACGACAGTCATGTACCACTGAACAACCACATCAATAGAATACAACGACAGTCATGTACCACTGAACAACCACATCAATAGATTACAACGATGGTCATGTACCACTGAACAACCACATCAATAGAATACAACGACAGTCATGTACCACCGAACAACTACATCAATAGAATACAACGACAGTCGTGTACCACTGAACAACCATATCAATAGAATACAACGACAGTCGTGTACCACTGAACAACTACATCAATAGAATACAACGACAGTCATGTACCACTGAACAACCACATCAACAGATTACAACGACAGCCATGTAACACTGAACAACTACATCAATAGAATACAACGACAGTCGTGTACCACTGAACAACCACATCAATAGATTACAACGACAGTCATGTACCACTGAACAACTACATCAATAGATTACAACGACAGTCATGTACCACTGAACAACCACATCAATAGAATACAACGACAGTCGTGTACCACTGAACAACTACATCAATAGAATACAACGACAGTCGTGTACCACTGAACAACTACATCAATAGATTACAACGACAGCCATGTACCACTGAACAACCACATCAATAGAATACAACGACAGTCATGTACCACTGAACAACTACATCAATAGAATACAACGACAGTCATGTACCACTGAACAACTACATCAATAGAATACAACGACAGACATGTACCACTGAACAACTACATCAATAGAATACAACGACAGTCATGTACCACTGAACAACTACATCAATAGAATACAACGACAGTCATGTACCACTGAACAACTACATCAATAGAATACAACGACAGTCATGTACCACTGAACAACCACATCAATAGAATACAACGACAGTCATGTACCACTGAACAACTACATCAATAGAATACAACGACAGTCATGTACCACTGAACAACCACATCAATAGAATACAACGACAGTCATGTACCACTGAACAACTACATCAATAGAATACAACGACAGTCATGTACCACTGAACAACTACATCAATAGAATACAACGACAGTCATGTACCACTGAACAACTACATCAATAGAATACAACGACAGTCATGTACCACTGAACAACCACATCAATAGAATACAACGACAGTCATGTACCACTGAACAACTACATCAATAGATTACAACGACAGTCGTGTACCACTGAACAACCACATCAATAGAATACAATGACAGTCATGTACCACTGAACAACTACATCAATAGAATACAATGACAGCCATGTACCACTGAACAACTACATGAATAGAATACAACGACAGTCATGTACCACAGAACAATCACATCAATAGAATACAATGACAGTCATGTACCACTGAACAACTACATCAATAGAATACAACGACAGTCATGTACAACTGAACAACCACATCAATAGAATACAACGACGGTCATGTACCACTGAACAACTACATCAATAGAATACAACGACAGTCATGTACCACTGAACAACTACATCAATAGAATACAACGACGGTCATGTACCACTGAACAACCACATCAATAGAATACAACGACAGTCATGTACCACAGAACAACTACATCAATAGAATACAACGACGGTCATGTACCACTGAACAACCACATCAATAGAATACAACGACAGTCATGTACCACTGAACAACCACATCAATAGAATACAACGACGGTCATGTACCACTGAACAACTACATCAATAGAATACAACGACGGTCATGTACCACTGAACAACTACATCAATAGAATACAACGACGGTCATGTACCACTGAACAACTACATCAATAGAATACAACGACGGTCATGTACCACTGAACAACCACATCAATAGAATACAACGACGGTCATGTACCACTAAACAACCACATCAATAGAATACAACGACGGTCATGTACCACTGAACAACTACATCAATAGAATACAACGACAGTCATGTACCACTAAACAACTACATCAATAGAATACAACGACAGACATGTACCACTGAACAACCACATCAATAGAATACAACGACGGTCATGTACCACTGAACAACTACATCAATAGAATACAACGACAGTCATGTACCACTGAACAACTACATCAATAGAATACAACGACAGTCATGTACCACTGAACAATCACATCAATAGAATACAACGACAGTCGTGTACCACTGAACAACTACATCAATAGAATACAACGACAGTCATGTACCACTGAAAAACCACATCAATAGAATACAACGACAGTCATGTACCACTGAACAACCACATCAATAGAATACAACGACAGTCGTGTACCACTGAACAACCACATCAATAGAATACAACGACAGTCGTCTACCACTGAACAACTACATCAATAGAATACAACGACAGTCGTCTACCACTGAACAACTACATCAATAGATTACAACGACAGTCGTCTACAACTGAACAACCACATCAATAGATTACAACGACAGTCGACTACCACTGAACAACCACATCAATAGATTACAACGACAGTCGTCTACCACTGAACAACCACATCAATAGATTACAACGACAGTCGTGTACCACTGAACAACTACATCAATAGAATACAACGACAGTCATGTACCACTGAACAACCACATCAATAGAATACAACGACGGTCATGTACCACTGAACAACCACATCAATAGAATACAACGACAGTCATGTACCATTGAACAACCACATCAATAGAATACAACGACAGTCATGTACCACTGAACAACCACATCAATAGAATACAACGACAGTCATGTACCACTGAACAACTTCATCAATAGAATACAACGACGGTCATGTACCGCTGAACAACCACATCAATAGAATACAACGACAGTCGTGTACCACTGAACAACCACATCAATAGAATACAACGACAGTCATGTACCACTGAACAACTACATCAATAGAATACAACGACGGTCATGTACCACTGAACAACCACATCAATAGAATACAATGACAGTCATGTACCACAGAACAACTACATCAATAGAATACAACGACGGTCATGTACCACTGAACAACCACATCAATAGAATACAACGACAGTCATGTACCACTGAACAACCACATCAATAGAATACAACGACAGTCATGTACCACTGAACAACCACATCAATAGAATACAACGACAGTCATGTACCATTGAACAACCACATCAATAGAATACAACGACAGTCATGTACCACTGAACAACCACATCAATAGAATACAACGACAGTCATGTACCACTGAACAACTTCATCAATAGAATACAACGACGGTCATGTACCGCTGAACAACCACATCAATAGAATACAACGACAGACGTGTACCACTGAACAACCACATCAATAGAATACAACGACAGTCATGTACCACTGAACAACTACATCAATAGAATACAACGACAGTCATGTACCACTGAACAACTACATCAATAGAATACAACGACGGTCATGTACCACTGAACAACCACATCAATAGAATACAATGACAGTCATGTACCACAGAACAACTACATCAATAGAATACAACGACGGTCATGTACCACTGAACAACCACATCAATAGAATACAACGACAGTCATGTACCACTGAACAACCACATCAATAGAATACAACGACGGTCATGTACCACTGAACAACTACATCAATAGAATACAACGACGGTCATGTACCACTGAACAACTACATCAATAGAATACAACGACGGTCATGTACCACTGAACAACTACATCAATAGAATACAACGACGGTCATGTACCACTGAACAACCACATCAATAGAATACAACGACGGTCATGTACCACTAAACAACCACATCAATAGAATACAACGACGGTCATGTACCACTGAACAACTACATCAATAGAATACAACGACAGTCATGTACCACTAAACAACTACATCAATAGAATACAACGACAGACATGTACCACTGAACAACCACATCAATAGAATACAACGACGGTCATGTACCACTGAACAACTATCTATCTATTGACCTTTCGAGCCGTAACCGGCCCATAGGGCGTAGACCAAGATACACCTTCACCTATATGAATTTTTGTTCTAGCAGTTTTCTTTTAAAGATATTTTATCAAATCTCGCCATCTGTCTCTGTTCTGTGCAAGCAGTTCTATCTCATTGAGGGAGCCGATTCCTGCTGCTCTTGCCTCTCTCATCAATGTTCTTCTCAGTGTCTCCCTGGGTCTTCCTCTTTTTCTTTTACCTGTTGTTTCCCATATGAGGGCTTGCTTTGCTATTCGATTATTATCTCTTCTCATCACATGTCCAACGTATGACCATCGTCTTTTCTTTATTACTGAAGATATTAGTGGTTGATTGGCGATTTCTCTAATTTCCTCGTTTGTTTTGAATTCGTTCCATTCTATACCAAGTATTTTCCTTAGACATTTATTTTCGAATGCGTTCAACTTTGTTTCTATATCTCTTGTTGTTTTCCAGCTTTCACACGCATACGTAAGGGTTGATAGTACATTTGATTTGAATAGCCTAAGTTTTGTGTTTGTGCTAATGAGTTTTGATTTCCACAACTTTTCAAGGCTTCTGAAAGACATTGCTGCTTTAGCCAGTCTGATTCTAATTTCTTTGCTCGTATCCCCTTCTCGATCAATGTGACTTCCAAGATAGATGAAGTGATCGATCTCTTCTACTGGTTTGTTTTCCATGTATATTTTGTCACTTGTTGGAATTAAACTTTTCATGACTTTAGTCTTTTCATGATTGACCTCAAGCCCAATTTTGCTGGCTATTGATGATAGTTCATTTGTGTTTTCCTGCATCGTTTTTATCTGATTGCTGATGAGAACTATGTCATCAGCAAAGTCCAGGTCCTCCAAATGGTCTCCTTGTATCCATTCGATGCCTTTATTACCAGTGCAGCATTTCTTCATTATGAAGTCCATAACAATTCCAAATAACAAGGGCAAATAACAACTACATCAATAGATTACAACGACAGTCGTCTACAACTGAACAACCACATCAATAGATTACAACGACAGTCGTCTACCAATGAACAACCACATCAATAGATTACAACGACAGTCGTCTACCACTGAACAACTACATCAATAGAATACAACGACAGTCATGTACCACTGAACAACTACATCAATAGAATACAACGACAGTCATGTACCACTGAACAATCACATCAATAGAATACAACGACAGTCGTGTACCACTGAACAACTACATCAATAGAATACAACGACAGTCATGTACCACTGAACAACCACATCAATAGAATACAACGACAGTCATGTACCACTGAACAACCACATCAATAGAATACAACGACAGTCGTGTACCACTGAACAACCACATCAATAGAATACAACGACAGTCGTCTACCACTGAACAACTACATCAATAGAATACAACGACAGTCGTCTACCACTGAACAACTACATCAATAGATTACAACGACAGTCGTCTACAACTGAACAACCACATCAATAGATTACAACGACAGTCGTCTACCAATGAACAACCACATCAATAGATTACAACGACAGTCGTCTACCACTGAACAACCACATCAATAGATTACAACGACAGTCGTGTACCACTGAACAACTACATCAATAGAATACAACGACAGTCATGTACCACTGAACAACCACATCAATAGAATACTACGACAGTCATGTACCACTGAACAACCACATCAATAGAATACAACGACAGTCATGTACCATTGAACAACCACATCAATAGAATACAACGACAGTCATGTACCACTGAACAACCACATCAATAGAATACAACGACAGTCATGTACCACTGAACAACTTCATCAATAGAATACAACGACGGTCATGTACCGCTGAACAACCACATCAATAGAATACAACGACAGTCGTGTACCACTGAACAACCACATCAATAGAATACAACGACAGTCACGTACCACTGAACAACCACATCAATAGAATACAACGACAGTTACGTACCACTGAACAACCACATCAATAGATTACAACGACCGTCATGTACCACTGAACAACCACATCAATAGAATACAACGACGGTCATGTACCACTGAACAACCACATCAATAGAATACAACGACAGTCGTGTACCACTGAACAACCACATCAATAGAATACAACGACAGCCATGTACCACTGAACAACCACATCAATAGAATACAACGACAGTCGTGTACCACTGAACAACCACATCAATAGAATACAACGACAGCCATGTACCACTGAACAACCACATCAATAGAATACAACGACAGTCGTGTACCACTGAACAACCACATCAATAGATTACAACGACAGCCATGTACCACTGAACAACCACATCAATAGAATACAACGACAGTCATGTACCACTGAACAACCACATCAATAGAATACAACGACAGTCATGTACCACTGAACAACCACATCAATAGAATACAACGACAGTCATGTACCACTGAACAACCACATCAATAGAATACAACGACAGTCATGTACCACTGAACAATCACATCAATAGAATACAACGGCAGTCATGTACCACTGAACAAACACATCAATAGAATACAACAACATTCATGTACCACTGAACAACCACATCAATAGAATACAACGACAGTCATGTACCACTGAACAACCACATCAATAGAATACAACAACAGTCATGTACCACTGAACAACCACATCAATAGAATACAACAACAGTCATGTACCACTGAACAACCACATCAATAGAATACAACGACAGTCATGTACCACTGAACAATCACATCAATAGAATACAACGGCAGTCATGTACCACTGAACAACCACATCAATATAATACAACGGCAGTCATCTACCACTGAACAACCACATCAATAGAATACAACGGCAGTCATCTACCACTGAACAACCACATCAATAGAATACAACGGCAGTCATCTACCACTGAACAACCACATCAATAGAATACAACGACGGTCATGTACCACTGAACAACCACATCAATAGAATACAACAACAGCCATGTACCACTGAACAACCACATCAATAGAACACAACGATGGTCATGTACCACTGAACAACCACATCAATAGAATACAACGACAGTCATGTACCACTGAACAACCACATCAATAGAATACAATGACGGTCATGTACCACTGAACAACCACATCAATAGAATACAACGACAGTCATGTACCACTGAACAACCACATCAATAGAATACAATGACGGTCATGTACCACTGAACAACCACATCTATAGAATACAACGACAGTCATGTACCACTGAATAACCACATCAATAGAATACAACGATGGTCATGTACCACTGACAATCACATCAATAGAACACAACGACAGTCATGTACCACTGAACAACCACATCAATAGAATACAATGACGGTCATGTACCACTGAACAACCACATCAATAGAATACAACGACAGTCATGTACCACTGAACAACCACATCAATAGAATACAACGATGGTCATGTACCACTGAACAACCACATCTATAGAATACAACGACAGTCGTGTACCACTGAACAACCACATCAATAGAATACAACGACAGTCATGTACCACTGAACAACCACATCAATAGAATACAACGACAGTCGTGTACCACTGAACAACCACATCAATAGAATACAACGACGGTCATGTACCACTGAACAACCACATCAATAGAATACAACGACAGTCATGTACCACTGAACAACCACATCTATAGAATACAACGACAGTCATGTACCACTGAACAACCACATCTATAGAATACAACGACAGTCGTGTACCACTGAACAACCACATCAATAGAATACAACGACAGTCATGTACCACTGAACAACCACATCAATAGAATACAACGACAGTCATGTACCACTGAACAACCACATCAATAGAATACAACGACAGTCATGTACCACTGAACAACCACATCTATAGAATACAACGACAGTCGTGTACCACTGAACAACAACATCAATAGAATACAACGACAGTCGTGTACCACTGAACAACCACATCAATAGAATACAACGACGGTCATGTACCACTGAACAACTACATCAATAGAATACAACGACAGTCATGTACCACTGAACAACCACATCAATAGAATACAACGACAGTCGTGTACCACTGAACAACTACATCAATAGAACACAACGACAGACATGTACCACTGAACAACCACATAAATAGAATACAACGACAGTCGTGTACCACTGAACAACCACATCAATAGAATACAACGACAGTCGTGTACCACTGAACAACCACATCAATAGAATACAACGACAGTCGTGTACCACTGAACAACCACATCAATAGAATACAACGACAGTCGTGTACCACTGAACAACCACATCAATAGAATACAACGACAGTCGTGTACCACTGAACAACCACATCAATAGAATACAACGACGGTCATGTACCACTGAACAACCACATCAATAGAATACAACGACAGTCATGTACCACTGAACAACCACATCAATAGAATACAACGACAGTCATGTACCACTGAACAACCACATCAATAGAATACAACGACAGTCATGTACCACTGAACAACCACATCAATAGAATACAACGACAGTCATGTACCACTGAACAACCACATCAATAGAATACAACGACAGTCATGTACCACTGAACAATCACATCAATAGAATACAACGGCAGTCATGTACCACTGAACAAACACATCAATAGAATACAACAACATTCATGTACCACTGAACAACCACATCAATAGAATACAACGACAGTCATGTACCACTGAACAACCACATCAATAGAATACAACAACAGTCATGTACCACTGAACAACCACATCAATAGAATACAACAACAGTCATGTACCACTGAACAACCACATCAATAGAATACAACGACAGTCATGTACCACTGAACAATCACATCAATAGAATACAACGGCAGTCATGTACCACTGAACAACCACATCAATAGAATACAACGGCAGTCATCTACCACTGAACAACCACATCAATAGAATACAACGGCAGTCATCTACCACTGAACAACCACATCAATAGAATACAACGGCAGTCATCTACCACTGAACAACCACATCAATAGAATACAACGACGGTCATGTACCACTGAACAACCACATCAATAGAATACAACAACAGCCATGTACCACTGAACAACCACATCAATAGAATACAACGATGGTCATGTACCACTGAACAACCACATCAATAGAATACAACGACAGTCATGTACCACTGAACAACCACATCAATAGAATACAATGACGGTCATGTACCACTGAACAACCACATCAATAGAATACAACGACAGTCATGTACCACTGAACAACCACATCAATAGAATACAATGACGGTCATGTACCACTGAACAACCACATCAATAGAATACAACGACAGTCATGTACCACTGAATAACCACATCAATAGAATACAACGATGGTCATGTACCACTGACAATCACATCAATAGAACACAACGACAGTCATGTACCACTGAACAACCACATCAATAGAATACAATGACGGTCATGTACCACTGAACAACCACATCAATAGAATACAACGACAGTCATGTACCACTGAACAACCACATCAATAGAATACAACGATGGTCATGTACCACTGAACAGCCACATCTATAGAATACAACGACAGTCGTGTACCACTGAACAACCACATCAATAGAATACAACGACAGTCATGTACCACTGAACAACCACATCAATAGAATACAACGACAGTCGTGTACCACTGAACAACCACATCAATAGAATACAACGACGGTCATGTACCACTGAACAACCACATCAATAGAATACAACGACAGTCATGTACCACTGAACAACCACATCTATAGAATACAACGACAGTCATGTACCACTGAACAACCACATCTATAGAATACAACGACAGTCGTGTACCACTGAACAACCACATCAATAGAATACAACGACAGTCATGTACCACTGAACAACCACATCAATAGAATACAACGACAGTCATGTACCACTGAACAACCACATCAATAGAATACAACGACAGTCATGTACCACTGAACAACCACATCTATAGAATACAACGACAGTCGTGTACCACTGAACAACAACATCAATAGAATACAACGACAGTCGTGTACCACTGAACAACCACATCAATAGAATACAACGACGGTCATGTACCACTGAACAACTACATCAATAGAATACAACGACAGTCATGTACCACTGAACAACCACATCAATAGAATACAACGACAGTCGTGTACCACTGAACAACTACATCAATAGAACACAACGACAGACATGTACCACTGAACAACCACATAAATAGAATACAACGACAGTCGTGTACCACTGAACAACCACATCAATAGAATACAACGACAGTCGTGTACCACTGAACAACCACATCAATAGAATACAACGACAGTCGTGTACCACTGAACAACCACATCAATAGAATACAACGACAGTCGTGTACCACTGAACAACCACATCAATAGAATACAACGACAGTCGTGTACCACTGAACAACCACATCAATAGAATACAACGACGGTCATGTACCACTGAACAACCACATCAATAGAATACCACGGCAGTCATGTACCACTGAACAACCACATCTATAGAATACAACGACAGTCATGTACCACTGAACAACCACATCTATAGAATACAACGACAGTCGTGTACCATTGAACAACCACATCAATAGAATACAACGACAGTCATGTACCACTGAACAACCACATCAATAGAATACAACGACAGTCATGTACCACTGAACAACCACATCAATAGAATACAACGACAGTCATGTACCACTGAACAACCACATCTATAGAATACAACGACAGTCGTGTACCACTGAACAACCACATCAATAGAATACAACGACAGTCGTGTACCACTGAACAACTACATCAATAGAATACAACGACGGTCATGTACCACTGAACAACCACATCAGTAGAATACAACGACAGCCGTGTACCACTGAACAACCACATCAATAGAATACAACGACAGTCGTGTACCACTGAACAACCACATCAATAGAATACAACGACAGTCATGTACCACTGAACAACCACATCAATAGAATACAACGACAGTCATGTACCACTGAACAACTACATCAATAGAATACAACGACAGTCATGTACCACTGAACAACCACATCAATAGAATACAACGACAGTCGTGTACCACTGAACAACCACATCAATAGAATACAACGACAGTCGTGTACCACTGAACAACCACATCATAGAATACAACGACAGTCATGTACCACTGAACAATCACATCAATAGAATACAACGGCAGTCATGTACCACTGAACAACCACATCAATAGAATACAACGGCAGTCATCTACCACTGAACAACCACATCAATAGAATACAACGGCAGTCATCTACCACTGAACAACCACATCAATAGAATACAACGACAGTCATGTACCACTGAACAACCACATCAATAGAATACAACGACAGTCATGTACCACTGAACAACCACATCAATAGAATACAACGACGGTCATGTACCACTGAACAACCACATCAATAGAATACAACGACAGTCATGTACCACTGAACAACCACATCAATAGAATACAACGACAGTCGTGTACCACTGAACAACCACATCAATAGAATACAACGACAGTCGTGTACCACTGAACAACCACATCAATAGAATACAACGACAGTCATGTACCACTGAACAATCACATCAATAGAATACAACGGCAGTCATGTACCACTGAACAACCACATCAATAGAATACAACGGCAGTCATGTACCACTGAACAACCACATCAATAGAATACAACGACAGTCATGTACCACTGAACAACCACATCAATAGAATACAACGACAGTCATGTACCACTGAACAACCACATCAATAGAATACAACGGCAGTCATCTACCACTGAACAACCACATCAATAGAATACAACGACGGTCATGTACCACTGAACAACCACATCAATAGAATACAACAACAGCCATGTACCACTGAACAACCACATCAATAGAATACAACGATGGTCATGTACCACTGAACAACCACATCAATAGAATACAACGACAGTCATGTACCACTGAACAACCACATCAATAGAATACAATGACGGTCATGTACCACTGAACAACCACATCAATAGAATACAACGACAGTCATGTACCACTGAACAACCACATCAATAGAATACAATGACGGTCATGTACCACTGAACAACCACATCAATAGAATACAACGACAGTCATGTACCACTGAACAACCACATCAATAGAATACAACGATGGTCATGTACCACTGAACAATCACATCAATAGAACACAACGACAGTCATGTACCACTGAACAACCACATCAATAGAATACAATGACAGTCATGTACCACTGAACAACCACATCAATAGAATACAACGACAGTCATGTACCACTGAACAACCACATCAATAGAATACAACGATGGTCATGTACCACTGAACAACCACATCAATAGAACACAACGACAGACATGTACCACTGAACAATCAAATCAATAGAATACAACGACAGTCATGTACCACTGAACAACCACATCAATAGAATACAACGACAGTCGTGTACCACTGAACAATCACATCAATAGAATACAATGACAGTCATGTACCACTGAACAATCACATCAATAGAATACAACGACAGTCATGTACCACTGAACAACCACATCAATAGAATACAACGACAGTCATGTACCACTGAACAACCACATCAATAGAATACAATGACAGTCATGTACCACTGAACAATCACATCAATAGAATACAACGACAGTCATGTACCACTGAACAACCACATCAATAGAATACAACGACAGTCGTGTACCACTGAACAACCACATCAATAGAATACAACGACGGTCATGTACCACTGAACAACTACATCAATAGAATACAACGACAGTCATGTACCACTGAACAACCACATCAATAGAATACAACGACAGTCGTGTACCACTGAACAACTACATCAATAGAACACAAGGACAGACATGTACCACTGAACAACCACATCAATAGAATACAACGACAGTCGTGTACCACTGAACAACCACATCAATAGAATACAACGACGGTCATGTACCACTGAACAACCACATCAATAGAATACAACGACAGTCATGTACCACTGAACAACCACATCTATAGAATACAACGACAGTCATGTACCACTGAACAACCACATCTATAGAATACAACGACAGTCGTGTACCACTGAACAACCACATCAATAGAATACAACGACAGTCATGTACCACTGAACAACCACATCAATAGAATACAACGACAGTCTTGTACCACTGAACAACCACATCAATAGAATACAACGACAGTCATGTACCACTGAACAACCACATCTATAGAATACAACGACAGTCGTGTACCACTGAACAACTACATCAATAGAATACAACGACGGTCATGTACCACTGAACAACCACATCAGTAGAATACAACGACAGTCGTGTACCACTGAACAACTACATCAATAGAATACAACGACAGTCATGTACCACTAAACAACTACATCAATAGATTACAATGACAGTCATGTACCACTGAACCACCACATCAATAGAATACAACGACAGTCGTGTACCACTGAACAACCACATCAATAGAATACAACGACAGTCATGTACCACTGAACAACTACATCAATAGAATACAATGACAGTCATGTACCACTGAACAACCACATCAATAGAATACAATGACAGTCATGTACCTCTGAACAACCACATCAATAGAATACAACGACAGTCGTGTACCACTGAACAACCACATCAATAGAATACAACGACGGTCATGTACCACTGAACAACCACATCAATAGAATACAACGGCAGTCGTGTACCACTGAACAACCACATCAGTAGAATACAACGACAGTCGTGTACCACTGAACAACCACATCAGTAGAATACAACGACAGTCGTGTACCACTGAACAACCACATCAGTAGAATACAACGACAGTCGTGTACCACTGAACAACCACATCAATAGAACACAACGGCAGACATGTACCACAGAACAACCATATCAATAGAATACAACGACAGTCATGTACCACTGAACAACCACATCAATAGAATACAACGACAGTCATGTACCACTGAACAACCACACCAATAGAATACAACGACAGTCATGTACCACTGAACAACCACATCAATAGAATACAACGACAGTCATGTACCACTGAACAACCACATCAATAGAATACAACGACAGTCATGTGCCACTGAACAACCACATCAATAGAATACAACGACAGTCATGTGCCACTGAACAACCACATCAATAGAATACCACGGCAGTCATGTACCACTGAACAACCACATCAATAGAATACAACGACAGTCATGTACCACTGAACAACCACATCAATAGAATACAAAGAAAACAAACTCCAGCATTTCCGTGAACACCCACATAAAATAGTAGAACATCACCTGTTTGACTGTCCAAAGCTCACTGACACTAGACCAACTCTACTTCCTCAAAGACCTGATGGAACACCTTGTACGGAACTACAAGGGAACTCACAAATACCTGCAGATATCATTACATGGCATTGGGCCGAAGAGCGTCAGCTCACATACGTCTGGATCTAAAACAACATTATGATTCTATAGAACGCTGTGTTATTATCAGGCTATATTTCCTCTATATGCTTTACAGACTACACAAAAGTATTTAGAAAGTGAAGCATGTGGAAATAATCAATATGCTGGAGAAATTAAACATTGATGGCAAGGATCTGCGAATCATAAAAAAACATGTACTGGCAATAAACAGCAGCTATACGAATTAACAACCAAACAGGACAATTCCAATATATAAAACAAGGAGTCAGACAAGGCTGTGTTCTGTCGCCGGATTTGTTTTCACTTTACAGCTAATATATTATGAGATCAATAGTAGACAAAAAAGGAATTGAAGTCAACGGTCACAACATAAACAATTTGCGATATGCGGATGACACATTCTTAATAGCAGAGACAGAGGATGAACTACAAGAAATGATAGACATAATAGTAAAAGAAAAATAGAAGTAATGGTCATATCGAAGAAACAATCATCACCAGCATGCAGCATAAAAATAAACAGAAAACATCTGAAACAAGTGGAGAGCGTCAAATACTTGGGCACAATAATAACATCCGATGGAAGATGTACCTTCCTCATCTTCTTCTATTCTTCCTCTGCTGCCGTTGGCGTCAAGGGGAGATACAATCTGCGATTCTTTGCTCTTCTGTTGGCCTCTTCTGGTGTTATCCCTCCTAGTGACTCTAGTATTCCCTTTATCCATCTCTTTCTCGGTCTTCCTCTTAATCTGACGTTTTCGTAGCGTTTGTTTATGGCTCTTTGATTCATTGTTAGTTCTTTCTGTCTTGTTATGTGGCCGAACCAATTTATCTGTTGTTTCTTTATGTATTCGATGGTTGGTTCAATTTCGAGTTTCTTCCTCAGGTCGGTGTTTCTTACTCTGTCCCTTAAGCTGTTTCCTGTCATTCTTCTGACACATTTCATTTCGGTGGTCGTTATCTTTCTTATTGTTCTAGAGTCCAGCGTCCAATTCTGGCACTGATAGCACAGAGTTGGTAGACAAATTGATTTGTATATTGCCCTTTTTGCTTCCGTAGTTATTGCTATGTTTTTCAATAGTGTTGATACTTGACCTATAACTTGGCACGCTTTGTTACACCTTATATCTATCTCTGTTTCTTGGTTATTGTCTTATGTTAGCGTGCTACCCAGATATTTAAAATTGTCAACTTGCTTCAAAGATGTATTATCTATAATGATGTTTAGTTTTTCTTTCTTTGAAGATGCACCACAGAAATAAAAAGCAGAATAGCTCAAGCCCAAATAGCATTTCAGAAAATGAAAAACATACCTATGCAGTAAGTCTATGTCAATGGATGTGAGAAAGAGGGTTCATCGATTTTATATAGAACTAGTTCTGACCTGCGGAAACAAATCAGGGACAATAGGCAAACAAATGAAAAGGCTATTAGAGACCACAGAGATGGGATTTCTCAGGAAAATGTTGAACGTTCCCTGGACAGCTAATAAAACCAATCAGGAAATTCTCAAAAAGGCCAACACAAAAAGGGGAGCTATAGGTCGTTTCAAAATATTTTGAAGGTGTTTAAAATTCCATATCTCTGCAACCAATTGATTGATAATGCTGAAATTTTGCATATGGTCTTGTGATTTTTTGGTCCCAAGAAGTACATTCATTTCCTCACCAACAAACGTATAGTTTTAAATATTCTTTATTTGAAGTATACAAATTTAAGGCATTTTGGTCAAACCATATATTTGGAGGAATTACCGCTTCATATGAGTGAGCACCCACGGACTTGTCATCTTGAACGTAATGCGCGCCAATTTCCCTGTTTTAAGCACTAAAAAACACATAAAACGCGTCAAAGTTATAATTTTATATCCGGTGCATCCCATTTCCTGTCGTTTTGTTGTGATTTATGTGCAACGGCGTATCCTAATTATTGGGTAATTTCGTTAAATTTGTGATCTGTTAGTCAATGGGTATAAAAGTAAAGTTCCTTACATTGCAATCAGTGGCAATAAAGGTGTATAAATATTTTTGCATAGAAGCTAAGCGTGGAAAACTGTATCGAAGCATCTCAAAGCCAGAAAAGAGAACTATTCACGCATTGGGTATAAGCAAACGCTTTTTCAAACAAGTGCTTAAAGCTAACGGAGTGTCCAGTTCAATCAAGACTAGGACGCTAGGAAGAAAGAAAGTAGTAGATAGTTTTGACAAGGAAGTGATTAGAAGAGCAATTTGTAAAATGTTCGATTCCAAAGAAACTGTGACTTTAAGAAAACTGAAAATTCGACTGACAGCAGAAAATGACATTGTTGTGTCGAAAACAACATTATGGAGAACTGTTAGAAGCATCGGTTTTACGTTTAGAAAGTACGATAGTGGTAGAAATGTCATCTGCGAGAAGCCGCACTTAGTTTCTATGAGGAGTAAATATTTACATGAAGTACGGGAAATGCGTAACCAAGGTTATGATATTGTATTTCTAGATGAATCTTGGATAAATTCTCACCACACAAGTGCAAAGGAATGGCAGTTATCAGATGGAAGTATTAAAAGATGTGTACCCACTGGAAAAGGACAGCGTATTATAATGGCACATGCAGGCAGCCGAAAAGAAGGGTTGGTGAAAAATGCAGAACTTATATTCACCTCTAATTATACTGACAACAGGGACTATCACACCGAGATGAATGGCCATATATTTAGAGAGTGGATTGAAAATACTCTTCTTCCAATTCTAGACAGACCATCCTGTCTGGTAATGGACAACGCGTCGTACCACAACGCTGTGGCAGAAGAAGACAAAATTCCTACATCTGCCAGTACAAAAGATGTTATAAAGATTTGGCTAAGAAAGGAAGGAATTCCATTTAACGAGGGATTTTTGAAACCTGAATTACTGTCACTTGTTAAGAAATCGCAAAAGACCAAAGTATTCCAAATAGACAAAATCATTCAACAGCATGGTCATACGTGCTTGAGACTGCCCCCTTATCATCCCCAATTAAACCCCATTGAACTCGTTTGGGCAAAAATTAAAGGGCAGGTGGCAGTTGAGAATACAAGTTTTAAACTATGCGATATAAAAGGACTGACATATGCTGCTCTATCACAGATTGACAAAGATTTTTGGTGCAAATGTGAAGATCATGTCTTAAAAGAAGAAAATGACTATTGGAAAAAAGATGGACTATCGTTCGTTCAGCCCAGATTAGTAATCAATATGTTAGACTCCTCTGATTCAGAATAAATGAAATAATAATGGACGTTTTTATATGTCCGCATGATCAATCTTTAGCTAAAGTTGATAACGTTTTGAAAATGTAAAGATTCTTGATATGTGTACTGCAGGCATGCAAAGAAACTAAATCACTTTCATATGTCTTGTTTACGTAAAATAATGAAATTCACATGGAAAGACATAAAACGAACAATGTAGCTCTTTACAGTAAAGAGGATCCCGTGCTTACATCGGACTCTTTAGTCACATGCGTACCCATAAACAATAACTTTGCTTGATATGTCATGCTCGTTATCGCTCGCAACGGATAATTAATTTGTTTTAATGTATTCTTTGTTGTATATTGTTTAAATAGTTTTCATTAATGGAACTGTTTATACGCTGATTTGTTTTAGACCGTCTGTAAAGGCTATAACATTGACATTCTCATAGTATTTTAAAGAAAGTAAACAATAGAAAGTAAACAGTTGATAAACGCCTCCAACTTTCAAGTTGTGTAGAGACGCCTATGTCGAGAAGCTGATTTCCATTAATGTACGGTAAATTATTTTCTCCAGGAGCAAAAAGATCCGTAAATTCACTGAGATCAAAGGAAAGTGCTGCTTCATGATGAAGCATACTTCCTACATCATTAAATTTTGTGAAATCGGTGGGACCTTGGAAAAACAAGGCCAGATGCAAAAAATCAAGTTTGTAAGTGCAGGGAAAGAGGAGATATTTCATGTTAATCGTGAACATTTAGATTTGAAACGACCAATACTAAAAAAACATCAGAAAGAAACAATCAACATTTTTCTGGCACATCATGAAAAGATGAAAGTTGGAATACTTGGTTACAACTGGCAAAATAAAAGGAAAGAGAGATCGCGGACGACAGAGAGAGAAAATACTGGATAGCTTGGTGTCATGGCATGAAAAACAATCAATAACAGAACTGATACGATGCACTGTAAGTAGAATATTGTGGAAGGACATGATCGCCTACGCCAACCGGTATGGCACATGATGATGATATTTCCTTTATTAGAAAACGACCAGTAAGAAAGTAGCGGTGCTACAGCTGTTCATGTACTTATTTCAGAAGTCGGGGTTGGTTTCATCTACCAGAAAGTTGACAAATTCACAGTACCCTTTTCGGTACCAATAATTATTTCCTGAAAAAAAAAAACGAAAGGCGGCCTAGATTAGTGCTGACCATGTTACAAAATAGAAAAGTGCAGATAATAAAGAAGACAAGGACATCGTCCATTGTGTTCCTTATATGCCATCAGAGGCTTGTCCGAGTCTTTACTTGATTTATTCTTTGATAACGAGATGGGGAGACAAGAAGTAGAGGATGTGTGCTGATGAAGTCGTTTTCTCTTACAGAAAGGAGAAACAAAGAGGAACAATCGGGAACAATGAGGAACAATCGGGAACAATGAGGAACAATGAGGAACAATGAGGAACAATCGGGAACAATGAGAAACAATGAGGAACAATCGAGAACACTGAGGAACAATGAGGAACAATCGGGAACAATGAGAAACAATGAGGAACAATCGGGAACAATGAGAAACAATGAGGAACAATCGTGAACAATGAGGAACAATGAGGAACAATGAGGAACAATCGAGAACAATGATGAACAATGAGGAACAATCGGGAAAAATGAGAAACAATGAGGAACAATCGAGAACAATGAGGAACAATCGGGGCAATAAGGAACAATGAGGGAGAACAATGAGGAACAATCGAGAACAATGAGGAACAATAAACAATGAACAATGAGAAACAATGAGGAACAATCGAGAACAATGAGGAACAATCGGGAGCAATGAGGAACAATGAGGAACAATCGGGAACAATGAGAAACAATGAGGAACAATCGAGAACAATGAGGAACAATGAGGAACAATCAATGAGAAACAATGAGGAACAATCGAGAACAATGAGGAACAATCGGGACAATGAGGAAACAATGAGGAACAATCGAGAACAATGAGGAACAATTAGGAACAATGTGGAACAATCGGGAACAATGAGAACAATGAGGAACAATCGAGAACAATGAGAACAATGAGGAACAATCGGGAACAATGAGAAACAATGAGGAACAATGAGGAACAATGAGGAACAATGAGAGAACAATCGGGAGCAATGAGGAACAATCAATAGGAACAATGAGGAACAATGAGAAACAATGAGGAACAATCGAGAACAATGAGGAACAATCAATGAGGAACAATGAAGAATCAATGAGGAACAATCGGGAACAATGAGGAACAATCAGGAACAATGAGGAACAATCGGGAGCAATGAGGAACAATCAATGAGGAACAATCGGGAACAATGAGGAACAATGAGGGAACAATCGGGAACAATGAGAACAATCGGGAGCAATGAGGAACAATCAATGAGAACAATGAGAAAGGAACATGAGGAACAATCGGGAGAACAATCGAGAACAATGAGGAACAATCGGGAGCAATGAGGAACAATGAGGAACAATCGAGAACAATGAGGAACAATCGGGAGCAATGAGAAGAATGAGGAACAATCGAGAGCAATGAGGAACAATCGGGAGCAATGAGGAAAAATGAGGAACAATCGAGAACAATGAGGAACAATCGGGAGCAATGAGGAAAAATGAGGAACAATCGAGAACAATGAGGAACAATCGGGAGCAATGAGGAAAAATGAAGAACAATCGAGAACAAAGAGGAACAATCGGGAGCAATGAGGAACAATCGGGAGCAATGAGGAACAATCGAGAACAATGAGGAACAATCGGGAGCAATGAGGAAAAATGAGGAACAATGAGGAACAATCGGGAGCAATGAGGAACAATGAGGAACAATCTAGAACAATGAGGACCAATCGAGAGCAATGAGGAACAATGAGGAACAATGAGGAACAATCGGGAGCAATGAGGAACAATCGGGAGCAATGAGAAAAAATGAGGAACAATCGAGAACAATGAGGAACAATCGGGAGCAATGAGGAAAAATGAGGGAAAATCGAGAACAATGAGGAACAATCGGGAGCAATGAGAAACAATAAAGATGAGACAGATGAGTGTAAAGGTGATACCGATGAGTGTAAAGGTGAGACCGATGAGTATAAAGGTGAGACCTATGAGTGTAAAGGTGAGACCTATGAGTGTAAAGGTGAGATCGATGAGTGTAAAGGTGTGACCGATGTGTGTAAAGGTGAGACCGATGAGTGTAAAGGTGAGACCGATAAGTGTAAAGGTGTGACCGATGAGTTTAAAGGTGAGACCGATGAGTGTAAAGGTGAGACCGATGAGTGTAAAGGTGAGACCGATGAGTGTAAAGGTGAGACCGATGAGTGTAAAGGTGAGACCTATGAGTGTAAAGGTGAGACCGATGAGAATACCGATGGGAAAACCAGACGTATCAACAATATACACCTTACAGAAACAATCAGTCTGCAATCGCTTCTAGAACTGACGAGTAGTAGTGTGGAGTGGATATGGAGGTGTCGACTGCTCACTTCCCCGTAGTCCGGACTTTGGTCAAACAACGACTGGGCTGAAATCAAACCGGTTCACGGAGCGGTCGCAGGTAAAGAAAAGTGGGAAGGGTTCTAAAATGATATGAATGTGGGTACTGGTTCCCAGACTATATTTTACTCATCATCATCGAGTGCCGTCTCCGCAACGAAGGTTGGCTACCATGGAGCGCCATTTTGCTCTATCTCTTGCTTTGATGGTGCAGGTTGTCATCGGTTGATTTGTCCATCTTTTGATGTTACTCGTCCATGTTAATCTTGGTCTGCCTCTGCCTCTTTTACCTTGTATTTTCCCCTCCAGGATCACTTTTAGTAGGCTGTTGTGTCTTTTAACATGGCCTAAGAATCGCATTTGTCTTGTTCTAATTGTGTTCAGACGTTCTCTTTTCATTTTTAGTTGTTTTAAGACTTTGTCATTTGTTTTCTTTTCCTGCCATCCAATTCTACATATTCTTCTATATATCCACATTTCAAAGGCTTCAATTCTCTGTTCTGTTTTCTTGTCTAATGTCCATGTTTCAGCACCATATAGGAATATTGAGAAGATGTAACATTTTGCTATTCTTAGTTTTAGCTCTGGTGTTATTTGTTTTGATGTTAGTATGTCCTTCATTTTACTACTGGCGACATATATATGAATGGGGATACCCATAAGTATATCCACACACAAAAATACATATATGATATACGATAGGAGTACATACGCTTACACAACAGACACAATAATGTTTGTGCACACACACAATAATGCACACACATATATATGTGTATTTCTGCAACTATGCGTGTGCACACCGAAAGAATGTGCACAAACGTTTGAGTACATAACCAGACATCCATGAACACATACGTCCGCATCTACTCTTACGTAGGACATCCACAGACACATCTAGAAGTTCATATATACAAGTGCACATACAGACATACATATATATATATAGGTGCACATGAGAGTATGCTGTGTGTTGTAGGCGTCATGTGTGTATGAGAGCAATATGTTATGTAACCGTGAATGATGAAACATACATATTTAAATCATAATTAAGTGAGGACAAAACAGGATTAGACAAAATTAGCATAGGGATGACTAAGGAACCATGGTAAACCGCACTGATTGACCACTGGTTGTAAACTTATCATAGCCTTCGGTAAGGAATATGTAGAACTCATAAATTAAAGGTGCCAGATGGCTGGGGAATGACCTTAGCTGTTGGTGGGGAACGTAGAACTCATAAACTAAAGGTGCCAGATGGCTGGGGAATGACCTTAGCTGTTAATGGGGAACGTAGAACTCATAAACAAAAAAAAGGGCTAGTGACGCGGTGTCAGATGACTGGAGAGGGTCACTTGAGTGCAGAGAGGAGTGGAACAGTGTCAATGCCATAGTTGGCAGGGGAAAAGATAAACTGTCGGTAAAAGGACAGGAGTATAAAAGTTAGAGGGCAGACTTGAGAAGGGGGCTTCCACTTTTAGACTTCGAACTAGAAACACACAGAGATAGCCACGCGACCGATAGGAACTGAGATAGTCACAGAAGAACTTCAACTTAGAGACGAGACTAGAACTAGAGATAGGCACAGAGATAGCCATTGGAGAACGCTAGAAACAGAAGAAACAGACGTGTATGAGAGCTAGAGATAGAGAGACAGCTAGAATATCCACTATGCGAATAGCTGAGGTATAACACCGACGGTAGTCGCTTCAGCGGCCAAGACTGTTAACAGATCGAACAAGTATCAACAGAAACGTCAGGAAGGATAGCCTGATAGTATCTATATGTATATAGATAATAAATGATGACTTATTTCACACAACACACCAAGTTTGCTCATTCTTGAATGTGTAGTGTCGTGCCATATACGAAGAACAATTAGAACACGGCTATAGTTAATGCCTTGAGGAGACAGCAAATCCAACTGGACTATGTTTCACACACACTTTCAGCTTCCTGTGGAACATTGGTCTTAACAAACACTTTCAACTCTCCCTGTGGAGCAAAGGTCTTCAACAAGCACTTTCATCACCCTGTGGAGCAAAGGTCTTCAACAAACACTTTCAACTCCCTGTGGAGCAAAGGTCTTCAACAAACACTTTCAACTCTCCCTGTGGAGCAAAGGTCTTCAACAAACACTTTCAAATCCCTGTGGAGCAAAGGTCTTCAACAAACACTTTCAACTCCCTGTGGAGAAAAGGTCTTCAACAAACACTTTCAACTTCCTGTGACAGACCTTCAGCACATGATTTTTAGGGTAATGTGGTCGGTATTACGCCCGTGCCGCTTTACTTTCCCACGAAAACTCCGGTACCCGTTTTAGGTTGGGTGAATCCGGAACCGTCGTTTGGGATCGAACTCTACCTCTTGTCCTTTGTAGTCCAGTTCACTAACCACTGAGCTATCGCGGCTCTCACAGCCATATAATAGGACTGACTTAATATTGGAGTTGAACATTTTTATTTTTGTATTTAACTTAATTTCTCTGGATTTCCATGTTTCCCAATGCAACAAAAGCTCCTCTTGCTTTTGATATCCTCATTTTGATATCATTTTCTGTTCCTCCCTCTTTATCTATGTTACTGCCCAGATATGTAAGATTGTACGTCTAGTAGATGTATTTCTCCTATTGCTATTTGGTTATTGCCAACTGCATTAATACTCATAATTTTGGTCTGAACTCTGTTTATTTTCAGTCCTGGTTGTTAGTGATTTCTCAGTATGTATGCTCAGATGTCGAAGACTAAGATGGCTGGGGCACGTCCAGCGAATGGAAGAAAAACGCATCCCCAAGCAAATACTATATGGTGAACTAACACACGGAAAAAGACAAATCGGCAGACCTTGACTACGATATAGAGATATATGTAAATCATCTCTGAATGACTTCTCCATCTGTGAAAATGACTGGGAACATCTGACAAGTAATCGCACATTATGGAGAGCATGTATAAGGAATGGTATAACATAATTTAAGACTGTGCTAAGGCATAACTTAGAAGAGAAAAGACTCACGAAAAAGGATGGAAAACCTTGTGGATCAGTGGGCCTGACTTGTTCATTCTGTGGCCGTGTGTGTTTGTCAAACATTGGTAGAATTAGCCACGAGAGAAGCTATTCAACAAAAACAAACCCTCAAAAAATACACAATAGCCTCCACTAGACAGCCTGACAAGACGGAAAGGGCCATATTTATATATATATATATGTTTGTGTATATATAAACATACATATAAACAATAAACATAAAGACAGAGAGACAGGTAAATAAACATAGATAGATCGAAAGGCAGATAGACAGACGTACATATATATAAATAGATAGAAAGACATGCATACAGATAGGTAGGTATAGACAAACAGAGACAGGCAGGCAGGCAGGCAGGCCGATAGATAGATAGATAGATAGATAGATAGATAGATAGATAGATAGATAGATAGATAGATAGATAGATAGATAGATAGATAGATAGATAGATAGATAGATAGATAGATAGATAGATAGATAGATAGATAGATAGATAGATAGATAGATAGATAGATAGATAGATAGATAGATAGATAGATAGATAGATAGATAGATAGATAGATAGATAGATAGATAGATAGATAGATAGATAGATAGATAGATAGATAGATAGATAGATAGATAGATAGATAGATAGATAGATAGATAGATAGATAGATAGATAGATAGATAGATAGATAGATAGATAGATAGATAGATAGATAGATAGATAGATAGATAGATAGATAGATAGATAGATAGATAGATAGATAGATAGATAGATAGATAGATAGATAGATAGATAGATAGATAGATAGATAGATAGATAGATAGATAGATAGATAGATAGATAGATAGATAGATAGATAGATAGATAGATAGATAGATAGATAGATAGATAGATAGATAGATAGATAGATAGATAGATAGATAGATAGATAGATAGATAGATAGATAGATAGATAGATAGATAGATAGATAGATAGATAGATAGATAGATAGATAGATAGATAGATAGATAGATAGATAGATAGATAGATAGATAGATAGATAGATAGATAGATAGATAGATAGATAGATAGATAGATAGATAGATAGATAGATAGATAGATAGATAGATAGATAGATAGATAGATAGATAGATAGATAGATAGATAGATAGATAGATAGATAGATAGATAGATAGATAGATAGATAGATAGATAGATAGATAGATAGATAGATAGATAGATAGATAGATAGATAGATAGATAGATAGATAGATAGATAGATAGATAGATAGATAGATAGATAGATAGATAGATAGATAGATAGATAGATAGATAGATAGATAGATAGATAGATAGATAGATAGATAGATAGATAGATAGATAGATAGATAGATAGATAGATAGATAGATAGATAGATAGATAGATAGATAGATAGATAGATAGATAGATAGATAGATAGATAGATAGATAGATAGATAGATAGATAGATAGATAGATAGATAGATAGATAGATAGATAGATAGATAGATAGATAGATAGATAGATAGATAGATAGATAGATAGATAGATAGATAGATAGATAGATAGATAGATAGATAGATAGATAGATAGATAGATAGATAGATAGATAGATAGATAGATAGATAGATAGATAGATAGATAGATAGATAGATAGATAGATAGATAGATAGATAGATAGATAGATAGATAGATAGATAGATAGATAGATAGATAGATAGATAGATAGATAGATAGATAGATAGATAGATAGATAGATAGATAGATAGATAGATAGATAGATAGATAGATAGATAGATAGATAGATAGATAGATAGATAGATAGATAGATAGATAGATAGATAGATAGATAGATAGATAGATAGATAGATAGATAGATAGATAGATAGATAGATAGATAGATAGATAGATAGATAGATAGATAGATAGATAGATAGATAGATAGATAGATAGATAGATAGATAGATAGATAGATAGATAGATAGATAGATAGATAGATAGATAGATAGATAGATAGATAGATAGATAGATAGATAGATAGATAGATAGATAGATAGATAGATAGATAGATAGATAGATAGATAGATAGATAGATAGATAGATAGATAGATAGATAGATAGATAGATAGATAGATAGATAGATAGATAGATAGATAGATAGATAGATAGATAGATAGATAGATAGATAGATAGATAGATAGATAGATAGATAGATAGATAGATAGATAGATAGATAGATAGATAGATAGATAGATAGATAGATAGATAGATAGATAGATAGATAGATAGATAGATAGATAGATAGATAGATAGATAGATAGATAGATAGATAGATAGATAGATAGATAGATAGATAGATAGATAGATAGATAGATAGATAGATAGATAGATAGATAGATAGATAGATAGATAGATAGATAGATAGATAGATAGATAGATAGATAGATAGATAGATAGATAGATAGATAGATAGATAGATAGATAGATAGATAGATAGATAGATAGATAGATAGATAGATAGATAGATAGATAGATAGATAGATAGATAGATAGATAGATAGATAGATAGATAGATAGATAGATAGATAGATAGATAGATAGATAGATAGATAGATAGATAGATAGATAGATAGATAGATAGATAGATAGATAGATAGATAGATAGATAGATAGATAGATAGATAGATAGATAGATAGATAGATAGATAGATAGATAGATAGATAGATAGATAGATAGATAGATAGATAGATAGATAGATAGATAGATAGATAGATAGATAGATAGATAGATAGATAGATAGATAGATAGATAGATAGATAGATAGATAGATAGATAGATAGATAGATAGATAGATAGATAGATAGATAGATAGATAGATAGATAGATAGATAGATAGATAGATAGATAGATAGATAGATAGATAGATAGATAGATAGATAGATAGATAGATAGATAGATAGATAGATAGATAGATAGATAGATAGATAGATAGATAGATAGATAGATAGATAGATAGATAGATAGATAGATAGATAGATAGATAGATAGATAGATAGATAGATAGATAGATAGATAGATAGATAGATAGATAGATAGATAGATAGATAGATAGATAGATAGATAGATAGATAGATAGATAGATAGATAGATAGATAGATAGATAGATAGATAGATAGATAGATAGATAGATAGATAGATAGATAGATAGATAGATAGATAGATAGATAGATAGATAGATAGATAGATAGATAGATAGATAGATAGATAGATAGATAGATAGATAGATAGATAGATAGATAGATAGATAGATAGATAGATAGATAGATAGATAGATAGATAGATAGATAGATAGATAGATAGATAGATAGATAGATAGATAGATAGATAGATAGATAGATAGATAGATAGATAGATAGATAGATAGATAGATAGATAGATAGATAGATAGATAGATAGATAGATAGATAGATAGATAGATAGATAGATAGATAGATAGATAGATAGATAGATAGATAGATAGATAGATAGATAGATAGATAGATAGATAGATAGATAGATAGATAGATAGATAGATAGATAGATAGATAGATAGATAGATAGATAGATAGATAGATAGATAGATAGATAGATAGATAGATAGATAGATAGATAGATAGATAGATAGATAGATAGATAGATAGATAGATAGATAGATAGATAGATAGATAGATAGATAGATAGATAGATAGATAGATAGATAGATAGATAGATAGATAGATAGATAGATAGATAGATAGATAGATAGATAGATAGATAGATAGATAGATAGATAGATAGATAGATAGATAGATAGATAGATAGATAGATAGATAGATAGATAGATAGATAGATAGATAGATAGATAGATAGATAGATAGATAGATAGATAGATAGATAGATAGATAGATAGATAGATAGATAGATAGATAGATAGATAGATAGATAGATAGATAGATAGATAGATAGATAGATAGATAGATAGATAGATAGATAGATAGATAGATAGATAGATAGATAGATAGATAGATAGATAGATAGATAGATAGATAGATAGATAGATAGATAGATAGATAGATAGATAGATAGATAGATAGATAGATAGATAGATAGATAGATAGATAGATAGATAGATAGATAGATAGATAGATAGATAGATAGATAGATAGATAGATAGATAGATAGATAGATAGATAGATAGATAGATAGATAGATAGATAGATAGATAGATAGATAGATAGATAGATAGATAGATAGATAGATAGATAGATAGATAGATAGATAGATAGATAGATAGATAGATGGGCAGACGGAAATGTCCATTCCGAATTGTACAAAGTCTGCAACGGTGGATGGGGCGGAAGAGTCAGAAATGATAAACCGCCCAGAAAGAGAGCACAGCAAAGTGTGTGGTACACAAGAGGCATGTTCAGGGCACGAAAGACGAATGTGGCTGACCACCGTGAACGAGATTGGAGCCTCATCACGTACTAGTGCAGAGGAAGCCATGGAGAGAAATTCGAACTTATGTCGCAAAAAATCTTGCTAAAAGGTATACAAGGAAGGATTCAGAATAATATCAATACTGAATTAGATGAGCAGCAATTTGGATTTAGGAAAAATAGCGGGACAAAAGAAGCCATATTCTGCATGAGAAAATTAATCGAAAAGTACACAGAAGTAAACAAACCAATATAAGCCTGCTTCATAGACTACACCAAAGCTTTTGATAGAGTACACCACAAACAACTTATAGAGTGCCTAAAAGAGATACATCTAGATGACATGGACATATGACTAATATGTAATCTATACTGGGAGCAAACAACAATAATAAAATATAACAAAGAGAACTCCACACCCATTGATATAAAAAGAGGAGTAAGACAGGGATGCATCCTATCACCAAGTTTGTTCAATCTATACACTGAGCAAATCTTTAAAAACATCTCAGAGATGCCAGGCCTAAACATTAATGGAAAGATAATCAATAACCTAAGATATGCTGATGATACTGTACTACCAGCAGAAAATCCTAAAGATCTACAACAATTACTTAATGAAATAAACATGATAAGCTAAAAATATGGACTAGATATGAATATCAAAAAGACTAAAACCATGATTATAAACAAAGGAAATACTCAAAACCCACAAATGGATATCAAAATTGAAGGAATAGACCTGGAGACAGTTCAGAACTACAACTACCTTGGACATACTATAACCAGTAATGGAAAATGTACAACTGAAATAAACTAAAGAATAGGAATGGCAAAATGTAATTTTAATGTCATGAAGAACATACTATCATCAAAACAAATAACACCAGGGCTAAAACTAAGAATAGCTAAATGTTACATCTTCTCAATATTCCTATATGGTGCAGAAACATGGGCATTAGACAAGAAAACATAACAGATAATTTAAGCCTTTAAATGCGGATATATAGAAGAATAGGTAGAATTGGATGCAAAGAAAAGAAAACAAACGACGAAGTCTTAAAACAGCTAAAACTGAAAAGAGAACTACTAAACACAATTCAAACAAGACAAATGCGATTTTTGGGCCATGTTAAAATACACAACAGCCTACTTAAAGTAATCCTGGAGGGGTAAATACAGAGTAAAATAGGCAGAGGCAGACCAAGACTATCATGGATGAGTAAAATCAAAAGATGGACAAATCAGCCTATGACAACCTGCACCATCAAAGCAAGAGACAGAGCAGAATGGCGCTCCATGGTAGCCGAACTTCGTTGCGGAGACGGCACTGATGATGATGATGATGATGATGATGATGATGATGATGATGATGATGATGATGATGATGATGATGAGTGAAGAACAAAACAAAATTTTTAATTGAAATGATAAACTCCACAAAATGTAATACAACAAAATATATATTTATAGCAAGATAATATGGCAGGAAATATCAAAGTAAGGCTAGGGCAAGGCACATCATGCTTGTGATCGTTATCTCTCTTGACCGGCATAGAGCAACATAAACGTCAAGCCACCACTACTGCTCAACTTCTCGCTTTTGTTCCAGTACAATTTGTTCGTTCATCATAGTTTTCTATAGCTCCAATAATGGTTATCAAGATGAAGAACGTGAAACCACATACGAGAGTGATAAAAGCCCACAATTTGGCCTTTCTACCGTTCTTGGCAGCCTCATTGAAGTCTCCACGAGCCATGGCGTTCTGTGACTGGGGAAACGAGAGTGGTACATGATGATTATTTACACAAATCAACCACAAAGGTTGGACAAATCATTGGACAGTTATCACCACTATTGTCAAATCATTGGACAGTTATCACCACTATTGTCAAATCATTGGACAGTTATCACCACTATTGTCAAATCATTGGACAGTTATCACCACTATTGTCAAATCATTGGACAGTTATCACCACTATTGTCAAATCATTGGACAGTTATCACCACTATTGTCAAATCATTGGACAGTTATCACCACTATTGTCAAATCATTGGACAGTTATCACCACTATTGTCCAACAGGAAATATTTCTAGAGACAAAACAGACACTCTACAATACAGTCTTCATCCCAACGTTGTGCTACCAATGCCAGTCCTGGACCCTAGATACAAGAACAATAAGAAAATAACCTCTACAGAGATGGAATGTGTTAGATGAAGGACAGGACACAGCCTGAGAGAAGATCAGAAATAAAGAACTGAGAAAAAAGCTAGGAATAAACGCCGCCATAGAATATATAAATAAACAACAGATAACATGTTTTGACCACGTGACAAGGCAGAGGGATCAAAACACAACACAACGAGCCTTCAATAAACGTTGCGCGAAAACCAGACCCAAGGGTCGACCACGAAAAAGATGGTTTGAGGGAATGTTAGAAGTACTAGGAAACTTATGCTTTCGGTTGGATCCAAAATGGAGGATTTGTTGTTCTCCTGTTTGGTAGAGAACCGTGAAAGCACTATCTCCATATTCCATGGTAGAGAACCGTGAAAGCACTATCTCCATATTCCATGGTAGAGAACCGTGAAAGCACTATCTCCATATTCCATGGTAGAGAACCGTGAAAGCACTATCTCCATATTCCATGGTAGAGAACCGTGAAAGCACTATCTCCATATTCCATGGTAGAGAACCGTGAAAGCACTATCTCCATATTCCATGGTAGAGAACCATGAAAGCACTATCTCCATATCCCATGGTAGAGAACCATGAAAGCACTATCTCCATATCCCATGGTAGAGAACCATGAAAGCACTATCTCCATATCCCATGGTAGAGAACCGTGAAAGCACTATCTCCATTTTTCCATGGTAGAGAACCATGAAAGCACTATCTCCATATTCCATGGTAGAGAACCGTGAAAGCACTATCTCCATATTCCATGGCAGAGAACCGTGAAAGCACTATCTCCATATTCCATGGTAGAGAACCGTGAAAGCACTATCTCCATATTCCATGGTAGAGAACCGTGAAAGCACTATCTCCATATTCCATGCCCTGACAGAGTTGGCAAAGTGAAACAAGGAAGAAAGCACAAATGTTTAAACTTGGCACAGCGAACGAAAGGACCATGTTCCCTAGACTTGCTAAAGCAAACACACTGAAAAAAAAGAAAAATTAATGGCAGGATAAAATAACCAACTTAACTGTCCTGCAACGTGCTAAGACCCCAACAATCATGTCGATGCTCAGATGTCGAAGACTAAGATGGCTGGGGCATGTCCAACGAATGGAAGAAAAGCACATTCCCAGGCAAATACTATATGGTGAACTAACACACGGAAAAAGACAAATCGGCAGATCTAAACTACGATATAGAGATATCTGTAAATCATCTCTGAATGAGTTCTCCATCTGTGAAAATGATTGGGAACATCTGGCAAGTGATCGCACATCATGGAGAGCATGTATAAGGAACGGTATAACATCATTTGAGACTGTGCTAAGGCAAAAACTTAGAAGAGAAAAGACTCATGAAAAAGGATGGAAAACCCTATGGATCAGTGGGCCTGACTTGTTCATTCTGTGGTCGTGTGTGTTTGTCAAACATTGGTAGAATTAGCCACGAGAGAAACTGTTAGACAAAAATAAAACCTTTAAAAAATACACAATAGCCTCCACTAGACCGTCTGACAAGACGAAAAGGACCATACATATAGAACCGTTGATGAGAGGTTTAACAAGCAGCTATCGTAAAAACGATTTTGTTAATGAAACGTAGACCTGATAGACAATGTTTAAATTAGCAGTAATCGGCTCCCTCAATGAGATAGAGTTGCTTGCATAGAACACAGACCGGTGGCGAGATTTGATCAAAGATATTTGCAAAGGATTAAAAAAAACGGCTAGAAGGGAAATATAGATAAGAGAAAGAGTCTTGGGTCTATGTCCCAGCTCGAAAGGTCAATAGATAGATATGAAACATAACAGCAGCAGAAGAGAACAGAAGAGCAAAAGACCGCAAATTATATCTCCCCTCGAGGCTGACAGGCAACTGAGGCAGGAGAGATAAAGGAAGACGAAGTACCACAAAGGTTTACTGCCGACAATGTCTGTCAACTAAATCTAAGTACCACAAAGGTTTACTGCCGACAATGTCTGTCAACTAAATCAAGTACCACAAAGGTTTACTGTCGACAATGTCTGTCAACTAAATCTAAGTACCACAAAGGTTTACTGTCGACAATGTCTGTCAACTAAATCTAAGTACCACAAAGGTTTACTGTCGACAATGTCTGTCAACTAAATCTAAGTACCACAAAGGTTTACTGCCGACAATGTCTGTCAACTAAATCTAAGTACCACAAAGGTTTACTGCCGACAATGTCTGTCAACTAAATCTAAGTACCACAAAGGTTTACTGTCGACAATGTCTGTCAACTAAATCTAAGTACCACAAAGGTTTACTGCCGACAATGTCTGTGAACTAAATCTAAGTACCACAAAGGTTTACTGTCGACAATGTCTGTCAACTAAATCTAAGTACCACAAAGGTTTACTGCCGACAATGTCTGTCAACTAAATCTAAGTACCACAAAGGTTTACTGTCGACAATGTCTGTGAACTAAATCTAAGTACCACAAAGGTTTACTGCCGACAATGTCTGTGAACTAAATCTAAGTACCACAAAGGTTTACTGCCGACAATGTCTGTGAACTAAATCTAAGTACCACAAAGGTTTACTGTCGACAATGTCTGTCAACTAAATCTAAGTACCACAAAGGTTTACTGCCGACAATGTCTGTGAACTAAATCTAAGTACCACAAAGGTTTACTGCCGACAATGTCTGTGAACTAAATCTAAGTACCACAAAGGTTTACTGTCGACAATGTCTGTCAACTAAATCTAAGTACCACAAAGGTTTACTGTCGACAATGTCTGTGAACTAAATCTAAGTACCACAAAGGTTTACTGCCGACAATGTCTGTCAACTAAATCTAAGTACCACAAAGGTTTACTGCCGACAATGTCTGTCAACTAAATCTAAGTACCACAAAGGTTTACTGTCGACAATGTCTGTCAACTAAATCTAAGTACCACAAAGGTTTACTGTCGACAATGTCTGTCAACTAAATCTAAGTACCACAAAGGTTTACTGCCGACAATGTCTGTCAACTAAATCTAAGTACCACAAAGGTTTACTGTCGACAATGTCTGTCAACTAAATCTAAGTACCACAAAGGTTTACTGTCGACAATGTCTGTCAACTAAATCTAAGTACCACAAAGGTTTACTGCCGACAATGTCTGTCAACTAAATCTAAGTACCACAAAGGTTTACTGCCGACAATGTCTGTCAACTAAATCTAAGTACCACAAAGGTTTACTGCCGACAATGTCTGTCAACTAAATATAAGTACCACAAAGGTTTACTGCCGACAATGTCTGTCAACTAAATCTAAGTACCACAAAGGTTTACTGCCGACAATGTCTGTGAACTAAATCTAAGTACCACAAAGGTTTACTGTCGACAATGTCTGTCAACTAAATCTAAGTACCACAAAGGTTTACTGTCGACAATGTCTGTGAACTAAATCTAAGTACCACAAAGGTTTACTGCCGACAATGTCTGTGAACTAAATCTAAGTACCACAAAGGTTTACTGTCGACAATGTCTGTCAACTAAATCTAAGTACCACAAAGGTTTACTGTCGACAATGTCTGTGAACTAAATCTAAGTACCACAAAGGTTTACTGCCGACAATGTCTGTCAACTAAATCTAAGTACCACAAAGGTTTACTGTCGACAATGTCTGTGAACTAAATCTAAGTACCACAAAGGTTTACTGTCGACAATGTCTGTCAACTAAATCTAAGTACCACAAAGGTTTACTGCCGACAATGTCTGTCAACTAAATCTAAGTACCACAAAGGTTTACTGCCGACAATGTCTGTGAACTAAATCTAAGTACCACAAAGGTTTACTGCCGACAATGTCTGTCAACTAAATCTAAGTACCACAAAAGTTTACTACCGACAATGTCTGTCAACTAAATCTAAGTACCACAAAGGTTTACTGCCGACAATGTCTGTGAACTAAATCTAAGTACCACAAAGGTTTACTGCCGACAATGTCTGTGAACTAAATCTAAGTACCACAAAGGTTTACTGCCGACAATGTCTGTCAACTAAATCTAAGTACCACAAAGGTTTACTGTCGACAATGTCTGTGAACTAAATCTAAGTACCACAAAGGTTTACTGCCGACAATGTCTGTCAACTAAATCTAAGTACCACAAAGGTTTACTGTCGACAATGTCTGTCAACTAAATCTAAGTACCACAAAGGTTTACTGTCGACAATGTCTGTGAACTAAATCTAAGTACCACAAAGGTTTACTGTCAACAATGTCTGTCAACTAAATCTAAGTACCACAAAGGTTTACTGCCGACAATGTCTGTCAACTAAATCTAAGTACCACAAAGGTTTACTACAGACAATGTCTGTGAACTAAATCAAGTACCACAAAGGTTTACTACCGACAATGTCTGTCAACTAAATCTAAGTACCACAAAAGTTTACTACCGACAATGTCTGTCAACTAAATCTAAGTACCACAAAGGTTTACTGCCGACAATGTCTGTCAACTAAATCTAAGTACCACAAAGGTTTACTGTCGACAATGTCTGTGAACTAAATCTAAGTACCACAAAGGTTTACTGTCAACAATGTCTGTCAACTAAATCTAAGTACCACAAAGGTTTACTGCCGACAATGTCTGTCAACTAAATCTAAGTACCACAAAGGTTTACTACAGACAATGTCTGTGAACTAAATCAAGTACCACAAAGGTTTACTGCCGACAATGTCTGTCAACTAAATCTAAGTACCACAAAAGTTTACTACCGACAATGTCTGTCAACTAAATCTAAGTACCACAAAGGTTTACTGCCGACAATGTCTGTCAACTAAATCTAAGTACCACAAAGGTTTACTGCCGACAATGTCTGTCAACTAAATCTAAGTACCACAAAGGTTTACTGCCGACAATGTCTGTCAACTAAATCTAAGTACCACAAAAGTTTACAACCGACAATGTCTGTCAACTAAATCTAAGTACCACAAAGGTTTACTGCCGACAATGTCTGTCAACTAAATCTAAGTACCACAAAGGTTTACTGCCGACAATGTCTGTCAACTAAATCTAAGTACCACAAAAGTTTACTACCGACAATGTCTGTGAACTAAATCTAAGTACCACAAAGGTTTACTGCCGACAATGTCTGTCAACTAAATCTAAGTACCACGAAGGTTTACTGCCGACAATGTCTGTCAACTAAATCTAAGTACCACAAAGGTTTACTACCGACAATGTCTGTCAACTAAATCTAAGTACCACAAAGGTTTACTACCGACAATGTCTGTCAACTAAATCTAAGTACCACAAAGGTTTACTACCGACAATGTCTGTCAACTAAATCTAAGTACCACGAAGGTTTACTACCGACAATGTCTGTCAACTAAATCTAAGTACCACAAAGGTTTACTGCCGACAATGTCTGTCAACTAAATCAAGTAAGTGAGTCAGTAGCTCGGCTGTATCTCCACTGACGAAGGTAAAATAATAGTAAAGAGTCAAATACCAGGAAGTAAAGAGTCGATGGCATATGTAAGATTCTAATCTCGTCACGCGAGATTAGATCTGTATAAAATGTGGCAAACAGAAGACGTGGTAAAACTTGTGAGATTTCCAGGAACAGATAACATCTGACATCACAAAGCTTTCAACATGGGATCATGCTGTGAGATTTCATTAATCAGTTTCATTACAGCCGAGAGCTGCCCCATATCCACTCCATCCAACGTTCCAGCATATCTAGAAGCGTGTGCAGACTGATTGTACCTGTAATGTGTTCATTGTTGGTACATCTGATTTTCACACAAAACTCTCTGGATCCATCTTTCCACCTGTAGAGAAAAGCAACCTTCAAAGCTCTCTGGATCCATCTTTCCACCTATAGATTCAAGCAGCCCTCAAAGCTCTCTGGATCCATCTTTCCACCTGTAGAGAAGAGCAACCTTCAAAGCTCTCTGGATCCATCTTTCCACCTATAGATTCAAGCAACCCTCAAAGCTCTCTGGATCCATCTTTCCACCTGTAGAGACAAGCAACCCTCAAAGCTCTCTGGATCCATCTTTCCACCTGTAGAAACAAGCAACCCTCAAAGCTCTCTGGATCCATCTTTCCACCTGTAGAGACAAGCAACCCTCAAAACTCTCTGGATCCATCTTTCCACCTGTAGAAACAAGCAACCCTCAAAGCTCTCTGGATCCATCTTTCCACCTGTAAAGACAAGCAACCCTCAAAGCTCTCTGGATCCATCTTTCCACCTGTAGAAACAAGCAACCCTCAAAGCTCTCTGGATCCATCTTTCCACCTGTAGAAACAAGCAACCCTCAAAGCTCTCTGGATCCATCTTTCCACCTGTAGAAACAAGCAACCCTCAAAGCTCTCTGGATCCATCTTTCCACCTGTAGAGACAAGCAACCCTCAAAGCTCTCTGGATCCATCTTTCCACCTGTAGAGACAAGCAACCCTCAAAGCTCTCTGGATCCATCTTTCCACCTGTAGAAACACTCAACCCTCAAAGCTCTCTGGATCCATCTTTCCACCTGTAGAGACACGCAACCCTCAAAGCTCTCTGGATCCATCTTTCCACCTGTAGAAACAAGCAACCCTCAAAGTCAACATTCTTTCTGTAATCATCCTGCTCCTCCTCTCTTAAGGAATAAAGAACAAACTTTGCAACATTGCTACCAGGGTAGTTGACATCTTGCTACCAGGGTAGTTGACATCTTGCTACCAGGGTAGTTGACAGCTTGCTACCAGGGTAGTTGACATCATGATACCAGGGTAGTTGACATGTTGATACCAAGGTAGTTGACATCTTGCTACCAGGGTAGTAGACATCTTGATACCAAGGTAGTTGACATGTTGATACCAAGGTAGTTGACATATTGCGACCAAGATAGTTGACATCTTGCTACAAAGGTGGATGACATCTTGCTACCAGAGTAGTTGACATCTTGCTACCAGGGTAGTTGACATCTTGCTACAAAGGTGGATGACATCTTGCTACCAGAGTAGTTGACATCTTGCTACCAGAGTAGTTGACATCTTGCTACCAGAGTAGTTGACATCATGCTACCAGAGTAGTTGACATCTTGCTAGCAGAGTAGTTGACATCTTTCTACCAGAGTAGTTGACATCTACATGAATCCCATAGCAACTGCCTTTGAGTGACAGAGTGGTAGTGACTTGATTGCATCAACCACAACTTCATGAGATAGAACCACCAGTCTCTTTCCTCATCTCTTTGTCTGTCCAGACAATATCTTTTCTGTTCATTTAATGAGACAAATTCTCTTTGTCTATCCAGACAATATCTCTTCTGTTCATTTAATGAGACAAATTCTCTTTGTCTGTCAATACAATATTTCTTCTGTTCATTTAATGAGACAAATTCTCTTTGTCTGTCAATACAATATCTCTTCTGTTCATTTAATGAGACAAATTGTCTTTGTCTGTCAATACAATATTTCTTCTGTTCATTTAATGAGACAAATTCTCTTTGTCTGTCAATACAATATTTCTTCTGTTCATTTAATGAGACAAATTGTCTTTGTCTGTCAATACAATATTTCTTCTGTTCATTTAATGAGACAAATTGTCTTTGTCCAGAATAAGGCCACACTCAGTGTCAGAGTTGCCATTGAGTGTATCAACTATTTCATTGCCGTGTCCACCAGCATGCCCTGGACAGTACACCAATTTTAACGCGCGCACTGTTAAGCCATCCCAGAGCTGCATCCACTCCTGCCGCTGTCTGTCAATCTTCTGTAGCATACTTTGCGAGTCAGTCACCAAGACTGCGAGATCCACGTTCTGTGTAACCAGCAATGTTATCGCCGCCGTTGCTGTTTCTATCTCCATTCTCATGCTGGACACCGTCATGCTACACTTGCTATATTCCCTAGCCACATCTCTGCCATCAAGTGCTACGACGATCATCATTTTCGGGAGGACGTGAACTTCCATGGTATATGGTGGATAGGTGGCAGGAACCATTGAAGGCTATGTCTGAAAAGTGTTCCTTCTTGCAGTTTCCTCATATTCCAAGTCCGGCTTGTTGCAGGAGCTACTGAGTTAGGTGCTCTGTGCACACCGTGTCTCATCCGTTTTGATCCTGTTTCGATATTCCGCTTGTTTACGATGAATGATGATATCGTATGACAAGGAACAGTTGGCTGTGTTCACTTTCTGTGCGGTTTCGCCTTATGTGTGCTGAGACTGCTACGATGGGGACTACATTTACCTTTCTTTGTTTGGGAGATGAATTAGTAATTCGGATGATTCCACTGGCACGGGCGGTTGAGCAATTATGGATTTTAATTCGTTTGCAGAGATACCGAGGCCTTACATAACCAATAACCAATAACCAATCCCTGCCATGTCGGTATGCCACAATACCCAAACCTCTACGCTGTCCGCGGGATACAGAACCATCGGTGTAGATGATCAGATTCTGAGGAGCGGACACTTGTTGCGATAGACTCCCTTATAACGTCCTCGGTAGCTCCATAGACCCAGTTGTGACACTCCCTACCGAGCTGAATGCTTACTTTGGTTACCCTCCATTTCTCTGCTGTTACTTCTCTCTAATCCTTGCCAGCTCTAATATCATTCAGATCACATATTCTCCTCATGGACTCTTCCGTTTGGCATAGATGGTTTTCTTCCTCTTCTACCTTTCAGCTCCCAGTGGAGCATAGGTCTTCAACAAACACTTTCCAAGTCGTTCTGTTTTTTGCAATTCTTTTAAGATCATTCCATGTCTTCCCCACCATCTTCATCTCTGCTTCGATCTGTCTTCTCCAAGAATTCCTTGGTCTTCCTCTTTGTCTTTTCCACTGGGGATTCCAAAAAAGGGCCTGTTGTGTAATAATGGATTGTTTTATTGAAGTTAATTAAAGACTTTTTGTTTCGAATAGAACCTAGTTTGATGTTGGCAATAATTACTTGTTGTAGTGAGGTTGATACAGCTAAGATATTTCTTGTTCAAGAAATCACAAAATCACCTTTTTTTTTTTATTAATTAATTTTTTCGTTCGCTAGCTTTGACCTCTAACGTGAAGACCCTAGATACTAGGAACTGGATTTTGCGTGTTAATACGTTTTTCCCTGACAGCCGTGAGCACAGGGGTCCCTCGCCGCACAGGCAGATAACTCCGCCTTCGGAGGTACTTATATTTTTTTCCCGTCCATGAGTAATTGACGTTTCAAGCTGGGCCTCGCTGCTGAAACCAGGGGTGGTTGCTGCAGAGAGACATAAAAAAAAATAAAAATTCAAACCGGTGCAGCCGGGATTTGAACCCACAACCTCTCTATCCCGAGGCCGGCGTCTTGCCAACCAGTCCCCCCAGAAGAAGATATAATTAAGATATTTGTTGTTCATGAACTCACACTGTTTGCTTTAGAGAGGGCTACCAGTCCTATTAGAGGACAGCAGTTACAGGCTACGGCGGCCAGTGGCATGTTGTCAGGAGGTGCTACTACTACCATTGGTGCTTGTGATGGTCGTGGGCTCATGGGTGTGGCCGGCTGGAAACAAACGTGGAAATGGTCGTTCACTAGCCGGGAATGTTGAATATAATGATGGCACTAATGATTGGATGTTCATTATTGCATGTTAGTGACTGGATGTTAATGATTGAAGTTTAATGATTGTTAATGATTGGATGATAATGATTGGAGTTTAATGATTGTTTGTTAATGGTTGTTTGTTAATGATTGGATGTTCATTATTGGATGCTAGTGGCTGGATGTTAATGATTGAAGTTTAATGATTGTTAATGATTGGATGATAATGATTGGAGTTTAATGATTGTTTGTTAATGATTGGATGTTAATGATTGGATGTTGATAAGTGAATGTTAGTAATTGGATGTTAATGATTGGATGTTAATAAGTGAATGTTAGTAATTGGATGTTAATCATTGGCTGTTACTGAGTGAATGTTAGTAATTGGATGTTAATGATTGGATATTAATAAGTGAATGTTAGTAATTGGATGTTAATGATTGGATGTTGAATGTTGTAATTGGATGTTAATGATTGGATGTTAAATTGGATGTTAATGATTGGTGTTAATGATTGAGTGATAATAATTTCATGTTAATGATTGGATGTTAATAATTGATGTTAATAATTGGATGTTAATGATTGAATGATAATGATTGGATGTTAAAGATTGAATGATAATGATTGGATGTTAATGATTGAATGATAATGATTGTATGTTAATGATTGAATGATAATTATTGGATGTTAATGATTGAATGATAACGATTGTATGTTAATGAATGAATGATAATGATTGGATGCTAATGATTGAATGATAATGATTGGATGTTAAAGATTGAATGATATTGATTGTATGTTAATGATTGTATGTTAATGAATTAATGATAATGATTGGATGCTAATGATTATATTTTAGCTGATATCAAGTATTAGTTAAAGAATCTTGTCTTGTTAGATTATCAGTTCAGGTGTCGAGAGATTCTCGTAGTTTAGTTGGACACCTGAGGGTCACAAGGAGAGGAACGTGATGCCTGCACCGCAAGTGGCTGAGGGTGTCAATGTTAGCTCTGATATGTTTGCTACAACAGTGTCGGCTTATTGAGAAGGACGGTTCGGTGGTGATGTTTGACTTGCGAAGTGATGATTTCCAATCGACGACAGTTTTTTTTTTCATAATTTCTCTTATATTCATCAACCATCATCAAGAACCATGCCTGCTGGCGTTGGTGATCATGTCTCTCCATAACTTTCGATTTCGAAAGTTATTTATCATTTCTGTTGTTGACCTTCTACCAGGCCATTCTCTTAAGCTATCTGATATCTTTTCTCTTTGCTTCCCTCTATCTCTTCGTCCCTCAATTTTCACAGTTGTTACAATATATTCCAGCTGTTCTCTTCTCATTACATGGCCAACAAATAATGATTGTTTCTTCCTAATATTGGAAATTAGCTCTCTTTTTGCTTTGACCTCTTTCAGAACATTTTAATTATTCTTCTTACCTGTCCATGGTATTCTCAACATTCTTCTGTAAAACCACATTTCTACAGCATCCAGTGATTTTCTTGTCTGTTGTCCTATTGTCCATGATTCACATCAATATGTTAAGACTGGCTCTACATAACATGTAAGAACTCTTTTTCTTGTTTCTATTGTCAAAAATTGATTGCATAGTATATTCCTCATTTTTTAAAAAAAATCTGCTTTCGCCTGAGCCATTCTGCATCTCACCTCTTTTGTACATCTTCCGTCTGAGGTTAACAAAGTTCCCAAATATTTAAATTCATTTACCTGTTTTAATATTTAGTAGAATTAGTTATTTTCTTATACTTTTCCTGATACATTTTTCTCTTTTTACTATTGTAGTTCTACTCGTGTGTCCTTCCTCATCTTTCTATTTATATCTCGATGCTCATCCTACCTCTCCTCATGTAGCATTCACATCTCTCTCTCTCTCTCTCTCTCTCTCTCCTTTCTTATTTCAACATCCTACTTTCCTCTCCCTCCACTTGATCATCTAACATGTAGTTATAGATAATTGTGCTTCACCGTTTGTTGTCGTTGTCCCTATATTCTGAAGAAATCCACAGGCCGAAACGTCAGTATTGTGTTGTGTTCCTTCCTTGTAAAGCTGTCACCATACCTTAGAGCGTTTATCACACCCTACTACTGGCTCCTTGTTACCAGCTTTACCGCAGCATTGCAATTATTTGCCTGTTCCCTACCTCACCAGGCCCTTATGTGGAGACCACAGGGTAAAAGAAAACGAGGAAGACCGAAAGGAAATGACGTAGACCATCATCAAAGAGAGCGCAACTATTGGTCTCAGAGACAACCAAGAACTAAAACAGGTTGTGGCTGGTCGTCAGGAAAAAGGAATACTAGGACTTGGGCCAAAAAGGATAATCGATCAATCAATCAATCATCTAAATAATTACTTTGTAAATCACCGGAAGTGGTAGAAGAGAATGTGATAAATAATGTGATGAAGAACGAAGCAGAATATAAAGCATGTTCAAAGCAGAATATAAAGCAAGAACAAAGCAGAATATAAAGCATGAACAAAGCAGAATATAAAGCAAGAACAAAGCAGAATATAAAGCAAGAACAATGCAGAATATAAAGCAAGAACAAAGCAGAATATAAAGCATGAACAAAGCAGAATATAAAGCAAGAACAAACCAGAATATAAAGCATGAACAAAGCAGAATATAAAGCATGAACAAAGCAGAATATAAAGCATGAACAAAGCAGAATATAAAGCAAGAACAAAGCAGAATATAAAGCAAGAAAAAAGGTTTGCAAACACACAAAAAGATAAGCTGATGCATTGAACATATGTTACCTGCTGTTGACCATATGGGGGCGCTCTGTAAGGTTGAGTTGTGTAAGGCTGTGCACCTGAGAGTATATCACAAAGACTAATGTTGGTCTATAGTCAAAGTACCAACTTAATGAATGTTTAATGTCTCGGTATCAAAGCAGTAAATGTGTATCCTGTGTCAATATCAACATAATGCATATTATCATGAGTCAGTATCAATGTAATGCATATTATCATGAGTCAGTATCAATGTAATGCATATTATCATGAGTCAGTATCAACGTAATGCATATTATCATGAGTCAGTATCAATGTAATGCATATTATCATGAGTCAGTATCAACGTAATGCATATTATCATGAGTCAGTATCAATGTAATGCATATTATCATGAGTCAGTATCAATGTAATGCATATTATCATGAGTCAGTATCAACGTAATGCATATTATCATGAGTCAGTATCAATGTAATGTATATTATCATGAGTCAGTATCAATGTAATGTATATTATCATGAGTCAGTATCAATGTAATGTATATTGAGCTTACATCACGTTATCAAACTAATGAACACATAATTAACACGAAAGTTGAAAGGTCAGCTAAAAGCCACCCCTACGTGATCACACAATGCACCGAGTGTGTCACCTTGATAGCGCATGAGAAATGCACAGGATTTGTATTTTCTTCTTGTTCACTTTTACAGTTTTGTGTTATTGACATAAAGTTGGGTGCATGTTTGGTCAACATCGAGCTTGTTGATGATGCTCAGCCTCCTGTTACTGCATCCTCTGTGTGCTATAGTCTAGACAACTATGCCGAGACCACGGCTATTCTTGTCTTGTACCTCTGTTGATAGCCAGTGATGGTCGGTAGGTTCAAGGTAAGTCGATTTGTTTACTACCTCCAATTGGTAACTGGTTATGACAACGTTTGTAAGTTCTGAAGAGTCATCGAGATATAACAACGTTTATATTTTCTGAAGATCATAAATTTATGACAACGTTTGTAAGTCCTACATGCATCAAATTATGACAACGTTTGTAAGTTCGACAGATCATCAAGTTATGACAACGTTTGTAAGTTCTACATGCATCAAGTTATGACAACGTTTGTAAGTTCTACAGGTCATCAAGTTATGACAACGTTTGTAAGTTCTACATGCATCAAGTTATGACAACGTTTGTAAGTTCTACAGGTCATCAAGTTATGACAACGTTTGTAAGTTCTACAGGTCATCAAGTTATGACAACGTTTGTAAGTTCTACAAGCATCAAGTTATGACAACGTTTGTAAGTTCTAGAGGCATCAAGTTATAACAACGTTTATAAGTTCTACAGGTCATCAAGTTATAACAACGTTTATAAGTTCTACAGGTCATCAAGTTATGACAACGTTTATAAGTTCTACAGGTCATCAAGTTATGACAACGTTTATAAGTTCTACAGGTCATCAAGTTATGACAACGTTTATAAGTTCTACAGGTCATCAAGTTATGACAACGTTTATAAGTTCTACAGATCATCAAGTTATAACAACGTTTATAAGTTCTACAGGTCATCAAGTTATGACAACGTTTATAAGTTCTACAGGTCATCAAGTTATGACAACGTTTATAAGTTCTACAGGCATCAAGTTATGACAACGTTTGTAAGTTCTACATGCATCAAGTTATGACAACGTTTATAAGTTCTACAGGTCATCAAATTATGACAACGTTTGTAAGTTCTACAGGTCATCAAGTTATGACAACGTTTGTAAGTTCTACAGGCATCAAGTTATGACAACGTTTATAAGTTCTACATGCATCAAGTTATGACAACGTCTTTAAGTTCTACAGGTCATCAAATTATGACAACGTTTATAAGTTCTACAGGCATCAAGTTATAACAACGTTTATAAGTTCTACAGGCATCAAGTTATGACAACGTTTATAAGTTCTACAGGTCATCAAATTATGACAACGTTTGTAAGTTCTACAGGCATCAAGTTATAACAACGTTTATAAGTTCTACAGGCATCAAGTTATGACAACGTTTATAAGTTCTACAGGTCATCAAATTATGACAACGTTTGTAAGTTCTACAGGCATCAAGTTATAACAACGTTTATAAGTTCTACAGGCATCAAGTTATGACAACGTTTATAAGTTCTACAGGTCATCAAATTATGACAACGTTTATAAGTTCTACAGGTCATCAAGTTATGACAACGTTTATAAGTTCTACAAGCATCAAGTTATGACAACGTTTATAAGTTCTACAGGTCATCAAGTTATGACAACGTTTATAAGTTCTACAGGCATCAAGTTATGACAACGTTTATAAGTTCTACATGCATCAAGTTATGACAACGTTTGTAAGTTCTACAGGTCATCAAGTTATGACAACGTTTATAAGTTCTACAGGTCATCAAGTTATGACAACGTTTGTAAGTTCTACAGGTCATCAAGTTATGACAACGTTTATAAGTTCTACAGGTCATCAAGTTATGACAACGTTTATAAGTTCTACAGGCATCAAATTATGACAACGTTTATAAGTTCTACAGGTCATCAAGTTATGACAACGTTTATAAGTTCTATAGGCATCAAGTTATAACAACGTTTATAAGTTCTACAGGTCATCAAGTTATAACAACGTTTATAAGTTCTACATGCATCAAGTTATGACAACGTTTATAAGTTCTACAGGTCATCAAGTTATGACAACGTTTATAAGTTCTACAGGTCATCACGTTATGACAACGTTTATAAGTTCTACAGGTCATCAAGTTATGACAACGTTTATAAGTTCTACAGATCATCAAGTTATAACAGCGTTTATATGTTCTACAGGTCATCAAGTTATGACAACGTTTATAAGTTCTACAGGTCATCAAGTTATGACAACGTTTATAAGTTCTACAGGCATCAAGTTATGACAACGTTTATAAGTTCTACAGGTCATCAAGTTATGACAACGTTTATAAGTTCTACATGCATCATGTTATGACAACGTTTATAAGTTCTACAGGTCATCAAGTTATGACAACGTTTATAAGTTCTACATGCATCAAGTTATGACAACGTTTGTAAGTTCTACATGCATCAAGTTATGACAACGTTTATAAGTTCTACATGCATCAAGTTATGACAACGTTTATAAGTTCTACAGGTCATCAAGTTATGACAACGTTTATAAGTTCTACAGGCATCAAGTTATGACAACGTTTATAAGTTCTACAGGTCATCAAGTTATGACAACGTTTATAAGTTCTACAAGCATCAAGTTATGACAACGTTTATAAGTTCTACAGGTCATCAAGTTATGACAACGTTTATAAGTTCTACAAGCATCAAGTTATGACAACGTTTATAAGTTCTACAGGTCATCAAGTTATGACAACGTTTGTAAGTTCTACATGCATCAAGTTATGACAACGTTTATAAGTTCTACATGCATCAAGTTATGACAACGTTTGTAAGTTCTACAGGCATCAAGTTATGACAACGTTTATAAGTTCTACAGGTCATCAAGTTATGACAACGTTTATAAGTTCTACATGTATCAAGTTATGACAACGTTTATAAGTTCTACAGGTCATCAAGTTATGACAACGTTTGTAAGTTCTACATGCATCAAGTTATGACAACGTTTGTAAGTTCTACAGGCATCAAGTTATGACAACGTTTGTAAGTTCTACATGCATCATGTTATGACAACGTTTATAAGTTCTACAGGTCATCAAGTTATGACAACGTTTGTAAGTTCTACAGGTCATCAAGTTATGACAACGTTTGTAAGTTCTACATGCATCAAGTTATGACAACGTTTATAAGTTCTACATGTATCAAGTTATGACAACGTTTATAAGTTCTACAGGTCATCAAGTTATGACAACGTTTATAAGTTCTACATGCATCAAGTTATGACAACGTTTATAAGTTCTACATGCATCAAGTTATGACAACGTTTATAAGTTCTACATGTATCAAGTTATGACAACGTTTATAAGTTCTACAGGTCATCAAGTTATGACAACGTTTGTAAGTTCTACATGCATCAAGTTATGACAACGTTTATAAGTTCTACATGTATCAAGTTATGACAACGTTTATAAGTTCTACAGGTCATCAAGTTATGACAACGTTTGTAAGTTCTACAGGCATCAAGTTATGACAACGTTTATAAGTTCTACAGATCATCAAGTTATGACAACGTTTATAAGTTCTACATGCATCAAGTTATGACAACGTTTATAAGTTCTACAGATCATCAAGTTATAACAACGTTTATAAGTTCTACATGTATCATGTTATGACAACGTTTATAAGTTCTACAGGTCATCAAGTTATGACAACGTTTATAAGTTCTACATGCATCAAGTTATGACAACGTTTATAAGTTCTACAGACATCAATTTATGACAACGTTTATAAGTTCTACAGGTCATCAAGTTATGACAACGTTTATAAGTTCTACAGGCATCATGTTATGACAACGTTTATAAGTTCTACAAGCATCAAGTTATGACAACGTTTATAAGTTCTACATGCATCAAGTTATGACAAGGTTTATAAGTTCTACAGGTCATCAAGTTATGACAACGTTTATAAGTTCTACATGCATCATGTTATGACAACGTTTATAAGTTCTACAGGCATCAAGTTATGACAACGTTTATAAGTTCTACATGCATCATGTTATGACAACGTTTATAAGTTCTACAGGCATCAAGTTATGACAACGTTTATAAGTTCTATAGGCATCAAGTTATGACAACGTTTATAAGTTCTACATGCATCAAGTTATGACAACGTTTATAAGTTCTACAGGCATCAAGTTATGACAACGTTTATAAGTTCTACATGCATCAAGTTATGGCAACGTTTATAAGTTCTACATGCATCAAGTTATGACAACGTTTATAAGTTCTACATGTATCAAGTTATGACAACGTTTATAAGTTCTACAGGCATCATGTTATGACAACGTTTATAAGTTCTACATGCATCATGTTATGACAACGTTTATAAGTTCTACATGCATCAAGTTATGACAACGTTTATAAGTTCTACATGCATCAAGTTATGACAACGTTTATAAGTTCTACATGCATCAAGTTATGACAACGTTTATAAGTTCTACATGCATCAAGTTATGACAACGTTTATAAGTTCTACAAGCATCAAGTTATGACAACGTTTATAAGTTCTACATGCATCAAGTTATGACAACGTTTGTAAGTTCTACAGGTCATCAAGTTATGACAACGTTTATAAGTTCTACATGCATCAAGTTATGACAACGTTTGTAAGTTCTACAGGCATCATGTTATGACAACGTTTATAAGTTCTACATGCATCAAGTTATGACAACGTTTGTAAGTTCTACATGCATCAAGTTATGACAACGTTTATAAGTTCTACATGCATCAAGTTATGACAACGTTTATAAGTTCTACAGGCATCAAGTTATGACAACGTTTATAAGTTCTACAGGCATCAAGTTATGACAACGTTTGTAAGTTCTACAGGCATCATGTTATGACAACGTTTATAAGTTCTACAGGCATCATGTTATGACAACGTTTATAAGTTCTACAGGTCATCAAGTTATGACAACGTTTATAAGTTCTACATGCATCAAGTTATGACAACGTTTATAAGTTCTACATGTATCAAGTTATGACAACGTTTATAAGTTCTACAGGTCATCAAGTTATGACAACGTTTATAAGTTCTACAGGCATCAAGTTATGACAACGTTTATAAGTTCTACAGGCATCAAGTTATGACAACGTTTATAAGTTCTACAGGCATCAAGTTATGACAACGTTTATAAGTTCTACATGCATCAAGTTATGACAACGTTTGTAAGTTCTACAGGCATCATGTTATGACAACGTTTATAAGTTCTACAGGTCATCAAGTTATGACAACGTTTGTAAGTTCTACAGGCATCATGTTATGACAACGTTTATAAGTTCTACAGGCATCAAGTTATGACAACGTTTGTAAGTTCTACAGGCATCAAGTTATGACAACGTTTGTAAGTTCTACAAGCATCAAGTTATGACAACGTTTATAAGTTCTACATGCATCAAGTTATGACAACGTTTATAAGTTCTACATGCATCAAGTTATGACAACGTTTATAAGTTCTACATGCATCATGTTATGACAACGTTTATAAGTTCTACAAGCATCAAGTTATGACAACGTTTATAAGTTCTACATGCATCATGTTATGACAACGTTTATAAGTTCTACAGATCATCAAGTTATAACAACGTTTATAAGTTCTACATGCATCAAGTTATGACAACGTTTATAAGTTCTATAGGCATCATGTTATGACAACGTTTATAAGTTCTACATGCATCAAGTTATGACAACGTTTATAAGTTCTACATGTATCATGTTATAACAACGTTTATAAGTTCTACATGCATCAAGTTATGACAACGTTTATAAGTTCTACAGGTCATCAAGTTATGACAACGTTTATAAGTTCTACAGGTCATCAAGTTATGACAACGTTTGTAAGTTCTACATGTATCATGTTATGACAACGTTTATAAGTTCTACATGTATCATGTTATGACAACGTTTATAAGTTCTATAGGCATCAAGTTATGACAACGTTTATAAGTTCTACATGTATCATGTTATGACAACGTTTATAAGTTCTACATGCATCAAGTTATGACAACGTTTATAAGTTCTACATGCATCAAGTTATGACAACGTTTATAAGTTCTACATGCATCAAGTTATGACAACGTTTATAAGTTCTACATGCATCAAGTTATGACAACGTTTATAAGTTCTACAGGTCATCAAGTTATGACAACGTTTATAAGTTCTATAGGCATCAAGTTATGACAACGTTTATAAGTTCTATAGGCATCAAGTTATGACAACGTTTATAAGTTCTACATGCATCAAGTTATGACAACGTTTGTAAGTTCTACAGGCATCAAGTTATGACAACGTTTATAAGTTCTACAGGCATCAAGTTATGACAACGTTTATAAGTTCTACATGCATCAAGTTATGACAACGTTTATAAGTTCTACAGGTCATCAAGTTATGACAACGTTTATAAGTTCTATAGGCATCAAGTTATGACAACGTTTATAAGTTCTACAGGCATCAAGTTATGACAACGTTTATAAGTTCTACAGGCATCAAGTTATGACAACATTTATAAGTTCTATAGGCATCAAGTTATGACAACGTTTATAAGTTCTACAGGTCATCAAGTTATGACAACATTTATAAGTTCTACAGGCATCAAGTTATGACAACGTTTATAAGTTCTACAGGTCATCAAGTTATGACAACGTTTATAAGTTCTACAGGTCATCAAGTTATGACAACGTTTGTAAGTTCTACAGGCATCAAGTTATGACAACGTTTGTAAGTTCTACATGCATCATGTTATGACAACGTTTATAAGTTCTTCAGGTCATCAAGTTATGACAACGTTTGTAAGTTCTACAGGTCATCAAGTTATGACAACGTTTGTTAGTTCTACAGGCATCAAGTTATGACAACGTTTATAAGTTCTACAGGTCATCAAGTTATGACAACGTTTGTAAGTTCTACAGGTCATCAAGTTATGACAACGTTTATAAGTTCTACAGGCATCAAGTTATGACAACGTTTATAAGTTCTACAGGTCATCAAGTTATGACAACGTTTATAAGTTCTACAGGTCATCAAATTATGACAACGTTTATAAGTTCTACATGCATCAAGTTATGACAACGTTTGTAAGTTCTACAGGTCATCAAGTTATGACAACGTTTATAAGTTCTACAGGTCATCAAGTTATGACAACGTTTATAAGTTCTACAGGTCATCAAGTTATGACAACGTTTATAAGTTCTACAGGTCATCAAGTTATGACAACGTTTGTAAGTTCTACAGGTCATCAAGTTATGACAACGTTTATAAGTTCTACAGGTCATCAAGATATGACAACGTTTGTAAGTTCTACAGGTCATCAAGTTATGACAACGTTTATAAGTTCTACAGGTCATCAAGTTATGACAACGTTTGTAAGTTCTACAGGTCATCAAGTTATGACAACGTTTATAAGTTCTACAGGTCATCAAATTATGACAACGTTTATAAGTTCTACAGGTCATCAAGTTATGACAACGTTTATAAGTTCTACATGCATCAAGTTATGACAACGTTTATAAGTTCTACAGGTCATGAAGTTATGACAACGTTTATAAGTTCTACAGGTCATCAAGTTATGGCAACGTTTATAAGTTCTACAGGTCATCAAGTTATGACAACGTTTATAAGTTCTACAGGTCATCAAGTTATGACAACGTTTATAAGTTCTACATGTATCAAGTTATGACAACGTTTATAAGTTCTACAGGCATCAAGTTATGACAACGTTTATAAGTTCTACAGGTCATCAAGTTATGACAACGTTTATAAGTTCTACAGGTCATCAAGTTATGACAACGTTTGTAAGTTCTACATGCATCAAGTTATGACAACGTTTGTAAGTTCTACATGCATCAAGTTATGACAACGTTTATAAGTTCTACAGGTCATCAAGTTATGACAACGTTTATAAGTTCTACAGGTCATCAAGTTATGACAACGTTTGTAAGTTCTACAGGTCATCAAGTTATGACAACGTTTGTAAGTTCTACAGGTCATCAAGTTATGACAACGTTTGTAAGTTCTACATGCATCAAGTTATGACAACGTTTGTAAGTTCTACATGCATCAAGTTATGACAACGTTTATAAGTTCTACATGTATCAAGTTATGACAACGTTTATAAGTTCTACAGGCATCAAGTTATGACAACGTTTATAAGTTCTACATGCATCAAGTTATGACAACGTTTATAAGTTCTACAGGTCATCAAGTTATGACAACGTTTATAAGTTCTACATGTATCAAGTTATGACAACGTTTATAAGTTCTACAGGTCATCAAGTTATGACAACGTTTGTAAGTTCTACAGGTCATCAAGTTATGACAACGTTTATAAGTTCTACAGGTCATCAAGTTATGACAACGTTTATAAGTTCTACAGGTCATCAAGTTATGACAACGTTTATAAGTTCTACAGGTCATCAAGTTATGACAACGTTTATAAGTTCTACATGCATCAAGTTATGACAACGTTTATAAGTTCTACATGCATCAAGTTATGACAACGTTTATAAGTTCTACATGCATCAAGTTATGACAACGTTTATAAGTTCTACAGGCATCAAGTTATGACAACGTTTGTAAGTTCTACATGCATCAAGTTATGACAACGTTTGTAAGTTCTACAGGTCATCAAGTTATGACAACGTTTATAAGTTCTACATGCATCAAGTTATGACAACGTTTGTAAGTTCTACAGGTCATCAAGTTATGACAACGTTTATAAGTTCTACAGGTCATCAAGTTATGACAACGTTTATAAGTTCTACATGCATCAAGTTATGACAACGTTTATAAGTTCTACAGGTCATCAAGTTATGACAACGTTTATAAGTTCTACAGGTCATCAAGTTATGACAACGTTTATAAGTTCTACATGTATCATGTTATGACAACGTTTATAAGTTCTACAGGTCATCAAGTTATGACAACGTTTGTAAGTTCTACAGGTCATCAAGTTATGACAACGTTTATAAGTTCTACAGGTCATCAAGTTATGACAACGTTTATAAGTTCTACAGGTCATCAAGTTATGACAACGTTTATAAGTTCTACATGCATGAAGTTATGACAACGTTTATAAGTTCTACAGGTCATCATGTTATGACAACGTTTATAAGTTCTACAGGTCATCAAGTTATGACAACGTTTGTAAGTTCTACAGGTCATCAAGTTATGACAACGTTTATAAGTTCTACAGGTCATCAAGTTATGACAACGTTTGTAAGTTCTACAGGTCATCAAGTTATGACAACGTTTATAAGTTCTACAGGCATCAAGTTATGACAACGTTTATAAGTTCTACATGCATCAAGTTATGACAACGTTTGTAAGTTCTACAGGTCATCAAGTTATGACAACGTTTATAAGTTCTACAGGTCATCAAGTTATGACAACGTTTGTAAGTTCTACAGGTCATCAAGTTATGACAACGTTTATAAGTTCTACAGGTCATCAAGTTATGACAACGTTTATAAGTTCTACAGGTCATCAAGTTATGACAACGTTTATAAGTTCTACATGCATGAAGTTATGACAACGTTTATAAGTTCTACAGGTCATCATGTTATGACAACGTTTATAAGTTCTACAGGTCATCAAGTTATGACAACGTTTGTAAGTTCTACAGGTCATCAAGTTATGACAACGTTTATAAGTTCTACAGGTCATCAAGTTATGACAACGTTTGTAAGTTCTACAGGTCATCAAGTTATGACAACGTTTATAAGTTCTACAGGCATCAAGTTATGACAACGTTTATAAGTTCTACATGCATCAAGTTATGACAACGTTTGTAAGTTCTACAGGTCATCAAGTTATGACAACGTTTGTAAATTCTACAGGTCATCAAGTTATGACAACGTTTGTAAGTTCTACATGCATCATGTTATGACAACGTTTATAAGTTCTACATGCATCAAGTTATGACAACGTTTATAAGTTCTACAGGTCATCATGTTATGACAACGTTTATAAGTTCTACAGGTCATCAAGTTATGACAACGTTTGTAAGTTCTACATGCATCATGTTATGACAACGTTTATAAGTTCTACATGCATCAAGTTATGACAACGTTTGTAAGTTCTACAGGTCATCAAATTATGACAACGTTTATAAGTTCTACAGGTCATCAAGTTATGACAACGTTTATAAGTTCTACATGCATCAAGTTATGATAACGTTTATAAGTTCTACAGGTCATCAAGTTATGACAACGTTTATAAGTTCTACATGTATCAAGTTATGACAACGTTTATAAGTTCTACAGGTCATCAAGTTATGACAACGTTTGTAAGTTCTACAGGTCATCAAGTTATGACAACGTTTGTAAGTTCTACAGGTCATCAAGTTATGACAACGTTTATAAGTTCTACAGGTCATCAAGTTATGACAACGTTTATAAGTTCTACAGGTCATCAAATTATGACAACGTTTGTAAGTTCTACAGGTCATCAAGTTATGACAACGTTTGTAAGTTCTACAGGTCATCAAGTTATGACAACGTTTGTAAGTTCTACAGGTCATCAAGTTATGACAACGTTTATAAGTTCTACAGGTCATCAAGTTATGACAACGTTTATAAGTTCTACATGTCATCAAATTATGACAACGTTTGTAAGTTCTACAGGTCATCAAGTTATGACAACGTTTGTAAGTTCTACAGGCATCAAGTTATGACAAGGTTTGTAAGTTCTACAAGCATCAAGTTATGACAACGTTTATAAGTTCTACAGGTCATCAAGTTATGACAACGTTTGTAAGTTCTACAGATCATAAAGTTATGACAAGGTTTGTAAGTTCTACAGGTCATCAAGTTATGACAAGGTTTGTAAGTTCTACAGGCATCAAGTTATGACAAGGTTTGTACGTTCTACAGGTCATCAAGTTATGACAAGGTTTGTAAGTTCTACAGGCATCAAGTTATGACAAGGTTTGTACGTTCTACAGGTCATCAAGTTATGACAAGGTTTGTAAGTTCTACAGGCATCAAGTTATGACAAGGTTTATAAGTTCTACAGGTCATCAAGTTATGACAAGGTTTGTACGTTCTACAGGTCATCAAGTTATGACAAGGTTTGTAAGTTCTACAGGCATCAAGTTATGACAAGGTTTGTAAGTTCTACAGGTCATCAAGTTATGACAAGGTTTGTAAGTTCTACAGGTCATCAAGTTATGACAAGGTTTGTAAGTTCTACAGGTCATCAAGTTATGACAAGGTTTGTAAGTTCTACAGGTCATCAAGTTATGACAACGTTTGTAAGTTCTACAGGTCATCAAGTTATGACAAGGTTTGTAAGTTCTACAGGTCATCAAGTTATGACAACGTTTGTAAGTTCTACAGGTCATCAAGTTATGACAACGTTTGTAAGTTCTACAGGTCATCAAGTTATGACAAGGTTTGTAAGTTCTACAGGTCATCAAGTTATGACAAGGTTTGTAAGTTCTACAGGTCATCAAGTTATGACAAGGTTTGTAAGTTCTACAGGTCATCAAGTTATGACAACGTGGTAGTAATTGCAGCATTTGAGACCGCTCAACAATAATCAAGTCCAGCTTCTGACTAGATATGAATATAAAAAAGATCATAAATAAAGAAAATTCTCAAGACCTACAATTAAATATCAAAGTTGAAGGAATACATCTAGAGACAGTCCAGAACTACAACTACCTGGGACATACTATAACCAGTGATGGAAAATGTACAACTGAAATAAATAAAAGAATAGGAATGGCAAAAAGTAATTTTAATATCATGATGAACATACTAAAATCAAAACAAATAACACCAGGGCTGAAACTAAGAATAGCAAAATTTTACATCTTCTCAATATTCCTGCAGTGGTGCAGAAACATGGACATTAGACCAGAAAACAGAACAGAAAATTGAAGCCTTTGAAATGTGGATTTATAGAAGAATAGGTAGAATTGGATGGAAAGAAAAGAAAACAATCGAAGGAGCTTTGAAATAGCTGAAAATGAAAAAAAGAACTACTAAACACAATTAGAGCAAGACCAATGAAATTTTGTGGTCATGTTAAAAGACACAACAGTCTAATAAAAGTAATATTAGAAGGGAAAATACAAGGTAAAAGAGGCAGAGGCAGACCAAGATTAACATGGACGAGTAACATCAAAAGATGGACAAGTCAGCCTATGACAATCTGCACCATCAAAGCAAGAGACAGAGTGAAATGGCGCTCCATGGTAGCCAACCTTCGATGTGGAGATGGACATCTCAACCTATGGCAATCTGCACCATCAAAGCAAGAGACAGAGCGGAATGGCATGGTAGCCAACCTTCGATGAGGAGATGGACAAGTCAGCCTATGACAATCTGCACCATCAAAGCAAGAGATAGAGTGAAATGGCGCTCCATGGTAGCCAACCTTCGATGTGGAGATGGACAAGTCAGCCTATGACAATCTGCACCATCAAAGCAAGAGATAGAGTGAAATGGCGCTCAATGGTAGCCAACCTTCGATGTGGAGATGGACAAGTCAACCTATGACAATCTGCACCATCAAAGCAAGAGACAGAGCGGAATGGCGCTCCATGGTAGCCAACCTTCGATGAGGAGATGGACAAGTCAGCCTATGACAATCTGCACCATCAAAGCAAGAGATAGAGTGAAATGGCGCTCCATGGTAGCCAACCTTCGATGTGGAGACGGCACTCAATGATGATGATGAGCTTCTGCCAGGGTTTATTGTGAACGTGTTCACAGAAAACTTTGTGTTGAGGGTTTACAAGAAGATATTTGTGGTGATCAGATCATGAAATGAGAACAGTTCTAGAAGTTCCTGAACATTCTCAATAAACTTCCTAGTTCCAGGTTTTTCTTGTCACACAGGCCAGCAATAGTTGCTCAGCGTCCGTTCTGGCAAGTCAACGAGTTGAATTTGGTGCTCTTTTTTGGTAGTAATGATCAATGGGTGCAGCTCATTCCAGAGCCCAACTCTGGGGTTGTTTGTAGACCTCAAAGTTTTAACATAGAACATGTAAAATAAACATAGAGTGTTTTAAAACAGCTAAACTAATAGAAAGACAAGAAAATTGACGACGTTTCGGCGAAATCCTTCAACAGGTAAAACAAACAAGTTATACAAAAAGAAAATAAATAAATCCAAGCCAGAAAACACAACACTGATCCAAAAATGGTGGAACGAGAGTGTGGCCTGGATATATGCAGAGTCTGGTTATAGGATAAATATACAATAGGGCAGATGGGATTTAATTAGACCGACGCAACCAGACAATGTTGAACGGCATAAAAATGAAAGGAGGTGTCCCAAAGAGTACAAAGAAACGGAAAGAAGAGTTTTTGAACTTCACCGAAAGGTTGTATTTTGTTTTGTCTATCTGTTAGTCCAACTTCTCAATACACTTTAATGTTTATTTTGTTTGTTGCTTGTAGCTTTACACGCGGCCCGGTATAGTATTTGATATTTGTTATCGATTGATATCTGTATAGCTTCGGACATATACCAGAGGACAAAAAGATCCAATAAAGACGATAGGATAGGACAAACACTGTGGAAGCCAACTGAGAGTATTACACAACAGGCCCTTTTTTTTACTACAACTTACTTTTGGAAAGTGTTTGTAGAAGACCTATGCTCCAAAACGAGCTGAAAGGATTTGTTGAAGATCTATGCTCCATAGAGAGCTGAAAGTGTTTGTTGAAGATCTATGCTCCACAACAAGCTGAAAGTGTTTGTTGAAGGTCTATGCTCCACAGAGAGCTGAAAGTGTTTGTTGAAGATCTATGCTCCATAGAGATCTGAAAGTGTTTGTTGAAGACCTATGCTCCACAGAAAGCTGAAAGTGTTTGTTGAAGATCTATGCTCTACAAGCAGCTAAAAGTGGCTGTTGAAGACCTATGCTCCATAGCGAGCTGGAAGTGTTTGTTGAAGAGCTATTTTTCACAACGAGTTTAAAGTGTTTGTTGAAGACCTATGATCCACAGAGAGCTGAAAGTGTTGAAGATATATGCTGAACAGAGAGCTGAAAGTGTTTGTTGAAGACCTCTTTTCCACAGAGAGTTGAAAGTGTTTGTTGAAGACCTCTGCTCCACAGAGAGCTTAAAGTGTTTGTTGAAGGCCTCTGCTCCACAGAGAGCTTAAAGTGTTTGTTGAAGACCTCTGCTCCACAGAGAGCTTAAAGTGTTTGTTGAAGGCCTCTGCTCCACAGAGAGCTTAAAGTGTTTGTTGAAGGTCTATGCTCCACAGAGAGCTTAAAGTATTTGTTGAAGACCTATGCTCCACAGAGAGTTGAAAGTGTTTGTTGAAGACCTCTGCTCCACAGAGAGCTTAAAGTGTTTGTTGAAGACCTCTGCTCCACAGAGAGCTTAAAGTGTTTGTTGAAGGCCTCTGCTCCACAGAGAGCTTAAAGTGTTTGTTGAAGGTCTATGCTCCACAGAGAGCTTAAAGTATTTGTTGAAGACCTCTGCTCCACAGAGATCTTAAAGTGTTTGTTGAAGACCTCTGCTCCACAGAGAGCTTAAAGTGTTTGTTGAAGATCTCTGCTCCACAGATAGCTTAAAGTGTTTGTTGAAGATCTCTGCTCCACAGATAGCTTAAAGTGTTTGTTGAAGACCTATGTTCCGTAGCGAGCTGAAATTGTTTGATGAGGATCTATGCTCCACAATGAGCTGAAAATGTTTTTGAAGACCTATGCTCCACAGAGAGCTGAATGTGTTTGTTGAAGACCTATGCTACACAGGGAGCTGATAGTGTTTTTTTATGCTACACAATGAGTTGAAAGTGTTTGTTGAAGATCTATGCTACACAGGGAGTTGAAAGTGTTTGTTGAAGACCTATGCTTCACATCCTGGTGAAAGTGTTTTTTGAAGACCTATACTCCATAGGGAGCTGAAAGGAAGGAAAAGAAAAGATAAACCGTCACACACTTACCCGGCATGGCAGCCATTTTACTACTATTATCAAGTCGCTGACTAAATCAACCGACGACTTTCAACAAAACTCGGGCACTGAAAGCTGTACAACTTTATCTAGTGTATTCAGCACATTGAGATGGTCTGTGGTAGAGTAAACAAACAGCTTTATCTAGTGTATCCAGCACATTGAGATGGTCTGTGGTAAACAAACAGCTTTATCTAGTGTATCCAGCACATTGAGATGGTCTGTGGTAAACAAACAGCTTTATCTAGTTTATTCAGCACATTGAGATGGTCTGTGGTAAACAAACAGCTTTATCTAGTGTATTCAGCACATTGGGATGACCTGTGGTAGAGTAAACAAACAGCTTTATCTAGTGTATTCAGCACATTGAGATGGTCTGTGGTAAACAAACAGCTTTATCTAGTGTATTCAGCACATTGAGATGGTCTGTGGTAAACAAACAGCTTTATCTAGTGTATTCAGCACATTGAGATGGTCTGTGGTAAACAAACAGCTTTATATAGTGTATCCAGCACATTGAGATGGTCTGTGGTAAACAAACAGCTTTATCTAGTGTATCCAGCACATTGAGATGGTCTGTGGTAAACAAACAGCTTTATCTAGTGTATCCAGCACATTGAGATGGTCTGTGGTAAACAAACAGCTTTATACAGTGTATCCAGCACATTGAGATGGTCTGTGGTAAACAAACAGCTTTATCTAGTGTATTCAGCACATTGAGATGGTCTGTGGTAAACAAACAGCTTTATCTAGTGTATTCAGCACATTGGGATGACCTGTGGTAGAGTAAACAAACAGCTTTATCTAGTGTATTCAGCACATTGAGATGGTCTGTGGTAAACAAACAGCTTTATCTAGTGTATTCAGCACATTGAGATGGTCTGTGGTAAACAAACAGCTTTATCTAGTGTATCCAGCACATTGAGATGACCTGTGGTAAACAAACAGCTTTATCTAGTGTATTCAGCACATTGAGATGGTCTGTGGTAAACAAACAGCTTTATCTAGTGTATTCAGCACATTGGGATGACCTGTGGTAGAGTAAACAAACAGCTTTATCTAGTGTATTGAACGAGACACAAGAAAAGTGTGGAAGCTTGTAAAACAGCTGAATGATGAGGGTACAGAAAGGAACACCAAAATTACACTGAAGAAGGATGGAAACATTCTAACAGGTAAACATGCAGCAAATTACTTTGCAGACTCCTTTGCAAATGACAATAATATTGAAATTAGCCTAGAAAAACGACAAGAGACCCGTTTAAAACAACAAAATGCAAGACAAGAAGAGACCACACATGAAGTAATGGAAACACCCATTACACAAAGAGAGCTAGAGCTGGCAATATCCAAATTAAAAATGAAAAAGTCACCAGGCAATGATGGAGTGTCCAATGAAATGATTAAGAACTTGGGAACTGCAGCTAAAGCAAAACTACTGCAGATCTACAACATTTGCTGGATCACAGGTAGAGTGCCACAGGCATGGAGAGAAGCAATTATGATACCATTACTAAAGCCAGGAAAAGATGGTTCAATGACATCCAGCTATAGACCAATCAGCCTTACAAGCTGTTTGTGTAAAACAATGGAACGTATAATCAATCTCAGACTGCAGTGGTACCTGGAAAGTGAAAATCTCCTTGTCCCACAACAAGCAGGCTTTAGACAGTGTTACTCTACCGAAGATCAAGCAACCTATCTTTCCCAGGAAATCGAAGATGCGTTTCAAGAAAAGAAACTGGTACTAGCAGCATGGATAGACCTAAAGAAAGCATTTGATAAGGTATGGAAGGAAGGGCTTCTGAAGAAACTGAGAAATTATGGAGTAAATGGCAGGATGTACAAATGGGTCAAAGCATACCTGCATAACAGGAGAGCCAGAGTGCAACTGGATGGTCTTAAGAGTAAGAAGGTCTTATTGCGCCAGGGCGTTCCACAAGGAGGGGTACTATCTCCAACACTTTTTCTGATCTACATCAATGACCTAGTTACTGAACTACCACATGGCATCAAAGTGGCTATGTATGCAGATGACTTGGTAATGTGGTGCACAGAGGAGTATGCAACAGTGGCCTCCAAATTGCTACAAAGAGCTATGAATGCACTGAATTCATGGACAAATAGATGGTGTATCAGCATCAATACAGACAAATGCAGTACTACACTTTTCACACTCTCCCCAAAACAAAAAGCAGGAGCCATCTACATAAACAATGAGCCTGTGAAAGAAGACATACAAGCTACATATCTCGGAGTTACATTTGATAACAAACTATCTTGGAAACAGCAGATAAATAAGGCAACCCAAAAAGCAAGGAGAAAATTGGCTATTCTAAGAAAGTTGTGTGGAACCACATGGGGTGCGAGTGGGAAAATACTCAGTAAAGTTTACCAACAGAGTATACGCCCACATTTAGAATATGGATCATCCGCATGGTGCTCAGCATCAAACACCACATTGCAAGAACTGGATAAAGTACAAAACCAGGCACTTAGGGTCATCACAGGAGCAATGAAATCAACACCAATATTGGAGATGGAGAAATTGTGGAGGATACCAGCACTGAGAGAACGGAGAGACACAAAGGTGCTGATACAGGCAGAAAAATTTGTATGCATGCCGAGACATCCAATGAAGGACAGATTCCAAAATCTTGCATTGGGACGACTTAAGAGAAGCAGCTTTATCCACCAAGCCAAGCGTATTAGTAGACAAACACCAGACATGCCAAGAGTTGTTAAACCCCTTCTGCCCATACCAGAACAGACTCCCTGGACAGATGAATCAGGATTATCAGTTCAAATACGGACAGAAGTGAAAGGAATAGTTGACAAAGAGGAACAAAATAGTCTACAGCGAAAAACAATAGCTCTCAGTTTCCTGGATGAAGAATACCCACAAGACCTATGGATTCGTGTGTACACAGATGGATCAGCACAGAATGCAGTAAAGAATGGGGGAGCAGGTGCATATATAGAGTACCCAAATAACACTAGGGATATGGATAAAATAGCAACAGGGAAATATTGTCACAATTATGATGCAGAAATACAAGCAATAAAGTTGGCAATAGAAAAACTGCTGAACAGTAATCTTAGCCCACAGCCCGTAGTGTTTTTTGACAGATGCAAGATCAGTACTCCAGGCACTACAATCCAGAAAATTACCACATCTGCAGACCTTATTGACTGAACTCTGCAAGCACCACAGGGTTGCCCTGCAGTGGATCCCGTCTCACTGTGGAATACCAGGAAATGAGAAAGCAGATCAGTTGGCAAAGGAAGGTTCAACAGGCACACAACTAGATACACCAGTTACATACCATCATAAGAAACAGATAATCAAATCAATCAGAGGACCACAAGCCCCAAATCAGGATGCCTTTCATAATATGAATAGATATGAACAAGTTATCATTATACGCCTAAGAACAGGACACAATCGACTCCATAGTCACATGTATACAAAATTCAAGATCGGCACATCAGCTACTTGTACATGTGGACAGGCACCCCAGACTGCTGAACACATACTTCAAGACTGCACTGAATATAGTAGACTGAGGAAAATCCATTGGCCCATAGATACAACACTACAGACAAAACTATATGGGCCACTGCAAGAATTACAAAAGACAGTAAAATTTATACAGGAAACGACATTGCAGATATAGACAATACTTCTGGCGAACGAAAGATAGATAGATAGATCTAGTGTATTCAGCACATTGGGATGACCTGTGGTAGAGTAAACAAACATGTTTATCTAGTGTATTCAGCACATTGGGATGACCTGTGGTAGAGTAAACAAACAGCTTTATCTAGTGTATTCAGCACATTGAGATGATCTGTGGTAAACAAACAGCTTTATCTAGTGTATTCAGCACATTGAGATGGTCTGTGGTAAACAAACAGCTTTATCTAGTGTATTCAGCACATTGGGATGACCTGTGGTAGAGTAAACAAACAGCTTTATCTAGTGTATTCAGCACATTGGGATGACCTGTGGTAGAGTAAACAAACAGCTTTATCTAGTGTATTCAGCACATTGAGATGGTCTGTGGTAAACAAACAGCTTTATCTAGTGTATTCAGCACATTAAGATGGTCTGTGGTAGAGTAAACAAACAGCTTTATCTAGTGTATCCAGCACATTCAGATGGTCTGTGGTAAACAAACAGCTTTATCTAGTGTATTCAGCACATTAAGATGGTCTGTGGTAGAATAAACAAACAGCTTTATCTAGTGTATTCAGCACATTGAGATGGTCTGTGGTAGAATAAACAAACAGCTTTATCTAGTGTATCCAGCACATTAAGATGGTCTGTGGTAGAATAAACAAACAGCTTTATCTAGTGTATCCAGCACATTAAGATGGTCTGTGGTAGAATAAACAAACAGCTTTATCTAGTGTATTCAGCACATTAAGATGGTCTGTGGTAGAATAAACAAACAGCTTTATCTAGTGTATTCAGCACATTAAGATGGTCTGTGGTAGAATAAACAAACAGCTTTATCTAGTGTATTCAGCACATTAGGATGGCCTGTGGTAGAATAAACAAACAGCTTTATCTAGTGTATCCAGCACATTAAGATGGTCTGTGGTAGAATAAACAAACAGCTTTATCTAGTGTATTCAGCACATTGAGATGGTCTGTGGTAGAATAAACAAACAGCTTTATCTAGTGTATCCAGCACATTGAGATGGTCTGTGGTAGAATAAACAAACAGCTTTATCTAGTGTATCCAGCACATTGGGATGGTCTGTGGTAGAATAAACAAACAGCTTTATCTAGTGTATCCAGCACATTGGGATGGTCTGTGGTAGAATAAACAAACAGCTTTATCTAGTGTATCCAGCACATTGAGATGGTCTGTGGTAGAATAAACAAACAGCTTTATCTAGTGTATTCAGCACATTCAGATGGTCTGTGGTAAACAAACAGCTTTATCTAGTGTATTCAGCACATTGAGATGGTCTGTGGTAGAATAAACAAACAGCTTTATCTAGTGTATCCAGCACATTGAGATGGTCTGTGGTAGAATAAACAAACAGCTTTATCTAGTGTATTCAGCACATTGAGATGGTCTGTGGTAGTAAACAAACAGCTTTATCTAGTGTATCCAGCACATTGAGAGAGTCTGTGGTAGATGGTCTGTGGTAAACAAACAGCTTTATCTAGTGTATTCAGCACATTAAGATGGTCTGTGGTAGAGTAAACAAACAGCTTTATCTAGTGTATTCAGCACATTAAGATGGTCTGTGGTAGAGTAAACAAACAGCTTTATCTAGTGTATTCAGCACATTAAGATGGTCTGTGGTAGAGTAAACAAACAGCTTTATCTAGTGTATTCAGCACATTAAGATGGTCTGTGGTAAACAAACAGCTTTATCTAGTGTATTCAGCACATTAAGATGGTCTGTGGTAAACAAACAGCTTTATCTAGTGTATTCAGCACATTGAGATGGTCTGTGGTAAACAAACAGCTTTATCTAGTGTATCCAGCACATTGAGATGGTCTGTGGTAAACAAACAGCTTTATCTAGTGTATTCAGCACATTGAGATGGTCTGTGGTAAACAAACAGCTTTATCTAGTGTATCCAGCACATTGAGATGGTCTGTGGTAAACAAACAGCTTTATCTAGTGTATTCAGCACATTGAGATGGTCTGTGGTAAACAAACAGCTTTATCTAGTGTATCCAGCACATTGAGAGTCTGTGGTAAACAAACAGCTTTATCTAGTGTATTCAGTCAGATGGTCTGTGGTAAACAAACAGCTTTATCTAGTGTATTCAGCACATTAAGATGGTCTGTGGTAGAGTAAACAAACAGCTTTATCTAGTGTATTCAGCACATTGAGATGGTCTGTGGTAGAGTAAACAAACAGCTTTATCTAGTGTATCCAGCACATTGAGATGGTCTGTGGTAAACAAACAGCTTTATCTAGTGTATTCAGCACATTGAGATGGTCTGTGGTAAACAAACAGCTTTATCTAGTGTATTCAGCACATTGAGATGGTCTGTGGTAAACAAACAGCTTTATCTAGTGTATCCAGCACATTCAGATGGTCTGTGGTAAACAAACAGCTTTATCTAGTGTATTCAGCACATTCAGATGGTCTGTGGTAAACAAACAGCTTTATCTAGTGTATCCAGCACATTGAGATGGTCTGTGGTAGAATAAACAAACAGCTTTATCTAGTGTATCCAGCACATTAAGATGGTCTGTGGTAGAATAAACAAACAGCTTTATCTAGTGTATTCAGCACATTAAGATGGTCTGTGGTAGAATAAACAAACAGCTTTATCTAGTGTATTCAGCACATTAAGATGGTCTGTGGTAGAATAAACAAACAGCTTTATCTAGTGTATTCAGCACATTAGGATGGTCTGTGGTAGAATAAACAAACAGCTTTATCTAGTGTATCCAGCACATTAAGATGGTCTGTGGTAGAATAAACAAACAGCTTTATCTAGTGTATTCAGCACATTGAGATGGTCTGTGGTAGAATAAACAAACAGCTTTATCTAGTGTATCCAGCACATTGAGATGGTCTGTGGTAGAATAAACAAACAGCTTTATCTAGTGTATCCAGCACATTGGGATGGTCTGTGGTAGAATAAACAAACAGCTTTATCTAGTGTATCCAGCACATTGGATGGTCTGTGGTAGAATAAACAAACAGCTTTATCTAGTGTATCCAGCACATTGAGATGGTCTGTGGTAGAATAAACAAACAGCTTTATCTAGTGTATTCAGCACATTCAGATGGTCTGTGGTAAACAAACAGCTTTATCTAGTGTATTCAGCACATTGAGATGGTCTGTGGTAGAATAAACAAACAGCTTTATCTAGTGTATTCAGCACATTGAGATGGTCTGTGGTAGAATAAACAAACAGCTTTATCTAGTGTATTCAGCACATTGAGATGGTCTGTGGTAAACAAACAGCTTTATCTAGTGTATCCAGCACATTCAGATGGTCTGTGGTAAACAAACAGCTTTATCTAGTGTATTCAGCACATTCAGATGGTCTGTGGTAGAGTAAACAAACAGCTTTATCTAGTGTATTCAGCACATTAAGATGGTCTGTGGTAGAGTAAACAAACAGCTTTATATAGTGTATTCAGCACATTGAGATGGTCTGTGGTAAACAAACAGCTTTATCTAGTGTATTCAGCACATTAAGATGGTCTGTGGTAGAGTAAACAAACAGCTTTATCTAGTGTATTCAGCACATTAAGATGGTCTGTGGTAGAGTAAACAAACAGCTTTATCTAGTGTATTCAGCACATTAAGATGGTCTGTGGTAGAGTAAACAAACAGCTTTATCTAGTGTATTCAGCACATTAAGATGGTCTGTGGTAGAGTAAACAAACAGCTTTATCTAGTGTATTCAGCACATTGAGATGGTCTGTGGTAAACAAACAGCTTTATCTAGTGTATCCAGCACATTGAGATGGTCTGTGGTAAACAAACAGCTTTATCTAGTGTATTCAGCACATTGAGATGGTCTGTGGTAAACAAACAGCTTTATCTAGTGTATCCAGCACATTGAGATGGTCTGTGGTAAACAAACAGCTTTATCTAGTGTATTCAGCACATTGAGATGGTCTGTGGTAAACAAACAGCTTTATCTAGTGTATCCAGCACATTGAGATGGTCTGTGGTAAACAAACAGCTTTATCTAGTGTATTCAGCACATTCAGATGGTCTGTGGTAAACAAACAGCTTTATCTAGTGTATTCAGCACATTAAGATGGTCTGTGGTAGAGTAAACAAACAGCTTTATCTAGTGTATTCAGCACATTAAGATGGTCTGTGGTAGAGTAAACAAACAGCTTTATCTAGTGTATCCAGCACATTGAGATGGTCTGTGGTAGAGTAAACAAACAGCTTTATCTAGTGTATCCAGCACATTGAGATGGTCTGTGGTAAACAAACAGCTTTATCTAGTGTATTCAGCACATTGAGATGGTCTGTGGTAAACAAACAGCTTTATCTAGTGTATCCAGCACATTCAGATGGTCTGTGGTAAACAAACAGCTTTATCTAGTGTATTCAGCACATTCAGATGGTCTGTGGTAAACAAACAGCTTTATCTAGTGTATCCAGCACATTGAGATGGTCTGTGGTAGAGTAAACAAACAGCTTTATCTAGTGTATCCAGCACATTGAGATGGTCTGTGGTAGAATAAACAAACAGCTTTATCTAGTGTATTCAGCACATTAGATGGTCTGTGGTAGAATAAACAAACAGCTTTATCTAGTGTATCCAGCACATTAAGATGGTCTGTGGTAGAATAAACAAACAGCTTTATCTAGTGTATTCAGCACATTGAGATGGTCTGTGGTAGAATAAACAAACAGCTTTATCTAGTGTATCCAGCACATTGAGATGGTCTGTGGTAGAATAAACAAACAGCTTTATCTAGTGTATCCAGCACATTGGGATGGTCTGTGGTAGAATAAACAAACAGCTTTATCTAGTGTATCCAGCACATTGGGATGGTCTGTGGTAGAATAAACAAACAGCTTTATCTAGTGTATCCAGCACATTGAGATGGTCTGTGGTAGAATAAACAAACAGCTTTATCTAGTGTATTCAGCACATTCAGATGGTCTGTGGTAAACAAACAGCTTTATCTAGTGTATCCAGCACATTGAGATGGTCTGTGGTAGAATTAACAAACAGCTTTATCTAGTGTATCCAGCACATTAAGATGGTCTGTGGTAGAATAAACAAACAGCTTTATCTAGTGTATTCAGCACATTAAGATGGTCTGTGGTAGAATAAACAAACAGCTTTATCTAGTGTATTCAGCACATTAAGATGGTCTGTGGTAGAATAAACAAACAGCTTTATCTAGTGTATTCAGCACATTAGATGGTCTGTGGTAGAATAAACAAACAGCTTTATCTAGTGTATCCAGCACATTAAGATGGTCTGTGGTAGAATAAACAAACAGCTTTATCTAGTGTATTCAGCACATTGAGATGGTCTGTGGTAGAATAAACAAACAGCTTTATCTAGTGTATCCAGCACATTGAGATGGTCTGTGGTAGAATAAACAAACAGCTTTATCTAGTGTATCCAGCACATTGGGATGGTCTGTGGTAGAATAAACAAACAGCTTTATCTAGTGTATCCAGCACATTGGGATGGTCTGTGGTAGAATAAACAAACAGCTTTATCTAGTGTATCCAGCACATTGAGATGGTCTGTGGTAGAATAAACAAACAGCTTTATCTAGTGTAATCAGCACATTCAGATGGTCTGTGGTAAACAAACAGCTTTATCTAGTGTATTCAGCACATTGAGATGGTCTGTGGTAGAATAAACAAACAGCTTTATCTAGTGTATCCAGCACATTGAGATGGTCTGTGGTAGAATAAACAAACAGCTTTATCTAGTGTATTCAGCACATTGAGATGGTCTGTGGTAGAATAAACAAACAGCTTTATCTAGTGTATCCAGCACATTGAGATGGTCTGTGGTAAACAAACAGCTTTATCTAGTGTATCCAGCACATTCAGATGGTCTGTGGTAAACAAACAGCTTTATCTAGTGTATTCAGCACATTCAGATGGTCTGTGGTAGAGTAAACAAACAGCTTTATCTAGTGTATTCAGCACATTAAGATGGTCTGTGGTAGAGTAAACAAACAGCTTTATCTAGTGTATTCAGCACATTGAGATGGTCTGTGGTAAACAAACAGCTTTATCTAGTGTATTCAGCACATTAAGATGGTCTGTGGTAGAGTAAACAAACAGCTTTATCTAGTGTATTCAGCACATTAAGATGGTCTGTGGTAGAGTAAACAAACAGCTTTATCTAGTGTATTCAGCACATTAAGATGGTCTGTGGTAGAGTAAACAAACAGCTTTATCTAGTGTATTCAGCACATTAAGATGGTCTGTGGTAGAGTAAACAAACAGCTTTATCTAGTGTATTCAGCACATTGAGATGGTCTGTGGTAAACAAACAGCTTTATCTAGTGTATCCAGCACATTGAGATGGTCTGTGGTAAACAAACAGCTTTATCTAGTGTATTCAGCACATTGAGATGGTCTGTGGTAAACAAACAGCTTTATCTAGTGTATCCAGCACATTGAGATGGTCTGTGGTAAACAAACAGCTTTATCTAGTGTATTCAGCACATTGAGATGGTCTGTGGTAAACAAACAGCTTTATCTAGTGTATCCAGCACATTGAGATGGTCTGTGGTAGAATAAACAAACAGCTTTATCTAGTGTATCCAGCACATTAAGATGGTCTGTGGTAGAATAAACAAACAGCTTTATCTAGTGTATTCAGCACATTAAGATGGTCTGTGGTAGAATAAACAAACAGCTTTATCTAGTGTATTCAGCACATTAAGATGGTCTGTGGTAGAATAAACAAACAGCTTTATCTAGTGTATTCAGCACATTAGGATGGTCTGTGGTAGAATAAACAAACAGCTTTATCTAGTGTATCCAGCACATTAAGATGGTCTGTGGTAGAATAAACAAACAGCTTTATCTAGTGTATTCAGCACATTGAGATGGTCTGTGGTAGAATAAACAAACAGCTTTATCTAGTGTATCCAGCACATTGAGATGGTCTGTGGTAGAATAAACAAACAGCTTTATCTAGTGTATCCAGCACATTGGGATGGTCTGTGGTAGAATAAACAAACAGCTTTATCTAGTGTATCCAGCACATTGGGATGGTCTGTGGTAGAATAAACAAACAGCTTTATCTAGTGTATCCAGCACATTGAGATGGTCTGTGGTAGAATAAACAAACAGCTTTATCTAGTGTAATCAGCACATTCAGATGGTCTGTGGTAAACAAACAGCTTTATCTAGTGTATTCAGCACATTGAGATGGTCTGTGGTAGAATAAACAAACAGCTTTATCTAGTGTATCCAGCACATTGAGATGGTCTGTGGTAGAATAAACAAACAGCTTTATCTAGTGTATTCAGCACATTGAGATGGTCTGTGGTAGAATAAACAAACAGCTTTATCTAGTGTATCCAGCACATTGAGATGGTCTGTGGTAAACAAACAGCTTTATCTAGTGTATCCAGCACATTCAGATGGTCTGTGGTAAACAAACAGCTTTATCTAGTGTATTCAGCACATTCAGATGGTCTGTGGTAGAGTAAACAAACAGCTTTATCTAGTGTATTCAGCACATTAAGATGGTCTGTGGTAGAGTAAACAAACAGCTTTATATAGTGTATTCAGCACATTGAGATGGTCTGTGGTAAACAAACAGCTTTATCTAGTGTATTCAGCACATTAAGATGGTCTGTGGTAGAGTAAACAAACAGCTTTATCTAGTGTATTCAGCACATTAAGATGGTCTGTGGTAGAGTAAACAAACAGCTTTATCTAGTGTATTCAGCACATTAAGATGGTCTGTGGTAGAGTAAACAAACAGCTTTATCTAGTGTATTCAGCACATTAAGATGGTCTGTGGTAGAGTAAACAAACAGCTTTATCTAGTGTATTCAGCACATTGAGATGGTCTGTGGTAAACAAACAGCTTTATCTAGTGTATCCAGCACATTGAGATGGTCTGTGGTAAACAAACAGCTTTATCTAGTGTATTCAGCACATTGAGATGGTCTGTGGTAAACAAACAGCTTTATCTAGTGTATCCAGCACATTGAGATGGTCTGTGGTAAACAAACAGCTTTATCTAGTGTATTCAGCACATTGAGATGGTCTGTGGTAAACAAACAGCTTTATCTAGTGTATCCAGCACATTGAGATGGTCTGTGGTAAACAAACAGCTTTATCTAGTGTATTCAGCACATTCAGATGGTCTGTGGTAAACAAACAGCTTTATCTAGTGTATTCAGCACATTAAGATGGTCTGTGGTAGAGTAAACAAACAGCTTTATCTAGTGTATTCAGCACATTAAGATGGTCTGTGGTAGAGTAAACAAACAGCTTTATCTAGTGTATCCAGCACATTGAGATGGTCTGTGGTAGAGTAAACAAACAGCTTTATCTAGTGTATCCAGCACATTGAGATGGTCTGTGGTAAACAAACAGCTTTATCTAGTGTATTCAGCACATTGAGATGGTCTGTGGTAAACAAACAGCTTTATCTAGTGTATCCAGCACATTCAGATGGTCTGTGGTAAACAAACAGCTTTATCTAGTGTATTCAGCACATTCAGATGGTCTGTGGTAAACAAACAGCTTTATCTAGTGTATCCAGCACATTGAGATGGTCTGTGGTAAACAAACAGCTTTATCTAGTGTATCCAGCACATTGAGATGGTCTGTGGTAGAATAAACAAACAGCTTTATCTAGTGTATTCAGCACATTAGGATGGTCTGTGGTAGAATAAACAAACAGCTTTATCTAGTGTATCCAGCACATTAAGATGGTCTGTGGTAGAATAAACAAACAGCTTTATCTAGTGTATTCAGCACATTGAGATGGTCTGTGGTAGAATAAACAAACAGCTTTATCTAGTGTATCCAGCACATTGAGATGGTCTGTGGTAGAATAAACAAACAGCTTTATCTAGTGTATCCAGCACATTGGGATGGTCTGTGGTAGAATAAACAAACAGCTTTATCTAGTGTATCCAGCACATTGGGATGGTCTGTGGTAGAATAAACAAACAGCTTTATCTAGTGTATCCAGCACATTGAGATGGTCTGTGGTAGAATAAACAAACAGCTTTATCTAGTGTATTCAGCACATTCAGATGGTCTGTGGTAAACAAACAGCTTTATCTAGTGTATCCAGCACATTGAGATGGTCTGTGGTAGAATTAACAAACAGCTTTATCTAGTGTATCCAGCACATTAAGATGGTCTGTGGTAGAATAAACAAACAGCTTTATCTAGTGTATTCAGCACATTAAGATGGTCTGTGGTAGAATAAACAAACAGCTTTATCTAGTGTATTCAGCACATTAAGATGGTCTGTGGTAGAATAAACAAACAGCTTTATCTAGTGTATTCAGCACATTAGGATGGTCTGTGGTAGAATAAACAAACAGCTTTATCTAGTGTATCCAGCACATTAAGATGGTCTGTGGTAGAATAAACAAACAGCTTTATCTAGTGTATTCAGCACATTGAGATGGTCTGTGGTAGAATAAACAAACAGCTTTATCTAGTGTATCCAGCACATTGAGATGGTCTGTGGTAGAATAAACAAACAGCTTTATCTAGTGTATCCAGCACATTGGGATGGTCTGTGGTAGAATAAACAAACAGCTTTATCTAGTGTATCCAGCACATTGGATGGTCTGTGGTAGAATAAACAAACAGCTTTATCTAGTGTATCCAGCACATTGAGATGGTCTGTGGTAGAATAAACAAACAGCTTTATCTAGTGTAATCAGCACATTCAGATGGTCTGTGGTAAACAAACAGCTTTATCTAGTGTATTCAGCACATTGAGATGGTCTGTGGTAGAATAAACAAACAGCTTTATCTAGTGTATCCAGCACATTGAGATGGTCTGTGGTAGAATAAACAAACAGCTTTATCTAGTGTATTCAGCACATTGAGATGGTCTGTGGTAGAATAAACAAACAGCTTTATCTAGTGTATCCAGCACATTGAGATGGTCTGTGGTAAACAAACAGCTTTATCTAGTGTATCCAGCACATTCAGATGGTCTGTGGTAAACAAACAGCTTTATCTAGTGTATTCAGCACATTCAGATGGTCTGTGGTAGAGTAAACAAACAGCTTTATCTAGTGTATTCAGCACATTAAGATGGTCTGTGGTAGAGTAAACAAAAGCTTTATCTAGTGTATTCAGCACATTGAGATGGTCTGTGGTAAACAAACAGCTTTATCTAGTGTATTCAGCACATTGAGATGGTCTGTGGTAGAGTAAACAAACAGCTTTATCTAGTGTATTCAGCACATTAAGATGGTCTGTGGTAGAGTAAACAAACAGCTTTATCTAGTGTATTCAGCACATTAAGATGGTCTGTGGTAGAGTAAACAAACAGCTTTATCTAGTGTATTCAGCACATTAAGATGGTCTGTGGTAGAGTAAACAAACAGCTTTATCTAGTGTATTCAGCACATTGAGATGGTCTGTGGTAAACAAACAGCTTTATCTAGTGTATCCAGCACATTGAGATGGTCTGTGGTAAACAAACAGCTTTATCTAGTGTATTCAGCACATTGAGATGGTCTGTGGTAAACAAACAGCTTTATCTAGTGTATCCAGCACATTGAGATGGTCTGTGGTAAACAAACAGCTTTATCTAGTGTATTCAGCACATTGAGATGGTCTGTGGTAAACAAACAGCTTTATCTAGTGTATCCAGCACATTGAGATGGTCTGTGGTAAACAAACAGCTTTATCTAGTGTATTCAGCACATTCAGATGGTCTGTGGTAAACAAACAGCTTTATCTAGTGTATTCAGCACATTAAGATGGTCTGTGGTAGAGTAAACAAACAGCTTTATCTAGTGTATTCAGCACATTAAGATGGTCTGTGGTAGAGTAAACAAACAGCTTTATCTAGTGTATCCAGCACATTGAGATGGTCTGTGGTAGAGTAAACAAACAGCTTTATCTAGTGTATCCAGCACATTGAGATGGTCTGTGGTAAACAAACAGCTTTATCTAGTGTATTCAGCACATTGAGATGGTCTGTGGTAAACAAACAGCTTTATCTAGTGTATCCAGCACATTCAGATGGTCTGTGGTAAACAAACAGCTTTATCTAGTGTATTCAGCACATTCAGATGGTCTGTGGTAAACAAACAGCTTTATCTAGTGTATCCAGCACATTGAGATGGTCTGTGGTAGAATAAACAAACAGCTTTATCTAGTGTATTCAGCACATTGAGATGGTCTGTGGTAAACAAACAGCTTTATCTAGTGTATTCAGCACATTGAGATGGTCTGTGGTAGAATAAACAAACAGCTTTATCTAGTGTATTCAGCACATTGAGATGGTCTGTGGTAAACAAACAGCTTTATCTAGTGTATTCAGCACATTCAGATGGTCTGTGGTAAACAAACAGCTTTATCTAGTGTATTCAGCACATTGAGATGGTCTGTGGTAAACAAACAGCTTTATCTAGTGTATTCAGCACATTCAGATGGTCTGTGGTAAACAAACAGCTTTATCTAGTGTATTCAGCACATTCAGATGGTCTGTGGTAAACAAACAGCTTTATCTAGTGTATTCAGCACATTCAGATGGTCTGTGGTAAACAAACAGCTTTATCTAGTGTATCCAGCACATTCAGATGGTCTGTGGTAAACAAACAGCTTTATCTAGTGTATTCAGCACATTGAGATGGTCTGTGGTAGAGTAAACAAACAGCTTTATCTAGTGTATTCAGCACATTGGGATGGTCTGTGGTAGAGTAAAAAACAGCTTTATCTAGTGTATTCAGCACATTGGGATGGTCTGTGGTAGAGTAAACAAACAGCTTTATCTAGTGTATTCAGCACATTGAGATGGTCTGTGGTAGAATAAACAAACAGCTTTATCTAGTGTATTCAGCACATTGAGATGGTCTGTGGTAGAATAAACAAACAGCTTTATCTAGTGTATTCAGCACATTGAGATGGTCTGTGGTAGAGTAAACAAACAGCTTTATCTAGTGTATCCAGCACATTCAGATGGTCTGTGGTAAACAAACAGCTTTATCTAGTGTATCCAGCACATTCAGATGGTCTGTGGTAGAATAAACAAACAGCTTTATCTAGTGTATTCAGCACATTGAGATGGTCTGTGGTAGAATAAACAAACAGCTTTATCTAGTGTATTCAGCACATTGAGATGGTCTGTGGTAGAATAAACAAACAGCTTTATCTAGTGTATTCAGCACATTCAGATGGTCTGTGGTAGAGTAAACAAACAGCTTTATCTAGTGTATTCAGCACATTCAGATGGTCTGTGGTAGAGTAAACAAACAGCTTTATCTAGTGTATTCAGCACATTCAGATGGTCTGTGGTAAACAAACAGCTTTATCTAGTGTATTCAGCACATTGAGATGGTCTGTGGTAGAATAAACAAACAGCTTTATCTAGTGTATTCAGCACATTGAGATGGTCTGTGGTAAACAAACAGCTTTATCTAGTGTATTCAGCACATTGAGATGGTCTGTGGTAAACAAACAGCTTTATCTAGTGTATTCAGCACATTGAGATGGTCTGTGGTAAACAAACAGCTTTATCTAGTGTATTCAGCACATTGAGATGGTCTGTGGTAAACAAACAGCTTTATCTAGTGTATTCAGCACATTAAGATGGTCTGTGGTAGAGTAAACAAACAGCTTTATCTAGTGTATTCAGCACATTAAGATGGTCTGTGGTAGAGTAAACAAACAGCTTTATCTAGTGTATCAGCACATTGAGATGGTCTGTGGTAGAGTAAACAAACAGCTTTATCTAGTGTATCCAGCACATTGAGATGGTCTGTGGTAAACAAACAGCTTTATCTAGTGTATTCAGCACATTGAGATGGTCTGTGGTAAACAAACAGCTTTATCTAGTGTATCCAGCACATTCAGATGGTCTGTGGTAAACAAACAGCTTTATCTAGTGTATTCAGCACATTCAGATGGTCTGTGGTAAACAAACAGCTTTATCTAGTGTATCCAGCACATTGAGATGGTCTGTGGTAGAATAAACAAACAGCTTTATCTAGTGTATCCAGCACATTAAGATGGTCTGTGGTAGAATAAACAAACAGCTTTATCTAGTGTATTCAGCACATTAAGATGGTCTGTGGTAGAATAAACAAACAGCTTTATCTAGTGTATTCAGCACATTGAGATGGTCTGTGGTAGAATAAACAAACAGCTTTATCTAGTGTATTCAGCACATTAGGATGGTCTGTGGTAGAATAAACAAACAGCTTTATCTAGTGTATCCAGCACATTAAGATGGTCTGTGGTAGAATAAACAAACAGCTTTATCTAGTGTATTCAGCACATTGAGATGGTCTGTGGTAGAATAAACAAACAGCTTTATCTAGTGTATCCAGCACATTGAGATGGTCTGTGGTAAACAAACAGCTTTATCTAGTGTATCCAGCACATTGGGATGGTCTGTGGTAGAATAAACAAACAGCTTTATCTAGTGTATCAGCACATTGGGATGGTCTGTGGTAGAATAAACAAACAGCTTTATCTAGTGTATCCAGCACATTGAGATGGTCTGTGGTAGAATAAACAAACAGCTTTATCTAGTGTATTCAGCACATTCAGATGGTCTGTGGTAAACAAACAGCTTTATCTAGTGTATTCAGCACATTGAGATGGTCTGTGGTAGAATAAACAAACAGCTTTATCTAGTGTATTCAGCACATTGAGATGGTCTGTGAGTAAACAAACAGCTTTATCTAGTGTATTCAGCACATTGAGATGGTCTGTGGTAGAATAAACAAACAGCTTTATCTAGTGTATTCAGCACATTGAGATGGTCTGTGGTAAACAAACAGCTTTATCTAGTGTATCCAGCACATTCAGATGGTCTGTGGTAAACAAACAGCTTTATCTAGTGTATTCAGCACATTCAGATGGTCTGTGGTAGAGTAAACAAACAGCTTTATCTAGTGTATTCAGCACATTAAGATGGTCTGTGGTAGAGTAAACAAACAGCTTTATCTAGTGTATTCAGCACATTGAGATGGTCTGTGGTAAACAAACAGCTTTATCTAGTGTATTCAGCACATTGAGATGGTCTGTGGTAGAGTAAACAAACAGCTTTATCTAGTGTATTCAGCACATTGAGATGGTCTGTGGTAGAGTAAACAAACAGCTTTATCTAGTGTATTCAGCACATTAAGATGGTCTGTGGTAGAGTAAACAAACAGCTTTATCTAGTGTATTCAGCACATTGAGATGGTCTGTGGTAGAGTAAACAAACAGCTTTATCTAGTGTATTCAGCACATTGAGATGGTCTGTGGTAAACAAACAGCTTTATCTAGTGTATCCAGCACATTGAGATGGTCTGTGGTAAACAAACAGCTTTATCTAGTGTATTCAGCACATTGAGATGGTCTGTGGTAAACAAACAGCTTTATCTAGTGTATTCAGCACATTGAGATGGTCTGTGGTAAACAAACAGCTTTATCTAGTGTATTCAGCACATTGAGATGGTCTGTGGTAAACAAACAGCTTTATCTAGTGTATCCAGCACATTGAGATGGTCTGTGGTAAACAAACAGCTTTATCTAGTGTATTCAGCACATTCAGATGGTCTGTGGTAAACAAACAGCTTTATCTAGTGTATTCAGCACATTGAGATGGTCTGTGGTAGAGTAAACAAACAGCTTTATCTAGTGTATTCAGCACATTCAGATGGTCTGTGGTAGAGTAAACAAACAGCTTTATCTAGTGTATTCAGCACATTGAGATGGTCTGTGGTAGAGTAAACAAACAGCTTTATCTAGTGTATTCAGCACATTGAGATGGTCTGTGGTGGTAAACAAACAGCTTTATCTAGTGTATTCAGCACATTGAGATGGTCTGTGGTAAACAAACAGCTTTATCTAGTGTATCCAGCACATTCAGATGGTCTGTGGTAAACAAACAGCTTTATCTAGTGTATTCAGCACATTCAGATGGTCTGTGGTAAACAAACAGCTTTATCTAGTGTATTCAGCACATTGAGATGGTCTGTGGTAGAATAAACAAACAGCTTTATCTAGTGTATTCAGCACATTGAGATGGTCTGTGGTAAACAAACAGCTTTATCTAGTGTATTCAGCACATTGAGATGGTCTGTGGTAGAATAAACAAACAGCTTTATCTAGTGTATTCAGCACATTGAGATGGTCTGTGGTAAACAAACAGCTTTATCTAGTGTATTCAGCACATTGAGATGGTCTGTGGTTAAACAAACAGCTTTATCTAGTGTATTCAGCACATTGAGATGGTCTGTGGTAAACAAACAGCTTTATCTAGTGTATTCAGCACATTCAGATGGTCTGTGGTGGTAAACAAACAGCTTTATCTAGTGTATTCAGCACATTCAGATGGTCTGTGGTAAACAAACAGCTTTATCTAGTGTATTCAGCACATTGAGATGGTCTGTGGTAAACAAACAGCTTTATCTAGTGTATCCAGCACATTCAGATGGTCTGTGGTAAACAAACAGCTTTATCTAGTGTATTCAGCACATTCAGATGGTCTGTGGTAAACAAACAGCTTTATCTAGTGTATTCAGCACATTGAGATGGTCTGTGGTAGAGTAAACAAACAGCTTTATCTAGTGTATTCAGCACATTGAGATGGTCTGTGGTAAACAAACAGCTTTATCTAGTGTATTCAGCACATTGAGATGGTCTGTGGTAGAATAAACAAACAGCTTTATCTAGTGTATTCAGCACATTGAGATGGTCTGTGGTAAACAAACAGCTTTATCTAGTGTATTCAGCACATTCAGATGGTCTGTGGTAAACAAACAGCTTTATCTAGTGTATCCAGCACATTCAGATGGTCTGTGGTAAACAAACAGCTTTATCTAGTGTATTCAGCACATTCAGATGGTCTGTGGTAAACAAACAGCTTTATCTAGTGTATTCAGCACATTGAGATGGTCTGTGGTAAACAAACAGCTTTATCTAGTGTATTCAGCACATTGAGATGGTCTGTAGAGTAAACAAACAGCTTTATCTAGTGTATCCAGCACATTGAGATGGTCTGTGGTAAACAAACAGCTTTATCTAGTGTATTCAGCACATTGAGATGGTCTGTGGTAGAGTAAACAAACAGCTTTATCTAGTGTATTCAGCACATTCAGATGGTCTGTGGTAAACAAACAGCTTTATCTAGTGTATTCAGCACATTGAGATGGTCTGTGGTAGAGTAAACAAACAGCTTTATCTAGTGTATTCAGCACATTGAGATGGTCTGTGGTAAACAAACAGCTTTATCTAGTGTATTCAGCACATTGAGATGGTCTGTGGTAGAATAAACAAACAGCTTTATCTAGTGTATTCAGCACATTGAGATGGTCTGTGGGTAAACAAACAGCTTTATCTAGTGTATTCAGCACATTGAGATGGTCTGTGGTGGTAAACAAACAGCTTTATCTAGTGTATTCAGCACATTCAGATGGTCTGTGGTAAACAAACAGCTTTATCTAGTGTATTCAGCACATTCAGATGGTCTGTGGGTAAACAAACAGCTTTATCTAGTGTATTCAGCACATTGAGATGGTCTGTGGTAAACAAACAGCTTTATCTAGTGTATTCAGCACATTGAGATGGTCTGTGGTAGAATAAACAAACAGCTTTATCTAGTGTATTCAGCACATTCAGATGGTCTGTGGTAGAGTAAACAAACAGCTTTATCTAGTGTATTCAGCACATTCAGATGGTCTGTGGTAGAGTAAACAAACAGCTTTATCTAGTGTATTCAGCACATTCAGATGGTCTGTGGTAAACAAACAGCTTTATCTAGTGTATTCAGCACATTGAGATGGTCTGTGGTAGAGTAAACAAACAGCTTTATCTAGTGTATTCAGCACATTGAGATGGTCTGTGGTAGAGTAAACAAACAGCTTTATCTAGTGTATTCAGCACATTGAGATGGTCTGTGGTAGAATAAACAAACAGCTTTATCTAGTGTATTCAGCACATTGAGATGGTCTGTGGTAGAGTAAACAAACAGCTTTATCTAGTGTATCCAGCACATTCAGATGGTCTGTGGTAAACAAACAGCTTTATCTAGTGTATTCAGCACATTCAGATGGTCTGTGGTAAACAAACAGCTTTATCTAGTGTATTCAGCACATTGAGATGGTCTGTGGTAAACAAACAGCTTTATCTAGTGTATTCAGCACATTGAGATGGTCTGTGGTAGAGTAAACAAACAGCTTTATCTAGTGTATTCAGCACATTCAGATGGTCTGTGGTAAACAAACAGCTTTATCTAGTGTATTCAGCACATTCAGATGGTCTGTGGTAGAGTAAACAAACAGCTTTATCTAGTGTATTCAGCACATTCAGATGGTCTGTGGTAAACAAACAGCTTTATCTAGTGTATTCAGCACATTCAGATGGTCTGTGGTAGAATAAACAAACAGCTTTATCTAGTGTATTCAGCACATTCAGATGGTCTGTGGTAGAGTAAACAAACAGCTTTATCTAGTGTATTCAGCACATTGAGATGGTCTGTGGTAAACAAACAGCTTTATCTAGTGTATTCAGCACATTGAGATGGTCTGTGGTAGAGTAAACAAACAGCTTTATCTAGTGTATTCAGCACATTGAGATGGTCTGTGGTAGAGTAAACAAACAGCTTTATCTAGTGTATTCAGCACATTGAGATGGTCTGTGGTAGAGTAAACAAACAGCTTTATCTAGTGTATTCAGCACATTGAGATGGTCTGTGGTAGAGTAAACAAACAGCTTTATCTAGTGTATTCAGCACATTCAGATGGTCTGTGGTAAACAAACAGCTTTATCTAGTGTATTCAGCACATTCAGATGGTCTGTGGTAAACAAACAGCTTTATCTAGTGTATTCAGCACATTCAGATGGTCTGTGGTAGAGTAAACAAACAGCTTTATCTAGTGTATTCAGCACATTCAGATGGTCTGTGGTAAACAAACAGCTTTATCTAGTGTATTCAGCACATTCAGATGGTCTGTGGTAGAGTAAACAAACAGCTTTATCTAGTGTATCCAGCACATTGAGATGGTCTGTGGTAAACAAACAGCTTTATCTAGTGTATTCAGCACATTCAGATGGTCTGTGGTAAACAAACAGCTTTATCTAGTGTATTCAGCACATTGAGATGGTCTGTGGTAGAGTAAACAAACAGCTTTATCTAGTGTATTCAGCACATTGAGATGGTCTGTGGTAAACAAACAGCTTTATCTAGTGTATTCAGCACATTCAGATGGTCTGTGGTAAACAAACAGCTTTATCTAGTGTATTCAGCACATTGAGATGGTCTGTGGTAGAGTAAACAAACAGCTTTATCTAGTGTATTCAGCACATTGAGATGGTCTGTGGTAAACAAACAGCTTTATCTAGTGTATTCAGCACATTGAGATGGTCTGTGGTAAACAAACAGCTTTATCTAGTGTATTCAGCACATTGAGATGGTCTGTGGTAAACAAACAGCTTTATCTAGTGTATTCAGCACATTCAGATGGTCTGTGTAGAGTAAACAAACAGCTTTATCTAGTGTATTCAGCACATTGAGATGGTCTGTGGTAAACAAACAGCTTTATCTAGTGTATTCAGCACATTCAGATGGTCTGTGGTAAACAAACAGCTTTATCTAGTGTATTCAGCACATTCAGATGGTCTGTGGTAAACAAACAGCTTTATCTAGTGTATTCAGCACATTCAGATGGTCTGTGGTAAACAAACAGCTTTATCTAGTGTATCCAGCACATTCAGATGGTCTGTGGTAAACAAACAGCTTTATCTAGTGTATTCAGCACATTGAGATGGTCTGTGGTAGAGTAAACAAACAGCTTTATCTAGTGTATTCAGCACATTGGGATGGTCTGTGGTAGAGTAAAAAAACAGCTTTATCTAGTGTATTCAGCACATTGAGATGGTCTGTGGTAGAGTAAACAAACAGCTTTATCTAGTGTATTCAGCACATTGAGATGGTCTGTGGTAGAATAAACAAACAGCTTTATCTAGTGTATTCAGCACATTGAGATGGTCTGTGGTAGAATAAACAAACAGCTTTATCTAGTGTATTCAGCACATTGAGATGGTCTGTGGTAGAGTAAACAAACAGCTTTATCTAGTGTATCCAGCACATTCAGATGGTCTGTGGTAAACAAACAGCTTTATCTAGTGTATCCAGCACATTCAGATGGTCTGTGGTAGAATAAACAAACAGCTTTATCTAGTGTATTCAGCACATTGAGATGGTCTGTGGTAGAATAAACAAACAGCTTTATCTAGTGTATTCAGCACATTGAGATGGTCTGTGGTAGAATAAACAAACAGCTTTATCTAGTGTATTCAGCACATTCAGATGGTCTGTGGTAGAGTAAACAAACAGCTTTATCTAGTGTATTCAGCACATTCAGATGGTCTGTGGTAGAGTAAACAAACAGCTTTATCTAGTGTATTCAGCACATTCAGATGGTCTGTGGTAAACAAACAGCTTTATCTAGTGTATTCAGCACATTGAGATGGTCTGTGGTAGAATAAACAAACAGCTTTATCTAGTGTATTCAGCACATTCAGATGGTCTGTGGTAGAGTAAACAAACAGCTTTATCTAGTGTATTCAGCACATTGAGATGGTCTGTGGTAGAGTAAACAAACAGCTTTATCTAGTGTATTCAGCACATTGAGATGGTCTGTGGTAGAGTAAACAAACAGCTTTATCTAGTGTATCCAGCACATTCAGATGGTCTGTGGTAAACAAACAGCTTTATCTAGTGTATTCAGCACATTCAGATGGTCTGTGGTAAACAAACAGCTTTATCTAGTGTATTCAGCACATTCAGATGGTCTGTGGTAAACAAACAGCTTTATCTAGTGTATTCAGCACATTCAGATGGTCTGTGGTAGAGTAAACAAACAGCTTTATCTAGTGTATTCAGCACATTCAGATGGTCTGTGGTAAACAAACAGCTTTATCTAGTGTATTCAGCACATTCAGATGGTCTGTGGTAGAGTAAACAAACAGCTTTATCTAGTGTATCCAGCACATTCAGATGGTCTGTGGTAAACAAACAGCTTTATCTAGTGTATTCAGCACATTCAGATGGTCTGTGGTAGAGTAAACAAACAGCTTTATCTAGTGTATTCAGCACATTCAGATGGTCTGTGGTAGAGTAAACAAACAGCTTTATCTAGTGTATCCAGCACATTCAGATGGTCTGTGGTAAACAAACAGCTTTATCTAGTGTATTCAGCACATTGAGATGGTCTGTGGTAGAATAAACAAACAGCTTTATCTAGTGTATTCAGCACATTGAGATGGTCTGTGGTAGAGTAAACAAACAGCTTTATCTAGTGTATTCAGCACATTGAGATGGTCTGTGGTAGAGTAAACAAACAGCTTTATCTAGTGTATTCAGCACATTGAGATGGTCTGTGGTAGAGTAAACAAACAGCTTTATCTAGTGTATCCAGCACATTCAGATGGTCTGTGGTAAACAAACAGCTTTATCTAGTGTATTCAGCACATTCAGATGGTCTGTGGTAAACAAACAGCTTTATCTAGTGTATTCAGCACATTGAGATGGTCTGTGGTAGAGTAAACAAACAGCTTTATCTAGTGTATTCAGCACATTGAGATGGTCTGTGGTAAACAAACAGCTTTATCTAGTGTATTCAGCACATTCAGATGGTCTGTGGTAGAGTAAACAAACAGCTTTATCTAGTGTATCCAGCACATTCAGATGGTCTGTGGTAAACAAACAGCTTTATCTAGTGTATTCAGCACATTCAGATGGTCTGTGGTAAACAAACAGCTTTATCTAGTGTATTCAGCACATTGGGATGGTCTGTGGTAGAGTAAACAAACAGCTTTATCTAGTGTATTCAGCACATTGAGATGGTCTGTGGTAAACAAACAGCTTTATCTAGTGTATTCAGCACATTCAGATGGTCTGTGGTAAACAAACAGCTTTATCTAGTGTATTCAGCACATTCAGATGGTCTGTGGTAGAGTAAACAAACAGCTTTATCTAGTGTATTCAGCACATTGAGATGGTCTGTGGTAAACAAACAGCTTTATCTAGTGTATCCAGCACATTGAGATGGTCTGTGGTAAACAAACAGCTTTATCTAGTGTATTCAGCACATTCAGATGGTCTGTGGTAAACAAACAGCTTTATCTAGTGTATTCAGCACATTCAGATGGTCTGTGGTAGAGTAAACAAACAGCTTTATCTAGTGTATTCAGCACATTGAGATGGTCTGTGGTAAACAAACAGCTTTATCTAGTGTATCCAGCACATTCAGATGGTCTGTGGTAAACAAACAGCTTTATCTAGTGTATTCAGCACATTCAGATGGTCTGTGGTAGAGTAAACAAACAGCTTTATCTAGTGTATCCAGCACATTCAGATGGTCTGTGGTAAACAAACAGCTTTATCTAGTGTATTCAGCACATTCAGATGGTCTGTGGTAAACAAACAGCTTTATCTAGTGTATTCAGCACATTGGGATGGTCTGTGGTAGAGTAAACAAACAGCTTTATCTAGTGTATTCAGCACATTGAGATGGTCTGTGGTAGAGTAAACAAACAGCTTTATCTAGTGTATTCAGCACATTGAGATGGTCTGTGGTAGAGTAAACAAACAGCTTTATCTAGTGTATTCAGCACATTGAGATGGTCTGTGGTAGAATAAACAAACAGCTTTATCTAGTGTATTCAGCACATTGAGATGGTCTGTGGTAAACAAACAGCTTTATCTAGTGTATTCAGCACATTCAGATGGTCTGTGGTAAACAAACAGCTTTATCTAGTGTATTCAGCACATTGAGATGGTCTGTGGTAGAATAAACAAACAGCTTTATCTAGTGTATTCAGCACATTGAGATGGTCTGTGGTAGAGTAAACAAACAGCTTTATCTAGTGTATTCAGCACATTGAGATGGTCTGTGGTAGAATAAACAAACAGCTTTATCTAGTGTATTCAGCACATTGAGATGGTCTGTGGTAGAGTAAACAAACAGCTTTATCTAGTGTATTCAGCACATTGAGATGGTCTGTGGTAGAGTAAACAAACAGCTTTATCTAGTGTATTCAGCACATTGAGATGGTCTGTGGTAGAGTAAACAAACAGCTTTATCTAGTGTATTCAGCACATTCAGATGGTCTGTGGTAGAGTAAACAAACAGCTTTATCTAGTGTATTCAGCACATTGAGATGGTCTGTGGTAAACAAACAGCTTTATCTAGTGTATTCAGCACATTCAGATGGTCTGTGGTAGAGTAAACAAACAGCTTTATCTAGTGTATTCAGCACATTGAGATGGTCTGTGGTAAACAAACAGCTTTATCTAGTGTATTCAGCACATTCAGATGGTCTGTGGTAGAGTAAACAAACAGCTTTATCTAGTGTATTCAGCACATTGAGATGGTCTGTGGTAAACAAACAGCTTTATCTAGTGTATTCAGCACATTCAGATGGTCTGTGGTAAACAAACAGCTTTATCTAGTGTATTCAGCACATTCAGATGGTCTGTGGTAAACAAACAGCTTTATCTAGTGTATTCAGCACATTCAGATGGTCTGTGGTAGAGTAAACAAACAGCTTTATCTAGTGTATTCAGCACATTGAGATGGTCTGTGGTAAACAAACAGCTTTATCTAGTGTATTCAGCACATTCAGATGGTCTGTGGTAAACAAACAGCTTTATCTAGTGTATTCAGCACATTCAGATGGTCTGTGGTAAACAAACAGCTTTATCTAGTGTATTCAGCACATTCAGATGGTCTGTGGTAGAGTAAACAAACAGCTTTATCTAGTGTATTCAGCACATTGAGATGGTCTGTGGTAGAGTAAACAAACAGCTTTATCTAGTGTATTCAGCACATTCAGATGGTCTGTGGTAGAATAAACAAACAGCTTTATCTAGTGTATTCAGCACATTGAGATGGTCTGTGGTAGAGTAAACAAACAGCTTTATCTAGTGTATTCAGCACATTGAGATGGTCTGTGGTAGAATAAACAAACAGCTTTATCTAGTGTATTCAGCACATTGAGATGGTCTGTGGTAGAGTAAACAAACAGCTTTATCTAGTGTATTCAGCACATTGAGATGGTCTGTGGTAGAGTAAACAAACAGCTTTATCTAGTGTATTCAGCACATTGAGATGGTCTGTGGTAGAGTAAACAAACAGCTTTATCTAGTGTATCCAGCACATTGAGATGGTCTGTGGTAGAGTAAACAAACAGCTTTATCTAGTGTATTCAGCACATTGAGATGGTCTGTGGTAAACAAACAGCTTTATCTAGTGTATTCAGCACATTGAGATGGTCTGTGGTAGAATAAACAAACAGCTTTATCTAGTGTATTCAGCACATTGAGATGGTCTGTGGTAAACAAACAGCTTTATCTAGTGTATTCAGCACATTCAGATGGTCTGTGGTAAACAAACAGCTTTATCTAGTGTATTCAGCACATTGAGATGGTCTGTGGTAAACAAACAGCTTTATCTAGTGTATTCAGCACATTCAGATGGTCTGTGGTAAACAAACAGCTTTATCTAGTGTATTCAGCACATTCAGATGGTCTGTGGTAAACAAACAGCTTTATCTAGTGTATTCAGCACATTCAGATGGTCTGTGGTAAACAAACAGCTTTATCTAGTGTATCCAGCACATTCAGATGGTCTGTGGTAAACAAACAGCTTTATCTAGTGTATTCAGCACATTGGGATGGTCTGTGGTAGAGTAAACAAACAGCTTTATCTAGTGTATTCAGCACATTGGGATGGTCTGTGGTAGAGTAAAAAAACAGCTTTATCTAGTGTATTCAGCACATTGGGATGGTCTGTGGTAGAGTAAACAAACAGCTTTATCTAGTGTATTCAGCACATTGAGATGGTCTGTGGTAGAATAAACAAACAGCTTTATCTAGTGTATTCAGCACATTGAGATGGTCTGTGGTAGAATAAACAAACAGCTTTATCTAGTGTATTCAGCACATTGAGATGGTCTGTGGTAGAGTAAACAAACAGCTTTATCTAGTGTATCCAGCACATTCAGATGGTCTGTGGTAAACAAACAGCTTTATCTAGTGTATCCAGCACATTCAGATGGTCTGTGGTAGAATAAACAAACAGCTTTATCTAGTGTATTCAGCACATTGAGATGGTCTGTGGTAGAATAAACAAACAGCTTTATCTAGTGTATTCAGCACATTGAGATGGTCTGTGGTAGAATAAACAAACAGCTTTATCTAGTGTATTCAGCACATTCAGATGGTCTGTGGTAGAGTAAACAAACAGCTTTATCTAGTGTATTCAGCACATTCAGATGGTCTGTGGTAGAGTAAACAAACAGCTTTATCTAGTGTATTCAGCACATTCAGATGGTCTGTGGTAAACAAACAGCTTTATCTAGTGTATTCAGCACATTGAGATGGTCTGTGGTAGAATAAACAAACAGCTTTATCTAGTGTATTCAGCACATTCAGATGGTCTGTGGTAGAGTAAACAAACAGCTTTATCTAGTGTATTCAGCACATTGAGATGGTCTGTGGTAGAGTAAACAAACAGCTTTATCTAGTGTATTCAGCACATTGAGATGGTCTGTGGTAGAGTAAACAAACAGCTTTATCTAGTGTATCCAGCACATTCAGATGGTCTGTGGTAAACAAACAGCTTTATCTAGTGTATTCAGCACATTCAGATGGTCTGTGGTAAACAAACAGCTTTATCTAGTGTATTCAGCACATTCAGATGGTCTGTGGTAAACAAACAGCTTTATCTAGTGTATTCAGCACATTCAGATGGTCTGTGGTAGAGTAAACAAACAGCTTTATCTAGTGTATTCAGCACATTCAGATGGTCTGTGGTAAACAAACAGCTTTATCTAGTGTATTCAGCACATTCAGATGGTCTGTGGTAGAGTAAACAAACAGCTTTATCTAGTGTATCAGCACATTCAGATGGTCTGTGGTAAACAAAAAGCTTTATCTAGTGTATTCAGCACATTCAGATGGTCTGTGGTAGAGTAAACAAACAGCTTTATCTAGTGTATTCAGCACATTCAGATGGTCTGTGGTAGAGTAAACAAACAGCTTTATCTAGTGTATCCAGCACATTCAGATGGTCTGTGGTAAACAAACAGCTTTATCTAGTGTATTCAGCACATTGAGATGGTCTGTGGTAGAATAAACAAACAGCTTTATCTAGTGTATTCAGCACATTGAGATGGTCTGTGGTAGAGTAAACAAACAGCTTTATCTAGTGTATTCAGCACATTGAGATGGTCTGTGGTAGAGTAAACAAACAGCTTTATCTAGTGTATTCAGCACATTGAGATGGTCTGTGGTAGAGTAAACAAACAGCTTTATCTAGTGTATCCAGCACATTCAGATGGTCTGTGGTAAACAAACAGCTTTATCTAGTGTATTCAGCACATTCAGATGGTCTGTGGTAAACAAACAGCTTTATCTAGTGTATTCAGCACATTCAGATGGTCTGTGGTAGAGTAAACAAACAGCTTTATCTAGTGTATTCAGCACATTCAGATGGTCTGTGGTAAACAAACAGCTTTATCTAGTGTATTCAGCACATTCAGATGGTCTGTGGTAGAGTAAACAAACAGCTTTATCTAGTGTATCCAGCACATTCAGATGGTCTGTGGTAAACAAACAGCTTTATCTAGTGTATTCAGCACATTCAGATGGTCTGTGGTAAACAAACAGCTTTATCTAGTGTATTCAGCACATTGGGATGGTCTGTGGTAGAGTAAACAAACAGCTTTATCTAGTGTATTCAGCACATTGAGATGGTCTGTGGTAAACAAACAGCTTTATCTAGTGTATTCAGCACATTCAGATGGTCTGTGGTAAACAAACAGCTTTATCTAGTGTATTCAGCACATTCAGATGGTCTGTGGTAGAGTAAACAAACAGCTTTATCTAGTGTATTCAGCACATTGAGATGGTCTGTGGTAAACAAACAGCTTTATCTAGTGTATCCAGCACATTGAGATGGTCTGTGGTAAACAAACAGCTTTATCTAGTGTATTCAGCACATTCAGATGGTCTGTGGTAAACAAACAGCTTTATCTAGTGTATTCAGCACATTCAGATGGTCTGTGGTAGAGTAAACAAACAGCTTTATCTAGTGTATTCAGCACATTGAGATGGTCTGTGGTAAACAAACAGCTTTATCTAGTGTATCCAGCACATTCAGATGGTCTGTGGTAAACAAACAGCTTTATCTAGTGTATTCAGCACATTCAGATGGTCTGTGGTAGAGTAAACAAACAGCTTTATCTAGTGTATCCAGCACATTCAGATGGTCTGTGGTAAACAAACAGCTTTATCTAGTGTATTCAGCACATTCAGATGGTCTGTGGTAAACAAACAGCTTTATCTAGTGTATTCAGCACATTGGATGGTCTGTGGTAGAGTAAACAAACAGCTTTATCTAGTGTATTCAGCACATTGAGATGGTCTGTGGTAGAATAAACAAACAGCTTTATCTAGTGTATTCAGCACATTGAGATGGTCTGTGGTAGAGTAAACAAACAGCTTTATCTAGTGTATTCAGCACATTGAGATGGTCTGTGGTAGAATAAACAAACAGCTTTATCTAGTGTATTCAGCACATTCAGATGGTCTGTGGTAAACAAACAGCTTTATCTAGTGTATCCAGCACATTCAGATGGTCTGTGGTAAACAAACAGCTTTATCTAGTGTATTCAGCACATTGAGATGGTCTGTGGTAGAATAAACAAACAGCTTTATCTAGTGTATTCAGCACATTGAGATGGTCTGTGGTAGAGTAAACAAACAGCTTTATCTAGTGTATTCAGCACATTGAGATGGTCTGTGGTAGAATAAACAAACAGCTTTATCTAGTGTATTCAGCACATTGAGATGGTCTGTGGTAGAGTAAACAAACAGCTTTATCTAGTGTATTCAGCACATTGAGATGGTCTGTGGTAGAGTAAACAAACAGCTTTATCTAGTGTATTCAGCACATTCAGATGGTCTGTGGTAGAGTAAACAAACAGCTTTATCTAGTGTATTCAGCACATTGAGATGGTCTGTGGTAGAGTAAACAAACAGCTTTATCTAGTGTATTCAGCACATTGAGATGGTCTGTGGTAGAGTAAACAAACAGCTTTATCTAGTGTATCCAGCACATTCAGATGGTCTGTGGTAAACAAACAGCTTTATCTAGTGTATTCAGCACATTCAGATGGTCTGTGGTAAACAAACAGCTTTATCTAGTGTATTCAGCACATTCAGATGGTCTGTGGTAAACAAACAGCTTTATCTAGTGTATTCAGCACATTCAGATGGTCTGTGGTAGAGTAAACAAACAGCTTTATCTAGTGTATTCAGCACATTCAGATGGTCTGTGGTAAACAAACAGCTTTATCTAGTGTATTCAGCACATTCAGATGGTCTGTGGTAGAGTAAACAAACAGCTTTATCTAGTGTATCCAGCACATTCAGATGGTCTGTGGTAAACAAACAGCTTTATCTAGTGTATTCAGCACATTCAGATGGTCTGTGGTAGAGTAAACAAACAGCTTTATCTAGTGTATTCAGCACATTCAGATGGTCTGTGGTAGAGTAAACAAACAGCTTTATCTAGTGTATCCAGCACATTCAGATGGTCTGTGGTAAACAAACAGCTTTATCTAGTGTATTCAGCACATTGAGATGGTCTGTGGTAGAATAAACAAACAGCTTTATCTAGTGTATTCAGCACATTGAGATGGTCTGTGGTAGAGTAAACAAACAGCTTTATCTAGTGTATTCAGCACATTGAGATGGTCTGTGGTAGAGTAAACAAACAGCTTTATCTAGTGTATTCAGCACATTGAGATGGTCTGTGGTAGAGTAAACAAACAGCTTTATCTAGTGTATCAGCACATTGAGATGGTCTGTGGTAAACAAACAGCTTTATCTAGTGTATTCAGCACATTCAGATGGTCTGTGGTAAACAAACAGCTTTATCTAGTGTATTCAGCACATTGAGATGGTCTGTGGTAGAGTAAACAAACAGCTTTATCTAGTGTATTCAGCACATTCAGATGGTCTGTGGTAAACAAACAGCTTTATCTAGTGTATTCAGCACATTCAGATGGTCTGTGGTAGAGTAAACAAACAGCTTTATCTAGTGTATCCAGCACATTGAGATGGTCTGTGGTAAACAAACAGCTTTATCTAGTGTATTCAGCACATTCAGATGGTCTGTGGTAAACAAACAGCTTTATCTAGTGTATTCAGCACATTGGGATGGTCTGTGGTAGAGTAAACAAACAGCTTTATCTAGTGTATTCAGCACATTGAGATGGTCTGTGGTAAACAAACAGCTTTATCTAGTGTATTCAGCACATTCAGATGGTCTGTGGTAAACAAACAGCTTTATCTAGTGTATTCAGCACATTCAGATGGTCTGTGGTAGAGTAAACAAACAGCTTTATCTAGTGTATTCAGCACATTGAGATGGTCTGTGGTAAACAAACAGCTTTATCTAGTGTATCCAGCACATTGAGATGGTCTGTGGTAAACAAACAGCTTTATCTAGTGTATTCAGCACATTCAGATGGTCTGTGGTAAACAAACAGCTTTATCTAGTGTATTCAGCACATTCAGATGGTCTGTGGTAGAGTAAACAAACAGCTTTATCTAGTGTATTCAGCACATTGAGATGGTCTGTGGTAAACAAACAACTTTATCTAGTGTATCCAGCACATTCAGATGGTCTGTGGTAAACAAACAGCTTTATCTAGTGTATTCAGCACATTCAGATGGTCTGTGGTAGAGTAAACAAACAGCTTTATCTAGTGTATCCAGCACATTCAGATGGTCTGTGGTAAACAAACAGCTTTATCTAGTGTATTCAGCACATTCAGATGGTCTGTGGTAAACAAACAGCTTTATCTAGTGTATTCAGCACATTGGGATGGTCTGTGGTAGAGTAAACAAACAGCTTTATCTAGTGTATTCAGCACATTGAGATGGTCTGTGGTAGAGTAAACAAACAGCTTTATCTAGTGTATTCAGCACATTGAGATGGTCTGTGGTAGAGTAAACAAACAGCTTTATCTAGTGTATTCAGCACATTGAGATGGTCTGTGGTAGAATAAACAAACAGCTTTATCTAGTGTATTCAGCACATTCAGATGGTCTGTGGTAAACAAACAGCTTTATCTAGTGTATCCAGCACATTCAGATGGTCTGTGGTAAACAAACAGCTTTATCTAGTGTATTCAGCACATTGAGATGGTCTGTGGTAGAATAAACAAACAGCTTTATCTAGTGTATTCAGCACATTGAGATGGTCTGTGGTAGAGTAAACAAACAGCTTTATCTAGTGTATTCAGCACATTGAGATGGTCTGTGGTAGAGTAAACAAACAGCTTTATCTAGTGTATTCAGCACATTGAGATGGTCTGTGGTAGAGTAAACAAACAGCTTTATCTAGTGTATTCAGCACATTGAGATGGTCTGTGGTAGAGTAAACAAACAGCTTTATCTAGTGTATTCAGCACATTGAGATGGTCTGTGGTAGAGTAAACAAACAGCTTTATCTAGTGTATTCAGCACATTCAGATGGTCTGTGGTAGAGTAAACAAACAGCTTTATCTAGTGTATTCAGCACATTGAGATGGTCTGTGGTAAACAAACAGCTTTATCTAGTGTATCCAGCACATTCAGATGGTCTGTGGTAAACAAACAGCTTTATCTAGTGTATTCAGCACATTGAGATGGTCTGTGGTAAACAAACAGCTTTATCTAGTGTATTCAGCACATTCAGATGGTCTGTGGTAGAGTAAACAAACAGCTTTATCTAGTGTATTCAGCACATTGAGATGGTCTGTGGTAAACAAACAGCTTTATCTAGTGTATCCAGCACATTCAGATGGTCTGTGGTAAACAAACAGCTTTATCTAGTGTATTCAGCACATTCAGATGGTCTGTGGTAAACAAACAGCTTTATCTAGTGTATCCAGCACATTCAGATGGTCTGTGGTAGAGTAAACAAACAGCTTTATCTAGTGTATTCAGCACATTGAGATGGTCTGTGGTAAACAAACAGCTTTATCTAGTGTATCCAGCACATTCAGATGGTCTGTGGTAAACAAACAGCTTTATCTAGTGTATTCAGCACATTCAGATGGTCTGTGGTAAACAAACAGCTTTATCTAGTGTATTCAGCACATTGAGATGGTCTGTGGTAGAGTAAACAAACAGCTTTATCTAGTGTATTCAGCACATTGAGATGGTCTGTGGTAGAGTAAACAAACAGCTTTATCTAGTGTATTCAGCACATTGAGATGGTCTGTGGTAGAATAAACAAACAGCTTTATCTAGTGTATTCAGCACATTGAGATGGTCTGTGGTAGAGTAAACAAACAGCTTTATCTAGTGTATTCAGCACATTGAGATGGTCTGTGGTAGAATAAACAAACAGCTTTATCTAGTGTATTCAGCACATTGAGATGGTCTGTGGTAGAGTAAACAAACAGCTTTATCTAGTGTATTCAGCACATTGAGATGGTCTGTGGTAGAGTAAACAAACAGCTTTATCTAGTGTATTCAGCACATTGAGATGGTCTGTGGTAGAGTAAACAAACAGCTTTATCTAGTGTATTCAGCACATTGAGATGGTCTGTGGTAGAGTAAACAAACAGCTTTATCTAGTGTATTCAGCACATTGAGATGGTCTGTGGTAAACAAACAGCTTTATCTAGTGTATTCAGCACATTGAGATGGTCTGTGGTAGTAAACAAACAGCTTTATCTAGTGTATTCAGCACATTGAGATGGTCTGTGGTAAACAAACAGCTTTATCTAGTGTATTCAGCACATTCAGATGGTCTGTGGTAAACAAACAGCTTTATCTAGTGTATTCAGCACATTGAGATGGTCTGTGGTAAACAAACAGCTTTATCTAGTGTATTCAGCACATTCAGATGGTCTGTGGTAAACAAACAGCTTTATCTAGTGTATTCAGCACATTCAGATGGTCTGTGGTAAACAAACAGCTTTATCTAGTGTATTCAGCACATTGAGATGGTCTGTGGTAAACAAACAGCTTTATCTAGTGTATCCAGCACATTCAGATGGTCTGTGGTAAACAAACAGCTTTATCTAGTGTATTCAGCACATTGGGATGGTCTGTGGTAGAGTAAACAAACAGCTTTATCTAGTGTATTCAGCACATTGGATGGTCTGTGGTAGAGTAAAAAACAGCTTTATCTAGTGTATTCAGCACATTGAGATGGTCTGTGGTAGAGTAAACAAACAGCTTTATCTAGTGTATTCAGCACATTGAGATGGTCTGTGGTAGAGTAAACAAACAGCTTTATCTAGTGTATTCAGCACATTGAGATGGTCTGTGGTAGAATAAACAAACAGCTTTATCTAGTGTATTCAGCACATTGAGATGGTCTGTGGTAGAGTAAACAAACAGCTTTATCTAGTGTATCCAGCACATTGAGATGGTCTGTGGTAAACAAACAGCTTTATCTAGTGTATCCAGCACATTCAGATGGTCTGTGGTAGAGTAAACAAACAGCTTTATCTAGTGTATTCAGCACATTGAGATGGTCTGTGGTAGAATAAACAAACAGCTTTATCTAGTGTATTCAGCACATTGAGATGGTCTGTGGTAGAATAAACAAACAGCTTTATCTAGTGTATTCAGCACATTCAGATGGTCTGTGGTAGAGTAAACAAACAGCTTTATCTAGTGTATTCAGCACATTCAGATGGTCTGTGGTAGAGTAAACAAACAGCTTTATCTAGTGTATTCAGCACATTCAGATGGTCTGTGGTAAACAAACAGCTTTATCTAGTGTATTCAGCACATTGAGATGGTCTGTGGTAGAATAAACAAACAGCTTTATCTAGTGTATTCAGCACATTCAGATGGTCTGTGGTAGAGTAAACAAACAGCTTTATCTAGTGTATTCAGCACATTGAGATGGTCTGTGGTAGAGTAAACAAACAGCTTTATCTAGTGTATTCAGCACATTGAGATGGTCTGTGGTAGAGTAAACAAACAGCTTTATCTAGTGTATCCAGCACATTCAGATGGTCTGTGGTAAACAAACAGCTTTATCTAGTGTATTCAGCACATTCAGATGGTCTGTGGTAAACAAACAGCTTTATCTAGTGTATTCAGCACATTCAGATGGTCTGTGGTAAACAAACAGCTTTATCTAGTGTATTCAGCACATTCAGATGGTCTGTGGTAGAGTAAACAAACAGCTTTATCTAGTGTATTCAGCACATTCAGATGGTCTGTGGTAAACAAACAGCTTTATCTAGTGTATTCAGCACATTCAGATGGTCTGTGGTAGAGTAAACAAACAGCTTTATCTAGTGTATCCAGCACATTCAGATGGTCTGTGGTAAACAAAAAGCTTTATCTAGTGTATTCAGCACATTCAGATGGTCTGTGGTAGAGTAAACAAACAGCTTTATCTAGTGTATTCAGCACATTCAGATGGTCTGTGGTAGAGTAAACAAACAGCTTTATCTAGTGTATCCAGCACATTCAGATGGTCTGTGGTAAACAAACAGCTTTATCTAGTGTATTCAGCACATTGAGATGGTCTGTGGTAGAATAAACAAACAGCTTTATCTAGTGTATTCAGCACATTGAGATGGTCTGTGGTAGAGTAAACAAACAGCTTTATCTAGTGTATTCAGCACATTGAGATGGTCTGTGGTAGAGTAAACAAACAGCTTTATCTAGTGTATTCAGCACATTGAGATGGTCTGTGGTAGAGTAAACAAACAGCTTTATCTAGTGTATCAGCACATTCAGATGGTCTGTGGTAAACAAACAGCTTTATCTAGTGTATTCAGCACATTCAGATGGTCTGTGGTAAACAAACAGCTTTATCTAGTGTATTCAGCACATTCAGATGGTCTGTGGTAGAGTAAACAAACAGCTTTATCTAGTGTATTCAGCACATTCAGATGGTCTGTGGTAAACAAACAGCTTTATCTAGTGTATTCAGCACATTCAGATGGTCTGTGGTAGAGTAAACAAACAGCTTTATCTAGTGTATCCAGCACATTCAGATGGTCTGTGGTAAACAAACAGCTTTATCTAGTGTATTCAGCACATTCAGATGGTCTGTGGTAAACAAACAGCTTTATCTAGTGTATTCAGCACATTGGGATGGTCTGTGGTAGAGTAAACAAACAGCTTTATCTAGTGTATTCAGCACATTGAGATGGTCTGTGGTAAACAAACAGCTTTATCTAGTGTATTCAGCACATTCAGATGGTCTGTGGTAAACAAACAGCTTTATCTAGTGTATTCAGCACATTCAGATGGTCTGTGGTAGAGTAAACAAACAGCTTTATCTAGTGTATTCAGCACATTGAGATGGTCTGTGGTAAACAAACAGCTTTATCTAGTGTATCCAGCACATTGAGATGGTCTGTGGTAAACAAACAGCTTTATCTAGTGTATTCAGCACATTCAGATGGTCTGTGGTAAACAAACAGCTTTATCTAGTGTATTCAGCACATTCAGATGGTCTGTGGTAGAGTAAACAAACAGCTTTATCTAGTGTATTAGCACATTGAGTGGTATCTAGCAAACATTCAGAGCATGGGATGGTCTGTGGTAGAGTAAACAAACAGCTTTATCTAGTGTATTCAGCACATTGAGATGGTCTGTGGTAAACAAACAGCTTTATCTAGTGTATCCAGCACATTCAGATGGTCTGTGGTAAACAAACAGCTTTATCTAGTGTATTCAGCACATTGAGATGGTCTGTGGTAGAGTAAACAAACAGCTTTATCTAGTGTATTCAGCACATTGAGATGGTCTGTGGTAAACAAACAGCTTTATCTAGTGTATTCAGCACATTGAGATGGTCTGTGGTAAACAAACAGCTTTATCTAGTGTATTCAGCACATTGAGATGGTCTGTGGTAGAGTAAACAAACAGCTTTATCTAGTGTATTCAGCACATTGAGATGGTCTGTGGTAGAGTAAACAAACAGCTTTATCTAGTGTATTCAGCACATTGAGATGGTCTGTGGTAGAGTAAACAAACAGCTTTATCTAGTGTATTCAGCACATTGAGATGGTCTGTGGTAGAGTAAACAAACAGCTTTATCTAGTGTATTCAGCACATTGAGATGGTCTGTGGTAAACAAACAGCTTTATCTAGTGTATCCAGCACATTCAGATGGTCTGTGGTAAACAAACAGCTTTATCTAGTGTATTCAGCACATTGAGATGGTCTGTGGTAAACAAACAGCTTTATCTAGTGTATCCAGCACATTCAGATGGTCTGTGGTAGAGTAAACAAACAGCTTTATCTAGTGTATTCAGCACATTGAGATGGTCTGTGGTAAACAAACAGCTTTATCTAGTGTATCCAGCACATTCAGATGGTCTGTGGTAAACAAAAAGCTTTATCTAGTGTATCCAGCACATTCAGATGGTCTGTGGTAAACAAACAGCTTTATCTAGTGTATCCAGCACATTCAGATGGTCTGTGGTAGAGTAAACAAACAGCTTTATCTAGTGTATTCAGCACATTGAGATGGTCTGTGATAAACAAACAGCTTTATCTAGTGTATCCAGCACATTCAGATGGTCTGTGGTAAACAAACAGCTTTATCTAGTGTATTCAGCACATTCAGATGGTCTGTGGTAAACAAACAGCTTTATCTAGTGTATTCAGCACATTGGGATGGTCTGTGGTAGAGTAAACAAACAGCTTTATCTAGTGTATTCAGCACATTGAGATGGTCTGTGGTAGAGTAAACAAACAGCTTTATCTAGTGTATTCAGCACATTGAGATGGTCTGTGGTAGAATAAACAAACAGCTTTATCTAGTGTATTCAGCACATTGAGATGGTCTGTGGTAGAGTAAACAAACAGCTTTATCTAGTGTATTCAGCACATTGAGATGGTCTGTGGTAGAATAAACAAACAGCTTTATCTAGTGTATTCAGCACATTCAGATGGTCTGTGGTAGAGTAAACAAACAGCTTTATCTAGTGTATTCAGCACATTGAGATGGTCTGTGGTAGAGTAAACAAACAGCTTTATCTAGTGTATTCAGCACATTGAGATGGTCTGTGGTAGAGTAAACAAACAGCTTTATCTAGTGTATCCAGCACATTGAGATGGTCTGTGGTAGAATAAACAAACAGCTTTATCTAGTGTATTCAGCACATTGAGATGGTCTGTGGTAAACAAACAGCTTTATCTAGTGTATTCAGCACATTGAGATGGTCTGTGGTAGAATAAACAAACAGCTTTATCTAGTGTATTCAGCACATTGAGATGGTCTGTGGTAAACAAACAGCTTTATCTAGTGTATTCAGCACATTCAGATGGTCTGTGGTTAACAAACAGCTTTATCTAGTGTATTCAGCACATTGAGATGGTCTGTGGTAAACAAACAGCTTTATCTAGTGTATTCAGCACATTCAGATGGTCTGTGGTAAACAAACAGCTTTATCTAGTGTATTCAGCACATTCAGATGGTCTGTGGTAAACAAACAGCTTTATCTAGTGTATTCAGCACATTCAGATGGTCTGTGGTAAACAAACAGCTTTATCTAGTGTATCCAGCACATTCAGATGGTCTGTGGTAAACAAACAGCTTTATCTAGTGTATTCAGCACATTGGGATGGTCTGTGGTAGAGTAAACAAACAACTTTATCTAGTGTATTCAGCACATTGGGATGGTCTGTGGTAGAGTAAAAAAACAGCTTTATCTAGTGTATTCAGCACATTGGGATGGTCTGTGGTAGAGTAAACAAACAACTTTATCTAGTGTATTCAGCACATTGAGATGGTCTGTGGTAGAATAAACAAACAGCTTTATCTAGTGTATTCAGCACATTGAGATGGTCTGTGGTAGAATAAACAAACAGCTTTATCTAGTGTATTCAGCACATTGAGATGGTCTGTGGTAGAGTAAACAAACAGCTTTATCTAGTGTATCCAGCACATTCAGATGGTCTGTGGTAAACAAACAGCTTTATCTAGTGTATCCAGCACATTCAGATGGTCTGTGGTAGAATAAACAAACAGCTTTATCTAGTGTATTCAGCACATTGAGATGGTCTGTGGTAGAATAAACAAACAGCTTTATCTAGTGTATTCAGCACATTGAGATGGTCTGTGGTAGAATAAACAAACAGCTTTATCTAGTGTATTCAGCACATTCAGATGGTCTGTGGTAGAGTAAACAAACAGCTTTATCTAGTGTATTCAGCACATTCAGATGGTCTGTGGTAGAGTAAACAAACAGCTTTATCTAGTGTATTCAGCACATTCAGATGGTCTGTGGTAAACAAACAGCTTTATCTAGTGTATTCAGCACATTGAGATGGTCTGTGGTAGAATAAACAAACAGCTTTATCTAGTGTATTCAGCACATTCAGATGGTCTGTGGTAGAGTAAACAAACAACTTTATCTAGTGTATTCAGCACATTGAGATGGTCTGTGGTAGAGTAAACAAACAACTTTATCTAGTGTATTCAGCACATTGAGATGGTCTGTGGTAGAGTAAACAAACAGCTTTATCTAGTGTATCCAGCACATTCAGATGGTCTGTGGTAAACAAACAGCTTTATCTAGTGTATTCAGCACATTCAGATGGTCTGTGGTAAACAAACAGCTTTATCTAGTGTATTCAGCACATTCAGATGGTCTGTGGTAAACAAACAGCTTTATCTAGTGTATTCAGCACATTCAGATGGTCTGTGGTAGAGTAAACAAACAGCTTTATCTAGTGTATTCAGCACATTCAGATGGTCTGTGGTAAACAAACAGCTTTATCTAGTGTATTCAGCACATTCAGATGGTCTGTGGTAGAGTAAACAAACAGCTTTATCTAGTGTATCCAGCACATTCAGATGGTCTGTGGTAAACAAAAAGCTTTATCTAGTGTATTCAGCACATTCAGATGGTCTGTGGTAGAGTAAACAAACAGCTTTATCTAGTGTATTCAGCACATTCAGATGGTCTGTGGTAGAGTAAACAAACAGCTTTATCTAGTGTATCCAGCACATTCAGATGGTCTGTGGTAAACAAACAGCTTTATCTAGTGTATTCAGCACATTGAGATGGTCTGTGGTAGAATAAACAAACAGCTTTATCTAGTGTATTCAGCACATTGAGATGGTCTGTGGTAGAGTAAACAAACAGCTTTATCTAGTGTATTCAGCACATTGAGATGGTCTGTGGTAGAGTAAACAAACAACTTTATCTAGTGTATTCAGCACATTGAGATGGTCTGTGGTAGAGTAAACAAACAGCTTTATCTAGTGTATCCAGCACATTCAGATGGTCTGTGGTAAACAAACAGCTTTATCTAGTGTATTCAGCACATTCAGATGGTCTGTGGTAAACAAACAGCTTTATCTAGTGTATTCAGCACATTCAGATGGTCTGTGGTAGAGTAAACAAACAGCTTTATCTAGTGTATTCAGCACATTCAGATGGTCTGTGGTAAACAAACAGCTTTATCTAGTGTATTCAGCACATTCAGATGGTCTGTGGTAGAGTAAACAAACAGCTTTATCTAGTGTATCCAGCACATTCAGATGGTCTGTGGTAAACAAACAGCTTTATCTAGTGTATTCAGCACATTCAGATGGTCTGTGGTAAACAAACAGCTTTATCTAGTGTATTCAGCACATTGGGATGACCTGTGGTAGAGTAAACAAACAGCTTTATCTAGTGTATTCAGCACATTGAGATGGTCTGTGGTAAACAAACAGCTTTATCTAGTGTATTCAGCACATTCAGATGGTCTGTGGTAAACAAACAGCTTTATCTAGTGTATTCAGCACATTCAGATGGTCTGTGGTAGAGTAAACAAACAGCTTTATCTAGTGTATTCAGCACATTGAGATGGTCTGTGGTAAACAAACAACTTTATCTAGTGTATCCAGCACATTGAGATGGTCTGTGGTAAACAAACAGCTTTATCTAGTGTATTCAGCACATTCAGATGATCTGTGGTAAACAAACAGCTTTATCTAGTGTATTCAGCACATTCAGATGGTCTGTGGTAGAGTAAACAAACAGCTTTATCTAGTGTATTCAGCACATTGAGATGGTCTGTGGTAAACAAACAACTTTATCTAGTGTATCCAGCACATTCAGATGGTCTGTGGTAAACAAACAGCTTTATCTAGTGTATTCAGCACATTCAGATGGTCTGTGGTAGAGTAAACAAACAGCTTTATCTAGTGTATCCAGCACATTCAGATGGTCTGTGGTAAACAAACAGCTTTATCTAGTGTATTCAGCACATTCAGATGGTCTGTGGTAAACAAACAGCTTTATCTAGTGTATTCAGCACATTGGGATGACCTGTGGTAGAGTAAACAAACAGCTTTATCTAGTGTATTCAGCACATTGAGATGGTCTGTGGTAGAATAAACAAACAGCTTTATCTAGTGTATTCAGCACATTGAGATGGTCTGTGGTAGAGTAAACAAACAGCTTTATCTAGTGTATTCAGCACATTGAGATGGTCTGTGGTAGAATAAACAAACAGCTTTATCTAGTGTATTCAGCACATTCAGATGGTCTGTGGTAAACAAACAGCTTTATCTAGTGTATCCAGCACATTCAGATGGTCTGTGGTAAACAAACAGCTTTATCTAGTGTATTCAGCACATTGAGATGGTCTGTGGTAGAATAAACAAACAGCTTTATCTAGTGTATTCAGCACATTGAGATGGTCTGTGGTAGAGTAAACAAACAGCTTTATCTAGTGTATTCAGCACATTGAGATGGTCTGTGGTAGAATAAACAAACAGCTTTATCTAGTGTATTCAGCACATTGAGATGGTCTGTGGTAGAGTAAACAAACTGCTTTATCTAGTGTATTCAGCACATTGAGATGGTCTGTGGTAGAGTAAACAAACAGCTTTATCTAGTATATTCAGCACATTGAGATGGTCTGTGATAGAGTAAACAAACAGCTTTATCTAGTGTATCCAGCACATTCAGATGGTCTGTGGTAGAGTAAACAAACAGCTTTATCTAGTGTATTCAGCACATTGAGATGGTCTGTGGTAAACAAACAGCTTTATCTAGTGTATCCAGCACATTCAGATGGTCTGTGGTAAACAAACAGCTTTATCTAGTGTATTCAGCACATTGAGATGGTCTGTGGTAAACAAACAGCTTTATCTAGTGTATCCAGCACATTCAGATGGTCTGTGGTAGAGTAAACAAACAGCTTTATCTAGTGTATTCAGCACATTGAGATGGTCTGTGGTAAACAAACAGCTTTATCTAATGTATCCAGCACATTCAGATGGTCTGTGGTAAACAAAAAGCTTTATCTAGTGTATCCAGCACATTCAGATGGTCTGTGGTAAACAAACAGCTTTATCTAGTGTATCCAGCACATTCAGATGGTCTGTGGTAGAGTAAACAAACAGCTTTATCTAGTGTATTCAGCACATTGAGATGGTCTGTGATAAACAAACAGCTTTATCTAGTGTATCCAGCACATTCAGATGGTCTGTGGTAAACAAACAGCTTTATCTAGTGTATTCAGCACATTCAGATGGTCTGTGGTAAACAAACAGCTTTATCTAGTGTATTCAGCACATTGGGATGGTCTGTGGTAGAGTAAACAAACAGCTTTATCTAGTGTATTCAGCACATTGAGATGGTCTGTGGTAGAGTAAACAAACAGCTTTATCTAGTGTATTCAGCACATTGAGATGGTCTGTGGTAGAATAAACAAACAGCTTTATCTAGTGTATTCAGCACATTGAGATGGTCTGTGGTAGAGTAAACAAACAGCTTTATCTAGTGTATTCAGCACATTGAGATGGTCTGTGGTAGAATAAACAAACAGCTTTATCTAGTGTATTCAGCACATTGAGATGGTCTGTGGTAGAGTAAACAAACAGCTTTATCTAGTGTATTCAGCACATTGAGATGGTCTGTGGTAGAGTAAACAAACAGCTTTATCTAGTGTATTCAGCACATTGAGATGGTCTGTGGTAGAGTAAACAAACAGCTTTATCTAGTGTATCCAGCACATTCAGATGGTCTGTGGTAGAGTAAACAAACAGCTTTATCTAGTGTATTCAGCACATTGAGATGGTCTGTGGTAGAGTAAACAAACAGCTTTATCTAGTGTATCCAGCACATTCAGATGTTCTGTGGTAAACAAACAGCTTTATCTAGTGTATTCAGCAAATTGGGATGGTCAGTGTTAGAGTAAATAAACAGCTTTAACTAGTGTACCCAGCACAATGGGATGGTCAGTGTTAGAGTAAACAAACAGCTTTATCTAGTGTATCCAGCACATTGAGGTGCTATGTGGTAGAGTAAACAAACAGCTTTCTCTAGTGTTTCCAGCGCATTAAGGTGATCTGTGGTAGAGTAAACAAACAGCTTTATCTAGTGTATCTAGCACATTGAGGTGGTCTGTGTTAGAGTAAACAAACAGCTTGATCTAGTTTATCCAGCACATTGAGATGGTCTGTGGTAGATTAAACAAACAGCTTTATCTAGTGGATTCAGCACATTGGGATGGTCTGTGGTAGTGTAAACAAACAGCTTTATCTAGTGTATTCAGCAATTAGGATGGTCTGTGGTAGAGTAAACAAACAGCTTTATCTAGTGTAGGAAACACATTGGGATGGTCAGTGTTAGAGTCAACAAACAACTTTATCTAGTGTAGGAACCACATTGAGATGGTCAGTGTTAGAGTAAACAAACAGCTTTATCTAGTGTAGGAAGCACATTGGGTTGGTCAGTGTTAGAGTAAACAAACAGCTTTATCTAGTGTAGGAAACACATTGGGATGGTCAGTGTTAGAGTAAACAACAAGCTTTATCAAGTGTAGGAAACACATTGGGATGGTCAGTGTTAGAGTAAACAAACAGCTTTATCTAGTGTAGGAAACACATTGGGATGGTCAGTGTTAGAGTCAAAAAACTGCTTTATCTAGTGTAGGAAACACATTGGGTTGGTCAGTGTTAGAGTCAACAAACAGCTTTATCTAGTGTAGGAAGCACATTGGGTTGGTCAGTGTTAGAGTCAAAAAACAACTTTATCTAGTGTAGGAACCACATTGGGATGGTCAGTGTTAGAGTCAACAAACAGCTTTATCTAGTGTAGGAAGCACATTGGGTTGGTCAGTGTTAGAGTAAACAAACAGCTTTATCTAGTGTAGGAAACACATTGGGATGGTCAGTGTTAGAGTAAACAAAAAGCTTTATCAAGTGTAGGAAACACATTGGGATGGTCAGTGTTAGAGTAAACAAACAGCTTTATCTAGTGTAGGAAACACATTGGGATGGTCAGTGTTAGAGTCAAAAAACAGCTTTATCTAGTGTAGGAAACACATTGGGTTGGTCAGTGTTAGAGTCAAAAAACAGCTTTATCTAGTGTAGGAAACACATTGGGATGGTCAGTGTTAGAGTCAACAAACAGCTTTATCTAGTGTAGGAAGCACATTGGGATGGTCAGTGTTAGAGTCAACAAACAGCTTTATCTAGTGTAGGAAACACATAGGGTTGGTCAGTGTTTGAGTAAACAAACTGCTTGATCTAGTGTAGGAAACACATTGGGATGGTCAGTGTTAGAGTCAACAAACAGCTTTATCTAGTGTAGGAAACACATAGGGTTGGTCAGTGTTAGAGTAAACAAACTGCTTTATCTAGTGTAGGAAACACATTGGGATGGTCTCTGGTAGAGTAAACAAACAGCTTTATCTAGTGTATCCAGCACATTCAGATGGTCTGTGGTAGAGTAAACAAACAGCTTTATCTAGTGTATTCAGCACATTGAGATGGTCTGTGGTAAACAAACAGCTTTATCTAGTGTATTCAGCACATTGAGATGGTCTGTGGTAAACAAACAGCTTTATCTAGTGTATTCAGCACATTGAGATGGTCTGTGGTAGAGTAAACAAACAGCTTTATCTAGTGTATTCAGCACATTGAGATGGTCTGTGGTAAACAAACAGCTTTATCTAGTGTATCCAGCACATTGAGATGGTCTGAGGTAAACAAACAGCTTTATCTAGTGTATCCAGCACATTGAGATGGTCTGTGGTAAACAAACAGCTTTATCTAGTGTATCCAGCACATTCAGATGGTCTGTGGTAAACAAACAGCTTTATCTAGTGTATTCAGCACATTGGGATGGCCTGTGGTAGAGTAAACAAACAGCTTTATCTAGTGTATTCAGCACATTTAGATGGTCTGTGGTAGAGTAAACAAACAGCTTTATCTAGTGTATTCAGCACATTGAGATGGTCTGTGGTAGAATAAACAAACAGCTTTATCTAGTGTATTCAGCACATTGAGATGGTCTGTGGTAGAGTAAACAAACAGCTTTATCTAGTGTATTCAGCACATTGAGATGGTCTGTGGTAGAATAAACAAACAGCTTTATCTAGTGTATTCAGCACATTGAGATGGTCTGTGGTAGAGTAAACAAACAGCTTTATCTAGTGTATTCAGCACATTGAGATGGTCTGTGGTAGAGTAAACAAACAGCTTTATCTAGTGTATTCAGCACATTGAGATGGTCTGTGGTAGAGTAAACAAACAGCTTTATCTAGTGTATCCAGCACATTCAGATGGTCTGTGGTAGAGTAAACAAACAGCTTTATCTAGTGTATTCAGCACATTGAGATGGTCTGTGGTAGAGTAAACAAACAGCTTTATCTAGTGTATCCAGCACATTCAGATGTTCTGTGGTAAACAAACAGCTTTATCTAGTGTATTCAGCAAATTGGGATGGTCAGTGTTAGAGTAAATAAACAGCTTTAACTAGTGTATCCAGCACAATGGGATGGTCAGTGTTAGAGTAAACAAACAGCTTTATCTAGTGTATCTAGCACATTGAGGTGGTCTGTGTTAGAGTAAACAAACAGCTTGATCTAGTTTATCCAGCACATTGAGATGGTCTGTGGTAGATTAAACAAAAAGCTTTATCTAGTGGATTCAGCACATTGGGATGGTCTGTGGTAGTGTAAACAAACAGCTTTATCTAGTGTATTCAGCAATTAGGATGGTCTGTGGTAGAGTAAACAAACAGCTTTCTCTAGTGTATGAAGCACATTGAGATGGTCTGTGGTAGAGTAAACAAACAGCTTTATCTAGTGTAGGAAACACATTGGGATGGTCAGTGTTAGAGTCAACAAACAACTTTATCTAGTGTAGGAACCACATTGAGATGGTCAGTGTTAGAGTAAACAAACAGCTTTATCTAGTGTAGGAAGCACATTGGGTTGATCAGTGTTAGAGTAAACAAACAGCTTTATCTAGTGTAGGAAACACATTGGGATGGTCAGTGTTAGAGTAAACAAAAAGCTTTATCAAGTGTAGGAAACACATTGGGATGGTCAGTGTTAGAGTAAACAAACAGCTTTATCTAGTGTAGGAAACACATTGGGATGGTCAGTGTTAGAGTCAAAAAACAGCTTTATCTAGTGTAGGAAACACATTGGGTTGGTCAGTGTTAGAGTCAACAAACAGCTTTATCTAGTGTAGGAAGCACATTGGGTTGGTCAGTGTTAGAGTCAAAAAACAACTTTATCTAGTGTAGGAACCACATTGGGATGGTCAGTGTTAGAGTCAACAAACAGCTTTATCTAGTGTAGGAAGCACATTGGGTTGGTCAGTGTTAGAGTAAACAAACAGCTTTATCTAGTGTAGGAAACACATTGGGATGGTCAGTGTTAGAGTAAACAAAAAGCTTTATCAAGTGTAGGAAACACATTGGGATGGTCAGTGTTAGAGTAAACAAACAGCTTTATCTAGTGTAGGAAACACATTGGGATGGTCAGTGTTAGAGTCAAAAAACAGCTATATCTAGTGTAGGAAACACATTGGGTTGGTCAGTGTTAGAGTCAAAAAACAGCTTTATCTAGTGTAGGAAACACATTGGGATGGTCAGTGTTAGAGTCAACAAACAGCTTTATCTAGTGTAGGAAGCACATTGGGATGGTCAGTGTTAGAGTCAACAAACAGCTTTATCTAGTGTAGGAAACACATAGGGTTGGTCAGTGTTAGAGTAAACAAACTGCTTTATCTAGTGTAGGAAACACATTGGGATGGTCAGTGTTAGAGTCAACAAACAGCTTTATCTAGTGTAGGAAGCACATTGGGATGGTCAGTGTTAGAGTAAACAAACAGCTTTATCTAGTGTAGGAAACACAATGGGATGGTCAGTGTTAGAGTAAACAAACAGCTTTATCAAGTGTAGGAAGAACACATTGGGATGGTCAGTGTTATAGTTAACAAACAGCTTTATCTAGTGTAGGAAGCACATTGGGATGGTCACTGTTAGATTCAACAAACAGCTTTATCTAGTGTAGGAAGCACATTAGGATGGTCAGTGTTAGAATAAACAAACAGCTTTATCTAGTGTAGGAAACACATTGGGATGGTCAGTGTTAGAGTCAACAAACAGCTTTATCTAGTGTAGGAAGCACATTGGGATGGTCAGTGTTAAAGTAAACAAACAGCTTTATCTAGTGTAGGAAGCACATTGGGATGGTCAGTGTTAGAGTCAACAAACAACTTTATCTAGTATAGGAAGCACAATGGGATGGTCAGTGTTAGAGTAAACAAACAGCTTTATCTAGTGTAGGAAACACAATGGGATGATCAGTGTTAGAGTCAACAAACAGCTTTATCTAGTGTAGGAAACACGTTGGGATGGTCAGTGTTAGAGTAAACAAACAGCTTTATCTAGTTTAGGAAGAACACATTGGGATGGTCAGTGTAAGAGTCAACAAACAGCTTTATCTAGTGTAGGAAACACATTGGGATGGTCAGTGTTAGAGTAAACAAACAGCTTTATCTAATGTAATAAACACATTGTGATGGTCAGTGTTAGAGTCAACAAACAGCTTTATCTAGTGTTGGAAGCACATTGGGTTGGTCAGTGTTAGAGTCAACAAACAGCTTTATCTAATGTAGGAAACACATTGGGATGGTCAGTGTTAGAGTCAAGAAACAACTTTATCTAGTGTAGGAAGCACATTGGAGTCGTCAGTGTTAGAGTAAACAAACAGCTTTATCTAATGTAGGAAGAACACATTATTATGGTCAGTGTTAGAGTCAACAAACAGCTTTATCTAGTGTAGGAAGCACATTGGGTTGGTCAGTGTTAGAGTCAACAAACAGTTTTATCTAGTGTAGGAAGCACATTGGGATGGTCAGTGCTAGAGTAAACAAACAGCTTTATCTAGTTTGGGAAGAACAAATTGGGATGGTCAGTGTTAGAGTCAACAAACAACTTTATCTAGTGTAGGAAAAACATTGGGATGGTCAGTGTTAGAGTCAACAAACAGCTTTATCTAGTGTAGGAAGCACATTGGGATGGTATGTGGTAGAGTAAACAAATACCTTTATCTTGTATATCCAGCACATTGAGATGGTCTGTGGTAGAGTAAACAAACAGCTTTATCTAGTGTATCAAGCACATTGAGATGGTCTGTGGTAGAGTAAACAAACAGCTTTATCTAGTGTATCCGGCACATTGGGATGGTTTGTGGTAAACAAACATCTGTATCTAGTGTATCCAGTTCATTGGGATGATCTATGGTAAACAAAGAGCTTTATCTATGGTAATCATCATCACTTCTGGTAATCTTCATCACTTCTGGTAATCATCATCGCTTCTGGTAATCATCATAATTCTGGTAATCATCATCACTTTTAGTAATCATCATCACTTCTGGTAATCTTCATCACTTCTGGCAATCATCATCACTTCTGGTAATCATCATCGCTTCTGGTAATCATTACCACTTCTGGTAATCATCACCACTTCTGGCAATCATCATCACTTCTGGTAATCATCATCACTTCTGTTAAACATCACCACTTCTGGTAATCATCACCACTTCTGGTAATCATCACCACTTCTGGTAATCATGACCACTTCTGATAATCATCACCACTTCTGGCAATCATCACCACTACTGGTAATCATCACCACTTCTGTTAATCATCACCACTTCTGGTAATCATCATCACTTCTGGTAATCATCACCACTTCTGTTAATCATCACCACTTCTGATAATCATCACCACTTCTGGTAATCATCACCACTTCTGTTAATCATCACCACTTCTGGTAATCATCACTTCTGTTAATCATCATCACTTCTGGCAATCATCATCACTTCTGGTAATCATCATCACTTCTGTTAATCATCACCACTTCTGGTAATCATCACCAGTTCTGGTAATCATCACCACTTCTGGTAATCATCACCACTTCTGGTAATCATCACCACTTCTGGTAATCATCACCACTTCTGTTAATCATCGCCACTTCTAGTAATCATCATCACTTCATTTAATTATCACCACTTCTGTTAATCATCACCACTTCTGGTAATCATCACCACTTCTGGTAATCATCACCACTTCTGTTAATCATCACCACTTCTGGTAATCATCACCACTTCTGTTAATCATCACCACTTCTGGCAATCATCACCACTTCTGGTAGTCATCATCACTTCATTTAATCATCACCACTTCTGGTAATCATCATCACTTCTGGCAATCATCATCACTTCTGACAATCATCATCATCGCTTCTGGTAATCATCATCACTTCTGGTAATCATCATCACTTCTGGCAATCATCACTTCTGGCAATCATAATCATCACTTCTGGCAATCATCATCACTTCTGGCAATCATCATCATCTCTTCTGGTAATCATCATCACTTCTTGCAATCATCATCATTTCTGGCAATCATCATCACTTCTGACAATCATCATCACTTCTGGCAATCATCATCACTTCTGGCAATCATCATCACTTCTGGCAATCACATCACTTCTGGCAATCATAATCATCGCTTCTTTGATCCCGTGTCCTTCCAGACTTCCTCGCTCCCATACATAAAACTGAGATGATTTGCTAGAGGGCCGCAGTTCTGTGCTACATTAATGCCACAACATTATGCCGTAAGTCTACCTCTACTTCTAGACTTCACATTTTGTCTACTTTCATTCTGTCCATGATTCTAAATGATTGGTTACAAAAGTATGTGGTCTATGACTCCGTTTTGGTTCTATACGTCTGTGGTCTATGACTCCGTTTTGGTTCTATACGTCTGTGGTCTATTACTCCGTTTGGTTCTATACGTCTGTGGTCTATGACTCCGTTTTGGTTCTATACGTCTGTGATCTATGACTCCGTTTGGTTCTATAAGTCTGTGATCTATGACTCCGTTTTGTTCTATACGTCTGTGATCTATGACTCCGTTTGGTTCTATAAGTCTGTGATCTATGACTCCGTTTTGGTTCTATACGTCTGTGATCTATGACTCCGTTTTGGTTCTATACGTCTGTGGTCTATGACTCCGTTTTGTTCTATACGTCTGTGGTCTATGACTCCGTTTTGGTTCTATACGTCTGTGGTCTATGACTCCGTTTTGTTCTATACGTCTGTGGTCTATGACTCCGTTTTGGTTCTATACGTCTGTGGTCTATGACTCCGTTTTGGTTCTATACGTCTGTGATCTATGACTCCGTTTTGGTTCTATACGTCTGTGATCTATGACTCCGTTTTGGTTCTATACGTCTGTGATCTATGACTCCGTTTTGGTTCTATACGTCTGTGATCTATGACTCCGTTTTGGTTCTATACGTCTGTGGTCTATGACTCCGTTTTGTTCTATACGTCTGTGGTCTATGACTCCGTTTTGGTTCTATACGTCTGTGGTCTATGACTCCGTTTTGGTTCTATACGTCTGTGGTCTATGACTCCGTTTTGGTTCTATACGTCTGTGGTCTATGACTCCGTTTTGGTTCTATACGTCTGTGGTCTATGACTCCGTTTTGGTTCTATACGTCTGTGGTCTATGACTCCGTTTTGGTTCTATACGTCTGTGGTCTATGACTCCGTTTGGTTCTATACGTCTGTGGTCTATGACTCCGTTTTGGTTCTATACGTCTGTGGTCTATGACTCCGTTTGGTTCTATACGTCTGTGGTCTATGACTCCGTTTTGGTTCTATACGTCTGTGGTCTATGACTCCGTTTTGGTTCTATACGTCTGTGGTCTATGACTCCGTTTTGGTTCTATACGTCTGTGGTCTATGACTCCGTTTTGGTTCTATACGTCTGTGGTCTATGACTCCGTTTTGGTTCTATACGTCTGTGGTCTATGACTCCGTTTTGGTTCTATACGTCTGTGGTCTATGACTCCGTTTTGGTTCTATACGTCTGTGGTCTATGACTCCGTTTTGGTTCTATACGTCTGTGGTCTATGACTCCGTTTTGGTTCTATACGTCTGTGGTCTATGACTCCGTTTTGGTTCTATACGTCTGTGGTCTATGACTCCGTTTTGGTTATATACGTCTGTGGTCTATGACTCCGTTTTGGTTCTATACGTCTGTGGTCTATGACTCCGTTTTGGTTCTATACGTCTGTGGTCTATGACTCCGTTTTGGTTCTATACGTCTGTGGTCTATGACTCCGTTTTGGTTCTATACGTCTGTGGTCTATGACTCCGTTTTGGTTCTATACGTCTGTGGTCTATGACTCCGTTTTGGTTCTATACGTCTGTGGTCTATGACTCCGTTTTGGTTCTATACGTCTGTGGTCTATGACTCCGTTTTGGTTCTATACGTCTGTGGTCTATGACTCCCGTTATTGTAACATCATCATCATCATCGTGTGCCCTCTCCGCAACGAAGGTTGGCTACCATGGATCGCCATTCTACTCTGTTTCTTGCTTTGATAGTGCAGGCTGACATAGATTGACTTGCCCATCTTTTGATGCTACTCGTCCATGTTAGTCTTGGTCTGCCTCTGCCTCTTTTGCCTTGTATTTTTCCTTCCAATGTTACTTTTAGTAGGCTGTTGTGTCTTTTAACATGCCCCAAACATTTAATTTGTCTTGTCTTAATTGTGTTCAGCAGTTCTCTTTTTATTTTCAGTTGTTTTAAAACTTCATCGTTTGTTATCTTTTGTTTCCATCCAATTCTACCTATTCTTCTATAAATCCACATTTCAAAGGCTTCAATTTTCTGTTCTGTTTTCTTGTCCAATGTCCATGTTTCTGCACCATACAGGAATATTGAGAAGATGTAACATTTTGCCATTCTTAGTTTCAGCCCTGCTGATATTTGTTTTGTTGTTAGTATATTTTTCATGACATTAAAATTACTTTTTGCCATACCTATTCTTTTGTTTATTTCAGTTTTGCATTTTCCATCATTGGTTATAGTATGTCCCAGGTAGTTGTAGCTCTGGACTGTCTCCAGATGTATTCCCTCAACTGTGATATTTAATTGTAGGTCTTGAGAATTTTCTTTGTTTATGATCATAGTTTTAGTATTTTTGATATTCATTTCTAGTCCATATTTTTTGCTTGTTATGTTTATCTCATTAAGCAAGTGTTGTAGGTCTTTAGGATTTTCTGCTAGTAGAACAGTATCATCAGCATAACTCAGGTTATTGATTATCTTCCCATTAATGTTTAGACCTGGTATCTCTGAGATGTTTTTAAAGATTTGCTCAGTGTATAGATTGAACAAGCTTGGTGATAGGATGCATCCTTGTCTTACTCCTCTTTTTTATGTCCATGGGTGTAGAGTTCTCCTTGTTATATCTTATTATTGCTGTTTGCTCCCAGTACAAATTACATATTAGTCGTATGTCTGTGTCGTCTAGATTTATATCCTTTAGGCAGTCTATAAGTTGGTTATGGTGTATTCTATCGAAAGCTTTGGTGTAGTCTATAAAGCAGGCATATATTGGTTTGTTTACTTCTGTGTACTTTTCAATCAATGTTCTCATGCTGAATATTGCTTCTTTTGTCCCGCTATTTTTCTTGAATCCAAATTGTTGCTCATCTAATTCAGTATTGATTTTATTCTGAATCCTTCCCTGTATAACTTTAGTAAAATTGTTGTTACCTGGCTCATTAGGCGTATTGTTCTGAAATCACTGCATTCAACTGCACCATTCTTTTTAGGCAATGCAATGAAAGTTGATGTTTTTAGATCGTTTGGTGTGTATCCTGTATGGTATATGTCATTGCATATGTCTGTGATCACTTCGACGATAACTCTTCTAGAGCCTGTATCATCTCTATCTGTATATTGTCAGGTCCTGCTGCTTTTCCCTTTTTCATTGTTTTTATGGCTTTTTCTACTTCGGATTTCAGGATTTTATAGTTGTATGTACATTTTATGTCTGGCTTTTTGTCCCTTTCGTCATGAAATAATTCTGTTATATATTCTTGCCATCTATCTATTATATCTTTGTTGTCTGATAGCATTCTTCCCTCTTTGTTTGCTATACATCCGATTCCTGCAGCTTTTTTGTCTTTATTCGTCATTCTCTTTATTTCTGTGTGCAGCTCTCTAATTGTAACACATGCACCTGTAAACCTAATTTAGACCATTTTATTATAAAAATACATGACATCTTACATGACATCTGGTTAGACCAAGCTCATGTCATCTGCTACATTATGGTAGTTTCCGCATTTATTTTGATATGAAGAAGTATTGAAAGACTCATATAACAAAGAAATGCTAAATATCTCCTATCACAAAGAAATGCTAAATATCTCATATCACAAAGAAATGCTAAATATCTCATATCACAAAGAAATGCTAAATATCTCATATCACAAAGAAATGCTAAATATCTCATATCACAAAGAAATGCTAAATATTTCCTATCACATAAAATGCTAAATATCTCATATCACAAAGAAATGCTAAATATCTCCAACCACACTGAAATGCTAAATATCTCATATCACAAAGAAATGCTAAATATATCATATCACAAAGAAATGCTAAATATCTCATATCACAAAGAAATTCTAAATAATTCATATCACAAAGAAATGCTAAATATCTCCATATCACAAAGAAATGCTAAATATCTCCAATCACACTGAAATGCTAAATATCTCATATCACAAAGAAATGCTAAATATCTCATATCACAAAGAAATGCTAAATATCTCATATCACAAAGAAATGCTAAATATCTCATATCACAAAGAAATGCTAAATATCTCCTATCACAAAGAAATGCTAAATATCTCATATCACAAAGAAATGCTAAATATCTCCTATCACAAAGAAATGCTAAATATCTCATATCACAAAGAAATGCTAAATATCTCCAATCACACTGAAATGCTAAAAGTCCCCTATAAAAAAATAAATGCTAAATGACATCTATCACAAATAAATGCTAAATGACATCTATCACAAAGAAATGCAATAGTCCCCTATCACAAATAAATGCTAAATGACCCTGATCACAAAGAAATGCTAAATGACTCCTATCACAAAATAAATGCTAAATGACACCCTATCACAAAAGAAATGCTAAATGACACCGTATCACAAAAGAAATGCTAAATGACACCCTATCACAAAAGAAATGCTAAATGACTCCTATATCAAAGAAATGCTAAATGACTCCTATCACAAAGAAATGCTAAATGACTCTGATCACAAAGAAATGTTAAATGTCTCCTATCAGAAAGAAATGCTAAATGAATCTGATTACAAAGAAATGCTAAATGACTCCTATCACAAAGAAATTTTAAATGACTCTGATTACAAAGAAATGCTAAATGACTCCTATCACAAAGAAATGCTAAAGGACTCTGATTACAACGAAAAGCTAAATGACTACTATCACAAAGAAATGCTAAATGACTGATTACAAAGAAATGGTAAATGACTCCTATCACAAAGAAATGCTAAAGGACTCTGATTACAAAGAAATGCTAAATGACTGATTACAAAGAAATGCTAAATGACTCCTATCACAAAGAAATGCTAAAGGACTCTGATTACAAAGAAATGCTAAATGACTCCTATCACAAAGAAATGCTAAATGACTCTGATTACCAAGAAATGCTAAATTGACTCCTATCACAAAGAAATGCTAAATGACTCCTATCACAAAGAAATGCTAAATGACTCTGATTACAAAGAAATGCTAAATTGACTCCTATCACAAAGACTAATAGAAGTGGATGGAAGTAACATTTAAAAATGCAGCATAAACAAAGTTCAGAAATGAATCAACAATTTTGATTTGATTTTGATTTGATTTTGATTTGATTTGATTTGATTTGATTTTGATTTAATTTTGATTTGATTTGATTTCACATTTTTTGCGAGGAAGTAGAGCATTCAGTGAAGAGGAAATGATAGCGGCTTCAAAGAATAAGTATGTTTGTGAATCATGCAGTGAATGTTTTCTGTTTGTAAATCATGCGGTGGGTGTTTTCTGTTTGTGAATCATGCAGTGAATGTTTTCTATTTGTGAATCATGCAGTGAATGTTTTCTGTTTGTGAACCATGCAGTGAATGTATTCTATTTGTAAATCATGCAGTGAATGTTTTCTGTTTGGGAATCATGCAGTGAATGTTTTCTGTTTGTGAATTAATCAGTGATTGCCCCTGTTTGTGAATCATGCAGTGAGTGTTTTCTGTTTGTGAATCATGCAGTGAATGTTTCCTATTTGTGAATCACGCAGTGAATGTTTTCTTTTTGTGAAACATGCAGTGACAGTTTTCTGTTTGTGAATCAATCAGTGATTGCCCCTGTTTGTGAATTTTGCATTGAATTCCCATATTTTTAAACTATGCATTCGACATGCCATCTTCGACATGCAGGTTTTATTGAGTGGTTTATCCCTCCTATATTGTTTTCTGTTTTCCGTGTTGGATGCCACTTCGTGTCAACATCCTTCAACTGTTATGCATCGTTCGTCTAATCGTCCTAAGGTATCAGGTATCCGAAGTAAAAAAAAATCAGCACATTACATTAAAAGAAAATCTCTATTCCTTTGTCTTTATGCCTTTGTTTCTATGTCTTTTTATAAGAAATGATAGACATTATAATGAAAGTAAACACGGAAGGTCTCAGTCTGAACAGTAAGAAAACAGAAATAATGGTCATATCGAAGAAATAATCATCACCAGCATGCAGTATAAAAAATAAACAGGACAAATCTGGAACAAGTGCAACGTGTCAAATACTTGGGCACGATAATAACATCAGATGGGAGATGTAGGACAGAAATAAAAAGTAGAATAGCTTAGGCCCAAATAGCATTTCAGAAAATGAAAAATATCTGATGCAACAAATCTATGTCAATATAAGTGAGAAAGAGAGGTCACCGGTGCTTTATGGAACCAATTCTGACCTATGGAAGTGAATCATAGACAATAGCCAACCAAATGAGAAGACGAGACCACAGAGATGGGATTTCTCAGAAGAATGTTGAAAGTTCCCTGGACAGTTAAAAAGACCAGTGAGGAAGTTCTCAAAGAGGCCAACACAAAAATGGAGCTCCAAAAAAACATCAGAAAGAAGCAATCAACATTTTTCAGGCACATCATGAGAAGAGCAAAGTTGGAATACTTGGTTACAACTGGCAAAATAAAAGGAAAGAGAGATCGCGGACGACAAAGAGAGAAAATACTGGATAGCTTGGTATCATGGCATGGAAAATAGTCAACAACAGAACTGATACGATGCACTGTGGATAGAAGATTGTGGAAGTACATAATCGCTTACGCCAACCGTTATGGCACATGATGATGCTGTCTTTCTCAGTTTGTTCTGAATGATCTTTCTTTGTGACGATTAATTTTTGAAAAATGTAAACGGATCAGCACAGAGAACATACCAAACACAGCTTTGTAGCTTCTCTCATTGCTGATCAATGTTGTCAAGCTAGATCAGCACAGAGAACATAGCAAACACAGCTTTGTAGCTTCTCTCATTGCTGATCAATGTGGTCAAGCTAGATCAGCACAGAGAACATAGCAAACACAATTTTGTAACTTCTCTCATTGCTGATCAATGTTGTCAAGCTAGATCAGCACAGAGAACATACCAAACACAGCTTTGTAGCTTCTCTCATTGCTGATCAATGTTCTCAAGCTAGATCAGCACAGAGAACATAACAAACACAGCTTTGTAGCTTCTCTCATTGCTGATCAATGTTGTCAAGCTAGATCAGCACAGAGAACATAGCAAACACAGCTTTGTAACTTCTCTCATTGCTGATCAATGTCGTCAAGCTAGATCAGCACAGAGAACATACCAAACACAGCTTTGTAGCTTCTCTCATTGCTGATCATTGTGGTCAAGCTAGATCAGCACAGAGAACATAGCAAACACAGCTTTGTAGCTTCTCTCATTGCTGATCATTGTGGTCAAGCTAGATCAGCACAGAGAACATAGCAAACACAGCTTTGTAGCTTCTCTCATTGCTGATCATTGTGGTCAAGCTAGATCAGCACAGAGAACATAGCAAACACAGCTTTGTAGCTTCTCTCATTGCTGATCATTGTGGTCAAGCTAGATCAGCACAGAGAACATAGCAAAAACAGCTTTGTAGCTTCTCTCATTGCTGATCAATGTGGTCAAGCTAGATCAGCACAGAGAACATAGCAAACACAGCTTTGTAACTTCTCTCATTGCTGATCAATGTGGTCAAGCTAGATCAGCACAGAGAACATAGCAAACACAGCTTTGTAACTTCTCTCATTGCATATCATTGTGGTCAAGCTAGATCAGCACAGAGAACATACCAAACACAGCTTTGTAGCTTCTCTCATTGCTGATCAATGTGGTCAAGCTAGATCAGCACAGAGAACATACCAAACACAGCTTTGTAGCTTCTCTCATTGCTGATCAATGTGGTCAAGCTAGATCAGCACAGAGAACATACCAAAAACAGCTTTGTAGCTTCTCTCGTTGCTAATCATTGTGGTCAAGCTAGATCAGCAAAGAGAACATACCTAATGTATGTTGTAATACTAATAATTATTTATGTTTTTATATCATTGGCTTGATTATAAAAAAATAATAACTGTGTTATAAATCTATGTTTCTATAAATGGTTGTTATCATAATCATCATCTGCCGTACCGGTTGGCGTAGGCGATCATGTTCTTCAATAATTCTCTATCCACAATACATCGTATCAATTCTGTTGTTGACTGTTTTCCATGCCAAGACACCAAGCTATCCAGTATTTTCTCTCTTTGTCGTCCGCGATATCTCGTTCCTTTTATTTTGCCAGTTGAAACCAAGTATTCAAACTTTCCACTTCTCATGATGTGCCCGAAAAATGTTGATTGTTTCTTTCTGATGTTTTTAGGAGCTCCCTTTTAGTGTTGACCTCTTTGAGAATTTCCTTGTTGGACTTTTTAGCTGTCCAGGGAACTTTATCATTATTCTAATCATCATTTCATTTGTTTGTCTACTGTCCATGATTCGCTTCCATATGTCAGAATAGGCGATATATAGCACCGATGAACTATCTTTCTTACTTCTATTGACATAGATTTGTTGCATAAGACGTTTTACATTTTCTGAAATGCTATTTTGGCCGGAGCTATTCTGCTTTTTAATTCTGTGGTACATCTTCCATCTGATGTTATTATTGTGCCCAAGTATCTGACGCGTTGTACTTGTTTCAGATTTGTCCTGTTTATTTTTATGCTGCATGATGGTGATGATTGTTTCTTCGATATGACCATTATTTCTATTTTCTTACTATTCAGACTGAGACTTTCGTGTTGCTTTCTTTTACTAATATGTCTATCATTTCTTGTAGTTCATTCTCTGACTCTCCTATTAAAACTGTTTAATTCATATATCACAAATTGTTTATGTTGTGACCAATGACTTCAATTCCTGTTACATCTACTATTGAGCTCATATTTTCGCTGTTAAGTGAAAACAAAACACAGCCTTGTCTGAATCCTTGTTTCATACATCGGAACTGTCTTGCTTGGTTGCTTAGCTATTTCTTATGGCTGCTGTTTGTTGCTTTTTTTATTTTATAGATTTATGTTCAACTAAATCCCTCTCTTGTGTTTGTTTACATTTGTCTACATTGACAGTTTAGTTGTTTTCTTGTCATTGTTATGTATTGTTCTGTAGTAAAATCTATGTGACACAATGAGGTGTAGAAGAATTTCAAATACCATCTAGCAACCGTTGTGCTGTCTGTCTTGTATTGCATTACACCTGGTAGACGATGTTATTATATTGAGCTAGTCTGTCACTAATTGATACGAGAGAAAAAAAACTGTTATACTCAACTGCATGACCCACCACGTCTCAAGATGGAAACTTGTGTTGGTTTGTTTGTGCAGAACAAGTAATGCATTTATGCGGAATGACGTCATCTGTCACTGTGTAATCATGATCGAGTTGCATGTTTTTCTCGGAACGTTGCATTCACAAAAGCTCTTCAGAAAAACCCTATCAGAGATCGCACTTCTTCAGTTATTGAGTTATTGAGTTATTGAGTTATTTTGCGGGTCACCATCATTGCACTCCGAACATGTCCATAGGTACTGAGATCTCCTCCCATCTTCTCGGTTCTGGCTGTGCCCATCTTAACTCCCATCTCTTTCATCCGAAGGACTGACGTGGACTCATGGTTGTCGAAGTCCAATGTCATTCCTACTTCCCGTAGGGCATTGATGATGTCCGCCCGATTAAATGGTTTATGGTCCTCAATAATAGCGCAGCTAGCCAACCTGTCGGCTCTTTCATTTCCCCGTACTCCCGTATGTCCTGGGACGTAGACAAAGATTCTTCCTCTACTTTTCTCTTTCTCACTGATACCTAAAAGGTGTCATGGTTTATATCATTTGTCGTTCTTGTGCTGCTCGAATTGTCTGAATTAGTGATTTTCCTTTGTTGTTACATGTCTCTGTCACTGCATCTATCCATCTTCTTCTTTTCTCTTTCTCACTGATACCTAAAAGGTGTCATGGTTTATATCATTTGTCGTTCTTGTGCTGCTCGAATTGTCTGAATTAGTGATTTTCCTTTGTTGTTACATGTCTCTGTCACTGCATCTATCCATCTTCTTCTTTTCTCTTTCTCACTGATACCTAAAAGGTGTCGTGGTTTATATCATTTGTCGTTCTTGAGCTGCTCGAACTGTCTGAATTAGTGATTTTCCTTTGTTGTTACATGTCTCTGTCACTGCATCTATCCATCTTCTTCTTTTCTCTTTCTCACTGATACCTAAAAGGTGTCGTGGTTTATATCATTTGTCGTTCTTGAGCTGCTCGAACTGTCTGAATTAGTGATTTTACTTTGTTGTTACATGTCTCTGTCACTGCATCTATCCATCTTCTTCGGGGTCTTCCTCTTGGTCTTTTTCCATGCATTCTCGAGAAGAACGCCCTTGATGGTGATTGGTGAGGATTCATTCTGACCAGGTGGCCCAACGATTTAAGTTGTTGTTGTTCTATATATTCTTGGCAGGGTTTTGTTCCTACTATTTTTCTTATGGTTTAATTTGGTATTCTATCTCTTCTTGTGTTGTTTGTTACTTTTCTCAAGCATCGCATCTCACATGTATTGATCTTTCTTAAATGTGATTTAGAAAGGGTCCATGTTTGACTTTCATAGCACAAAGTTGGTTTGAAGATGCTATTTATCATTGGTTGTTTAGCTGGCATAGAAATGTTTGGATGTCTTAGCAATGGTGAAAGCTGGTATGTGACAGCATTTGCTTTTTGTATTCTCATGTCAATTTATCTGTCTAGTTTTCCATCTTCTGTGAACATTGTGCCTAAATACTTGAATTCCTCTACTTGTTTTATTTCTTTATCTTTGATCTTGATGTTTAATGGGTGTCTTAATTTGCTTATTCTTATAGCCTCTGTTTTTGCTGTGTTAATTTTCATACTGTAGTTTGTGCAGCTTTTATCTAGAGATGTTATATGCTGTTGTAGCAGGTGTTCATCCTCATATATTAGGCATTGGTCATCTGCGAAGAGTAGCTCATTGATGTTGGAGTTTTCTACCTCTATGTTATTATTTGATTTTTCCTTATTGTTGGTTGTTTCCTTATTTATTTTGTCCATATATATGATGAAGAGGCGTGGTGAGAGGACACATCCTTGTCTTACACCTGTTGTAACCTGAAACCATTCTGACAGACATTCCGATGTTCTGACGGCACTTTGACTGTTTTTATATAATGCCATTATATTATCTAGTAGTTGTCCTGCTACCCCGTAGGTTTCTAAAGTTTGCCAAAGTTTGTTCCTGTCCACACGATCAAACGCTTTTTCCTGATCTATAAACACTATATTTAGGTTTCTGTCATATTCTATTGCTTTTTATATAGTTGTCTCAATGTAAATATAGCATCAGTTCAGCTTTTGCCTTTTCTGAATCCTAATTGATCATTACTTAATTGAGGTTCTATTATGTATCTTACTCTCCTCTCTAATATTTTAGCAAACATTTTACCAACTTGACTCAATAGGGATATTCCTCTGTACATTTCACACTCCCTTTTACTTCCCTTATTCTTCCAAAATGGGACAATGATAGCTTTTTGCCAGTCGTCTGGGACTTTTCTTTCTTGCCACGTCATATTGAATATGATAGTAAGTCAATCTATAGCTGTTTCCTTACAGGCTAGTAGCATTTCTGTTGTTATTCTATCTATACCAGCTGCTTTGTTCTTTTTATTCTGTTTCAATGCCCATTCTACTTCTACTTTAAGTATATTCGGTTCCTGTTCGTCATACTGCCTATGTTTAAACTCTGTATTTCCGTTTGTATTTCCCTGATTTAATAGTTCCTTAAAGTATTCTCTCCATCTGATTATTATGTTTTTCCTGCTGCTGATTGGTCTACCGTTCTTGTCGTTTATTATAGTGGTTGGGTTATAATCATTATTTCTTAATCTCATTGCTTTTACACTTTTGAAAAATTCTCTGGGTTTACAAAGATCTTTAATCTATTCTGCCCATCGTTCCCTTATGTTTTCTTGATCAGTAAACAGTTCTCCTTCCTTTGATCTTAGACATCCAGTTTTTTATTGCGTTTTTCTTCCTGTTAATTCTTCAATTTGTTTGTATATAGCTTTAGCATCTCCTTTTTGTTGCATTTAATCTTTTTGCATTTCTCCTTCAACCATGCTTCTTTTGCTTCATTGCATTTTATTACAATTTCTTTATTTAATCTCTTATAATCATCTTTGTTTTTCTTTATCTGTTCTTCTTGTATCCATTAGTTGTAAAATGTCATCTGTCATCCATTTCTTTCTTGCATTTGTCCTGATTGGTGGTATAAACTCTTTTGATGTTTGTTGCATTGATTCTTTTAGCATTTCCCACTGTTCATCAATGCTTTGTATCTTCTCTACTGTGCATTGTACCGGTTTTGATTTGTGATTTTATATTTTTCTTGTAACCTCTTATCTGATTTGAGTAAATCTAAATTTAATTTGATGTTAACTGAGGTTCGTTTTGTTGTTTTTAATTTTACTCTAAGCTTTCCCACAACTGGTAAATGATCACTATTGCAATCTGCCTCTGGTCTAGTTTTCACACACACCAGACTGTTTCTAAATCTGTTATTTATCATTATGTAATCAATTTGACTACGTTCGTTATCTCCTGAATTTGTCCATGTCCACACAGTCTTGGATGTTGCTTAAAGTAGGTGTTTCCTATTATCATGTTGTTTGTTCTTGTCCAGTCAATAAGTTTGTCACGTCTTTCATTTCTTTCACCTAAGCCATAATAACCAACTACTTCCTCAACTCTTTCCTTTCCTACTTTTCCGTTGAGATCATCTAGAACTATGTTGCTTTCATGCAGTTTGCATGGGCCGCTAGGACTGGTGGCCATCTTCAGAGCTAACGAGGTGAGTTAACAAACTATTACCAAACAATCTTCTCCATCAAAATATAAATGTTCTTCTAACATTAACACATGTTTTCACCCATATAATATATATATTTATAATATGTATCACTCTGTATGGGAGCCGCGATAGCTCAGTGGTTAGTGAACTGAACCACAGAGGACAAGAGGTAGGGTTCTATCCCAACCGACGCCTTCCGGATTCACCCAGCCTTAAATGGGTACCGGATCTTTTTTTCTGGGAAAGTAAAGCGGCACGTTCGTAATACCGACCACATTACCCCTATAATCATGTGCCGAAGGTCTGTAAAATATATGGTCACTAACACCATATTCCCTATACGCCACTTGGTGTGACAGGGGTACTTTACTTTTTTTTACTCTCTCTGTATATTTATAATAAAACTACTGCATGCATGAACCAGCTCGGGGCCTTGGTGGCTGAGTTGTTAGTGTTCTCGCTTCCTGAACTGAAATGAAAGGTCCGTGTTCGATTCCCAGCAGTGGCGGATTTTTTCTTCGGACTGAGAGACTCCGTGGTTTACCCAGCCTCTAAAATTGTGTTCCAGAGATTTGTCTGGGAAGTAGAGGCGGCCTGGCGTGATACTGACCACATCACCCAAGAATGTGCCCTGGTCATAGAAAAATCTGGACACTAACAGCACATACCCCATACGCCTAGCAAGGCAGGGAGAGAACCTTTACTCTACTTTTTTTATACATCATCATCATCATCATTATCATCAAGTTTCATCATTTAGTGCAGTTTCCTCATATTCCAAGTCCGGCTTGTTGCAGGAGCTACTGAGTTAAATGCTCGTGTTTCGTTATTCCTTTGATTCTTTACAATGAATGATGATATCGTATGATGGAGAACAGATGGCTGTGTTCACTTTCTGTGTGGTTTCGCCTTATGTCTTTTGGCGTGTGCTGAGACTGCTATGATGGGAAATACATTTACCTTTCATTGTTTAGGAGATGAGATAATAATTCGGATGATTCCACTGTCACGGGCGGTTGAGTAATTACGGATTTTAATTCGTTTGCTGTGATACCGGGGCCTTCCATAACCATAACTATAAACATATCACCAAGTACCGGGCCTGCTGGCGTAGGGGATCATGTCTCCCTACAACTTTCGATCACGACAGTTATTTATCATTTCTGTTGTTGACCTTCTGCCAAGCCATTTTCTTAAGCTGTCTGGTATCTTTTTTCTTTGTTTCCCTTTATCTCTTCGCCCCTCAATTTGTCCTTCAATTTTCCCGGTTAATACATTATATCACAGCTAGTCCCTTCTCATTACATGGCCAAAAAATGATGATTGTTTCTTCCTAATATTGGAAATCAGCTCTTTTTGCTCTTCAGAACGTTTTCATTACTCTTCTTAGCTGTCCATGGTACTCTCAATATTCTTATGTAGAACCACATTTCTACAGCCTCCAGTAATTTTCTTGTCTGTTATCCATGATTCACGTCCATATGTTAAGACTGACTCTACATAACATTTAAGAACTATTTTTTCTTGTTTCTATTGTCAAAAGCGGATTGCACAGAATCATCCTCATTATTTGGAAAGCTGCTGTAGCCTGACTTATTCTGCATCTCACCTCTGTTGTATATCTACCATCAGATGTTAACATCGTTAAAGATATTTAAATTCATTTAACTGTTTTAATATTGTCCCACCTGTCTTTATTGTGCATTGAAGGGAAGTCTTTTTTCCTTTGTTGCTACAAATACTTTTGTCTTTTTGCTATTACGACTGAGTCCTTCTTACATTTCCAATAACTCATGTTCATTATTAGCAATTGAGACCATATCAGCATACCTTATGTTGCTGGCTGCAACATTTGTTTCTATAAAGCATAATATCTATATTATATTTTGTGTTGTTATATTTTACATTTCAGCTGTGTTTCTGTATTACTGCTGAACTTTATTCGCTGCGTTTTTCATGTATTGTCTTTACTGAACCTATGCAAGGAAATTATTCTTCATTACATTCACTTGACTTGCTTTTCATTCCTCGACAATTGAACTCAAAATGTTCCCTAGATCTCTACAATTAAGACATTAACTTGTTCTATTCAGGAGAACTTAAACAAAAAACATATAGACATCAATAGAAAAATAGGGTATGGTTAAAGCTGAACGTAATAAGTTGACGACATAAATAAAAACAAAGGGGTTCGGCTCAAGAGGCCTTCAGCATGAACAGCCATGCAACACAGACAAGATATGTATTTAAAACAACAAACATACAACACAGACAAGATATGTATTTAAAACAACACAGACAAGATATGTATTTAAAACAACAAACATACAACACAGACAAGATATGTATTTAAAACAACAAACATACAACACAGACAAGATATGTATTTAAAACAACAAACATACAACACAGACAAGATATGTATTTAAAACAACAAACATGCAACACAGACAAGATATGTATTTAAAACAACAAACATGCAACACAGACAAGATATGTATTTAAATCAACAAACATACAACACAGACAAGATAAGTATTTAAAACAACGAAATAATTAATAACAACAGTTATAACTCGTCCGCTCATTACGAAAAGCTCTAAACGGACGTTTGGTTATTTATATAGTTATACAAATTTATTTCTGTTTTGTTCTATATATTTTAAAACATTTCTTCATACTTTAATGTTACTGAAGCTTCACATTTTCATACGTTTCTTTGATTTGACCCTACTTGCTTTATCCAGTTGGTTATGTTACATGTCTTCTACAATTACGTAAACATTACTTATTTATTGACTTGTCTTTCACTTCTTTGTATTTGATTTATTCTTTTGATACATTTCCTATACTTTAGTCTCTGTTCAATTTAGTATTATTTTTATAGTATTATTATTATACAATAATTGTTATAACTGGTTTCGTACCATTGAACAACCACATCAATAGAATACAACGATGGTCAACACTGAACAACCACATCAATAGAATACAGCGACAGTCGTGTACCACTGAACAACTACATCAATAGAATACAACGACAGTCATGTACCACTGAACAACCACATCAATAGAATACAACGGCAGTCATGTACCACTGAACAACCACATCAATAGAATACAACGACAGTCATGTACCACTGAACAACCACATCAATAGAATACAACGGCAGTCATTTACCACTGAACAACAACATCAATAGAATACAACGACAGTCATGTACCACTGAACAACTACATCAATAGAATACAACGGCAGTCATGTACCACTGAACAACCACATCAATAGAATACAACGACAGTCATGTACCACTGAACAACCACATCAATAGAATACAACGGCAGTCATTTACCACTGAACAACAACATCAATAGAATACAACGACAGTCATTTACCACTGAACAACAACATCAATAGAATACAATGACAGCCATGTACCACTGAATGACAGCCATGTACCACTGAACAACCACATCAATAGAATACAATGACAGTCATGCACCACTGAACAACCACATCAATAGAATACAACGGCAGTCATGTACCACTGAACAACCACATCAATAGAATACAGCGACAGCCATGTAGCACTGAGCAACCACATCAATAGAATACAACGACAGCCATGTACCACTGAACAACCACATCAATAGAATACAACGACAGTCATGTACCACTGAACAACCACATCAATAGAATACAACGACAGTAATGTACCACTGAACAACCACATCAATAGAATACAACGACAGTCACGTACCACTGAACAACCACATCAATAGAATACAGCGACAGTCATGTACCACTGAACAACCACATCAATAGAATACAACGACAGTCATGTACCACTGAGCAACCACATCAATAGAATACAGCGACAGTCATGTACCACTGAACAACCACATCAATAGAATACAGCGACAGTCATGTACCACTGAACAAACACATCAATAGAATACAACGGCAGTCATGTACCACTGAACAACCACATCAATAGAATACAACGGCAGTCATGTACCACTGAACAACCACATCAATAGAATACAACGGCAGTCATGTACCACTGAACAACCACATCAATAGAATACAAAGAAACCAAACTCCATCATGTCCGTGAACACCCACATGAAACAGTAGAACAGCGCCTGTTTGACTGTCCAAAGCTCACTGACACCAGAGCAACTCTACTTCCTCAAAGACCTGATGGAACACCTTTAACGGAACTACAAGGGAACTCAGAAATACCTGCAGATATCATTACATGGCATTGGGCCGAAGAGCGTCAGCTCACAGGCGTCTGGATCTAAAACAACATTATGCTTCTATAGAACGCTATGTTATTGTCAGGCTATATTTCCTCTATATGCTTTACAGACTACACAAAGGTATTTTCAAAGTAATGCATGTGGAAATAATCAATATGCTGGAGAAATTAAACATTGATGGCAAGGATCTGCGAATCATAAAAAAACATGTACTGGCAACAAACAGCTATACGAATTAACAACCAAACAGGACAATTCCAATTTATAAAACAAGGAGTCAGACAAGGCTGTGTTCTGTCACCGGATTTGTTTTCACTTTACAGCGAACATATTATGAGATCAATAGTAGACAAGAAAGGAATTGAAGTCAACGGTCACAACATAAATAATTTGCGATATGCGAATGACACATTCTTAATAGCAGAGACAGAGAATGAACTACAAGAAATGATAGACATAATAGTAAAAGAAAGCAACAGAAAGGTCTCAGTCTGAATAGTAAGAAAATAGAAGTAATAGTCATATCGAAGAAACAATCATCACAAGCATGCAGCATAAAAATAAACAGAAAACATCTGAAACAAGTGGAGAGCGTCAAATACTTGGGCACAATAATAACATCCGATGGAAGATACAACCTCTTCTTCTTCTTCTATCCTTCCTCTGCTGCCGTTGGCGTCGAGGGGAGAAACAATCTGCGATTCTTTGCTCTTCTGTTGGCCTCTTCTGATGCTATTCCTCCTAGTGACTCTAGTATTCCCTTTATCCATCTCTTTCTCGGTCTTCCTCTTAATCTGGCGTTTTCGTAGCGTTTGTTTATTACTCTTTGATTCATTGTTAGTTCTTTCTGTCTTGTTATGTGGCCGAACCAATTTATCTGTTGTTTCTTTATGTATTCGATGGCTGGTTCAATTTCGAGTTTCTTCCTCAGGTCAGTGTTTCTTACTCTGTCCCTTAAGCTGTTTCCTGTCATTCTTCTGACACATTTCATTTCGGTGGTCGTTATCTTTCTTATTGTTCTAGAGTCCAGCGTCCAATTCTGGCACTGATAGCACAGCGTTGGTAGAAAAATTGATTTCTATATTGCCCTTTTTGCTCCGTAGTTATTGCTTTGTTTTTCAATAGTGTTGATACTTGGCCTATAACTTGGCATGCTTTGTTACACCTTATATCTATCTCTGTTTCTTGGTTATTGTCTTGTGTTAGCGTGCTACCCAGATATTTAAAATTGTCTACTTGCTTCAAAGATGTATTATCTATAATGATGTTTATTTTTTCTTTCTTTGAAGATGCACCACAGAAATAAAAAGCAGAATAGCTCAAGCCCAAATAGCATTTCAGAAAATGAAAAACATTCTAATGCAGTAAGTCTATGTCAATGGATGTGAGAAAGAGGGTTCATCGATGCCATATAGAGCTAGTTCTGACCTACGGACACAAATCAGGGACAATAGGCAAACAAATGAAAAGGCTATTAGAGACCACAGAGATGGGATTTCTCAGGAAAATGTTGAAAGTTCCCTGGACAGCTAATAAAACCAATCAGGAAATTCTACAAAAGGCTAACACAAAAAGGGGAGCTACTAAAAAAACATCAGAAAGAAACAATCAACATTTTTCTGGCACATCATGAAAAGATGAAAGTTGGAATACTTGGTTACAACTGGCAAAATAAAAGGAAAGAGAGATCGCGGACGACAAAGAGAGAAAATACTGGATAGCTTGGTGTCATGGCATGGAAAACAGTCAACAACAGAACTGATACGATGCATTGTAAGTAGAATATTGTGGAAGGACATGATCGCCTACGCCAACCGGTATGGTACATGATGATGATATTTCCTTTATTAGAAAACAACCAGTAAGAATGTAGCGGTGCTACAGCTATTCATGAACCTATTTCAGAAGTCGGGGTTGGTTTCATCTACCAGAAAGTTGACAAATTCACAGTACCCTTGTCGGTACCAATAATTATTTCCTGAAAAAAAAAAAAAACGAAAGGCGGCCTAGATTAGTGCTGACCATGTTACAAAATAGAAAAGCGCAGATAATAAAGAAGAGAAGGACATCGTCCATTGTGTTTGTCACCCGAGGCTTGTCCGAGTCTTTCTGGATTTATTCTTTGATAACGAGATGGGGAGACAAGACCTAGAGGATGTGTGCTGATGAGGTGGTTTTCTCCTACAGAAATGAGGAACATTGAGGAACAATGAGGAACAATGGGGAGACAAGACCTAGAGGATGTGTGCTGATGAGGTGGTTTTCTCTTACAGAAATGAGGAACATTGAGGAACAATGGGGAACAATGGGGAGACAAGACCTAGAGGATGTGTGCTGATGAGGTGGTTTTCTCTTTCAGAAATGAGGAACATTGAGGAACAATGAGGGAACATTGAGGAACAATGGGGAGACAAGACCTAGAAGATGTGTGCTGATGAGGTTGTTTTCTCTTACAGAAATGAGGAACATTGAGGAACAATGAGGGAACATTGAGGAACAATGGGGAGACAAGACCTAGAGGATGTGTGCTGATGAGGTGGTTTTCTCTTACAGAAATGAGGAACATTGAGGAACAATGAGGGAACATTGAGGAACAATGGGGAGACAAGACCTAGAGGATGTGTGCTGATGAGGTGGTTTTCTCTTACAGAAATGAGGAACATTGAGGAACAATGAGGGAACATTGAGGAACAATGTGGAGACAAGACCTAGAGGATGTGTGCTGATGAGGTGGTTTTCTCTTACAGAAAGGAGGAACATTGGGGAGACAAGACCTAGAGGATGTGTGCTGATGAGGTGGTTTTCTCTTACAAAAAGGAGAAACAATGAGGAACAATGGGGAGACAAGACCTAGAGGATGTGTGCTGGTGAGGTGGTTTTCTCTTACAGAAAGGAGAAACAATGGGGAGACAAGACCTAGAGGATGTGTGCTGATGAGGTGGTTTTCTCTTACAGAAAGGAGAAACAATGGGGAGACAAGACCTAGAGGATGTGTGCTGGTGAGGTGGTTTTCTCTTACAGAAATGAGAAACAATGAGGAACAATGGGGAGACAAGACCTAGAGGATGTGTGCTGATGAGGTGGTTTTCTCTTACAGAAAGGAGAAACAATGGGGAGACAAGACCTAGAGGATGTGTCCTGATGAGGTGGTTTTCTCTTACAGAAAGGAGGAACAATGGGGAGACAAGACCTAGAGGATGTGTGCTGATGAGGTGGTTTTCTCTTACAGAAAGGAGGAACAATGGGGAGACAAGACCTAGAGGATGTGTGCTGATGAGGTGGTTTTCTCTTACAGAAATGAGGAACAATGAGGAACAATGAGGGACAATGGGGAGACAAGACCTAGAGGATGTGTGCTGATGAGGTGGTTTTCTCTTACAGAAATGAGGAACAATGAGGACCAAAGAGGGACAATGGGGAGACAAGACCTAGAGGATGTGTGCTGATGAGGTGGTTTTCTCTTACAGAAAGGAGGAACAATGAGGAACAATGAGGAACAATGGGGAGACAAGACCTAGAGGATGTGTGCTGACGAAGTGGTTTTCTCTTACAGAAAGGAGAAACAATGAGGAATAATCGGGAACATTGAGGAACAATGAGGAACAATCGAGAACAATGAGGAACAATGAGGAACAATGAGGAACAATCGGGAGACAAGACCTAGAGGATGTGTGCTGATGAGGTGGTTTTCTCTTACAGAAAGGAGAAACAATGAGGAACAATGAGGAACAATGGGGAGACAAGACCTAGAGGATGTGTGCTGATGAGGTGGTTTTCTCTTACAGAAAGGAGGAACAATGAGGAACAATCGGGAACATTGAGGGAGACAAGACCTAGAGGATGTGTGCTGATGAAGTGGTTTTCTCTTACAGAAAGGAGGAACAATGAATAACAATCGGGAACATTGAGGGAGACAAGACCTAGAGGATGTGTGCTGATGAAGTGGTTTTCTCTTACAGAAAGGAGAAACAATGAGGAACAATCTGGAACATTGAGGAACAATGAGGAACAATCGAGAACAATGAGGAACAATGAGGAACAATCGGGAGACAAGACCTAGAGGATGTGTGCTGATGAGGTGGTTTTCTCTTACAGAAAGGAGAAACAATGAGGAACAATGAGGAACAATGGGGAGACAAGACCTAGAGGATGTGTGCTGATGAGGTGGTTTTCTCTTACAGAAATGAGGAACATTGAGGAGACAAGACCTAGAGGATGTGTGCTGGTGAGGTGGTTTTCTCTTACAGAAAGGAGGAACAATGAGGAACAATCGTGAACATTGAGGGAGACAAGACCTAGAGGATGTGTGCTGATGAGGTGGTTTTCTCTTACAGAAATGAGGAACATTGAGGAGACAAGACCTAGAGGATGTGTGCTGGTGAGGTGGTTTTCTCTTACAGAAAGGAGGAACAATGAGGAACAATCGGGAACATTGAGGGAGACAAGACCTACAGGATGTGTGCTGATGAAGTGGTTTTCTCTTACAGAAAGGAGAAACAATGAGGAACAATCGGGAACATTGAGGAACAATGAGGAACAATCGAGAACAATGAGGAACAATGAGGAACAATGAGGAACAATGAGGAACAATCGGGAGACAAGACCTAGAGGATGTGTGCTGATGAGGTGGTTTTCTCTTACAGAAAGGAGAAACAATGAGGAACAATGAGGAACAATGGGGAGACAAGACCTAGAGGATGTGTGCTGATGAGGTGGTTTTCTCTTACAGAAATGAGGAACATTGAGGAGACAAGACCTAAAGGATGTGTGCTGGTGAGGTGGTTTTCTCTTACAGAAAGGAGGAACAATGAGGAACAATCGGGAACATTGAGGGAGACAAGACCTAGAGGATGTGTGCTGATGAGGTGGTTTTCTCTTACAGAAATGAGGAACATTGAGGAGACAAGACCTAGAGGATGTGTGCTGGTGAGGTGGTTTTCTCTTACAGAAAGGAGGAACAATGAGTAACAATCGGGAACATTGAGGGAGACAAGACCTAGAGGATGTGTGCTGATGAGGTGGTTTTCTCTTACAGAAATGAGAAACAATGAGGAACAATCGGGAACATTGAGGGAGACAAGACCTAGAGGATGTGTGCTGATGAGGTGGTTTTCTCTTACAGAAATGAGAAACATTGAGGAACAATGAGGAACAATGGGGAGACAAGACCTAGAGGATGTGTGCTGATGAGGTGGTTTTCTCTTACAGAAAGGAGAAACATTGAGGAACAATCGGGAACATTGAGGGAGACAAGACCTAGAGGATGTGTGCTGATGAGGTGGTTTTCTCTTACAGAAATGACAAACAATGAGGAACAATCGGGAACATTGAGGGAGACAAGACCTAGAGGATGTGTGCTGATGAGGTGGTTTTCTCTTACAGAAATGAGAAAGAATGAGGAACAATCGGGAACATTCAGGGAGACAAGACCTAGAGGATGTGTGCTGATGAGGTGGTTTTCTCTTACAGAAATGAGAAACATTGAGGAACAATGAGGAACAATGGGGAGACAAGACCTAGAGGATGTGTGCTGATGAGGTGGTTTTCTCTTACAGAAAGGAGAAACATTGAGGAACAATGAGGAACAATGGGGAGACAAGACCTAGAGGATGTGTGCTGATGAGGTGGTTTTCTCTTACAGAAAGGAGAAACATTGAGGAACAATGAGGAACAATGGGGAGACAAGACCTAGAGGATGTGTGCTGATGAGGTGGTTTTCTCTTACAGAAATGAGAAACAATGAGGAACAATGAGGAACAATGAGGAACAATGGGGAGACAAGACCTAGAGGATGTGTGCTGATGAGGTGGTTTTCTCTTACAGAAAGAAGAAACAATGAGGAACAATCGGGAACATTGAGGAACAATGAGGAACAATCGGGAGCAATGATGAACAATGAGGAACAATCGGGAACAATCGGGAACATTGAGGAACAATCGGGAACAATGAGGAACAATGAGGGACAATCGGGAACATTGAGGAACAATGAGGAACAATCGGGAACATTGAGGAACAATGAGGAACAATGAGGAACAATCGGGTGCAATGAGAAACAATGAGGAACAATCGGGAACATTGAGGAACAATGAGGAACAATGAGGAACAATCGGGAGCAATGAGGAACAATGAGGAACAATGAGGAACAATGGGGAACAATCGGGAGCAATGAGGAACAATCGGGAGCAATGAGGAACAATGAGGAACAATGAGAAACAATGAGGAACAATGAGAAACAATGAGGAACAATGAGAAACAATGAGGAACAATCGGGATCATTGAGGAACAATGAGGAACAATCGGGAGCAATGAGGAACAATGAGGAACAATCGGGAGCAATGAGGAACAATGAGGAATAATCGGGAGCAATGAGGAACAATGAGGAACAATCGGGAACATTGAGGAACAATGAGGAACAATCGGGAACAATGATGAACAATGAGGAACAATCGGGAGCAATGAGGAACAATGAGGAACAATCGGGAGCAATGAGGAACAATGAGGAACAATCGGGAGCAATGAGGAACAATGAGGAACAGTCGGGAGCAATGAGGAACAATGAGGAACAATCGGGAGCAATGAGGAACAATGAGGAACAATCGGGAGCAATGAGGAACAATCGGGAGCAATGAGGAACAATCGGGAGCAATGAGGAACAATGAGAACCATCGGGAACATTGAGGAACAATGAGGAACAATCGGGAGCAATGAGGAACAATCGGGAGCAATGAGGAACAATGAGAACCATCGGGAACATTGAGGAACAATCGAGAACAATGAGAAACAATAAAGATGAGACAGATGAGTGTAAAAGTGAGACCGATGAGTGTAAAGGTGAGACCTATGAGTGTAAAGGTGAGACCGATGAGTGTAAAGGTGAGACCTATGAGTGTAAAGGTGAGACCGATGAGTGTAAAGATGAGACCGATGAGTGTAAAGATGAGACCGATGAGTGTAAAGGTGAGACCTATGAGTGTAAAGATGAGACCGATGAGTGTAAAGATGAGACCGATGAGTGTAAAGATGAGACCGATGAGTGTAAAGGTGAGACCGATGAGTGTAAAGATGAGACCTATGAGTGTAAAGGTGAGACCGATGAGTGTAAAGGTGAGACCGATGAGTGTAAAGATGAGACCTATGAGTGTAAAGGTGAGACCGATGAGTGTAAAGGTGAGACCGATGAGTGTAAAGGTGAGACTGATGAGTGTAAAGGTGAGACCTATGAGTGTAAATGTGAGACCGATGAGTGTAAAGGTGAGACCGATGAGTGTAAAGGTGAGACTGATGAGTGTAAAGGTGAGACTGATAAGTGTAAAGGTGAGACAGTTTAATTTAAAGGTGAGACCGATGAGTGTAAAGGTGAGACCGATGAGTGTAAAGGTGATACCGATGAGTGTAAAGGTGAGACCGATGAGTGTAAAGATGAGACCTATGAATATAAAGGTGAGACCGATGAGTGTAAAGGTGAGACCGATGAGTGTAAAGGTGAGACCTGTGAGTGTAAATGTGAGACCGATGAGAATACCGATGGGAAAACCAGACGTATCAACAATATACACCTTACAGAAACAATCAGTCTGCAATCGCTTCTAGAACTGACGAGTAGTAGTGTGGAGTGGATATGGAGGTGTCGACTGCTCACTTCCCCGTAGTCCGGACTTTGGTCAAACAACGACTGGGCTGAAATCAAACCGGTTCACGGAGCGGTCGCAGGTAAAGAAAAGTGGGAAGGTTTCTAAAATTATATGAATATGGGTACTGGTTCCCAGACTATATTTTACTCATCATCATCGAGTGCCGTCTCCGCAACGAAGGTTGGCTACCATGGAGCGCCATTTTGCTCTATCTCTTGCTTTGATGGTGCAGGTTGTCATCGGTTGATTTGTCCATCTTTTGATGTTACTCGTCCATGTTAATCTTGGTCTGCCTCTGCCTCTTTTACCTTGTATTTTCCCCTCCAGGATCACTTTCAGTAGGCTGTTGTGTCTTTTAACATGGCCTAAGAATCGCATTTGTCTTGTTCTAATTGTGTTCAGACGTTCTATTTTCATTTTTAGTTGTTTTAAGACTTTGTCATTTGTTTTCTTTTCCTTCCATCCAATTCTACCTATTCTTCTATATATATGCACATTTCAAAGGCTTCAATTCTCTGTTCTGTTTTCTTGTCTAATATCCATGTTTCAGCACCATATAGGAATATTGAGAAGATGTAACATTTTGCTATTCTTAGTTTTAGCTCTGGTGTTATTTGTTTTGATGTTAGTATGTCCTTCATTTTACTACTGGCGACTTATATATGAATGGGGATACCCATAAGTATATCCACACACAAAAATACATATATGATATACGATAGGAGTACATACGCTTACACAACAGACACACCCATGCACACACACAATAATGCACACACATATATATGTGTATTTCTGCAACTATGCGTGTGCACACCGAAAGAATGTGCACAATCGTTTGAGTACATAACCAGACATCCATGAACACATACGTCCGCATCTACTCTTACGTAGGACATCCACAGACACATCTAGAAGTTCATATATACAAGTGCACATACAGACATACATATATATATATATATAGGTGCACATGAGAGTATGCTGTGTGTAGTAGGCATCATGTGTGTATGAGAGCAATATGTTATGTAACCGTGAATGATGAAACATACATATTTAAATCATAATTAAGTGAGGACAAAACAGGATTAGACAAAATTAGCATAGGGATGACTAAGGAACCATGGTAAACCGCACTGATTGACCACTGGTTGTAAACTTATCATAGCCTTCGGTAAGGAATGTAGAACTCATAAATTAAAGGTGCCAGATGGCTGGGGAATGACCTTAGCTGTTGGTGGGGAACGTAGAACTCATAAACTAAAGGTGCCAGATGGCTGGGGAATGACCTTAGCTGTTAATGGGGAACGTAGAACTCATAAACTAAAGGTGCCAGATGGCTGGGGAATGACCTTAGCTGTTGGTGGGGAACGTAGAACTCATAAACTAAAGGTGCCAGATGGCTGGGGAATGACCTTAGCTGTTGGTGGGGAACGTAGAACTCATAAACTAAAGGTGCCAGATGGCTGGGGAATGACCTTAGCTGTTAATGGGGAACGTAGAACTCATAAACTAAAGGTGCCAGATGGCTGGGGAATGACCTTAGCTGTTGGTGGGGAACGTAGAACTCATAAACTAAAGGTGCCAGATGGCTGGGGAATGACCTTAGCTGTTGGTGGGGAACGTAGAACTCATAAACTAAAGGTGCCAGATGGCTGGGGAATGACCTTAGCTGTTAATGGGGAACGTAGAACTCATAAACTAAAGGTGCCAGATGGCTGGGGAATGACCTTAGCTGTTGGTGGGGAACGTAGAACTCATGAACAAAAAAGGGCTAGTGACGCGGTGTCAGATGACTGGAGAGGGTCACTTGAGTGCAGAGAGGAGTGGAACAGTGTCAATGCCATAGTTGGCAGGGGAAAAGATAAACTGTCGGTAAAAGGACAGGAGTATAAAAGTTAGAGGGCAGACTTGAGAAGGGGGCTTCCACTTTTAGACTTCGAACTAGGAACACACAGAGATAGCCATGCACTAGCGACCGATAGGAACTGAGATAGTCACAGAAGAACTTCAACTTAGAGAAGAGACGGAGAACTAGAGATAGGCCGAGATAGCCATTTGAGAACGTTTGAAACAGAAGACACAGACGAAAGAGAGCTAGATGGAGAAACAGCTAGAATATCCACTATAGGAATAGCTGAGGTACAACACCGACGGTAGTCGAAGTACTTCAGCGGCCAAGACTGTTAACAGATCGAACAAGTATCTACAGAAACGTCAGGAAGGATAGTCTGATAGTATCTATATGTATATAGATAATAAATGATGACTTATTTATAACACACCAAGTTTGTTCATTCTTGAATGTGTAGTGTCGTGTCATATACGAAGAACAATTAGAACACGGCTATAGTTAATTCCTTGAGGGGACAGCAAACCCAACTGGACTATGTTTCAAAAACACACTTTCAGCTTCCTGTGGAACATTGGTCTTAACAAACACTTTCAACTCTCCCTGTGGAGCTTAGGTCTTCAACAAACACTTTCAACTCTCCCTGTGGAGCTTAGGTCTTCAACAAACACTTTCAACTCCCTGTGGAGCTTAGGTCTTCAGCAAACACTTTCAACTCCCTGTGGAGCTTAGGTCTTCAACAAACACTTTCAACTGCATGTGGAGCTTAGGTCTTCAACAAACACTTTCAACTCCCTGTGGAGCTTAGGTCTTCAGCAAACACTTTCAACTCCCTGTGGAGCTTAGGTCTTCAGCAAACACTTTCAACTCCCTGTGGAGCTTAGGTCTTCAACAAACACTTTCAACTGCATGTGGAGCTTAGGTCTTCAACAAACACTTTCAACTCCCTGTGAAGCTTAGGTCTTCAACAAACACTTTCAACTCCCTGTGGAGCTTAGGTCTTCAACAAACACTTTCAACTCCCTGTGGAGCTTAGGTCTTCAACAAACACTTTCAACTGCATGTGGAGCTTAGGTCTTCAACAAACACTTTTAACTCCTTGTGGAGCTTAGGTCTTCAACAAACACTTTCAACTCCCTGTGGAGCATAGGTCTTCAACAAGCACTTGTATCACCCTGTGGAGCAAAGGTCTTCAACAAACACTTTCAACTCCCTGTGGAGCAAAGGTCTTCAACAAGCACTTTTATCTCCCTGTGGAGCAAAGGTCTTCAACAAGCACTTTTATCTCCCTGTGGAGCAAAGGTCTTCAACAAACACTTTCACCACCCTGTGGAGCAAAGGTCTTCAACAAACACTTTCAACTTCCTGTCGAGCATAGGTTTTTAAGAACTGTCCGCGCCGTTCTAAATCTTGCTATTCTTTACAGATCACCTCATGTCCTAACCCATCACCTTCATCTCTGCTTCAACAAGTCTTCTCCCAGAATGGTCTAACTCCTTGGTCTCTTTTGGTCTAACTGTTTGTCTTTTCCCCGGGGATTCCAAAAAGGGCGTGTTGTTCAATACTCTCTGTTGGCTTCCGCAGTGTGTGTCCTATCCAGCGCCATCGTCTTCGCTGTATCTCTTTATCCACTGGTATTTGACTGGTAAATTTCCATAATTCTATGTCAGTGAATTTGTCCTGCCATTTCCATCCTTTTATTCTGCGTAAGCATCCATTATTAAAAGTCTGTATCTTCATGATTATCAATTTTGTTGTTTTCCGTGATTCACAGCGTTATAATAAAAAAAAATAAAAGCAAAGAGCCCCGTCACGCCAAGTGGCGTATAGGGAATATGGTGTTAGTGACCATACATTTTACAGACCTTCAGCACATGATTTTTGGGGTAATGTGGTCGGTATTACGCCCGTACCGCTTTACTTTCCCACGAAAACTCAGGTACCCGTTTAAGGTTGGGTGAATCCGGAACCGTCGTTTGGGATCGAACTCTACCTCTTGTCCTTTGTAGTCCAGTTCATTAACCATTGAGCTATCGCGGCTCTCACAGCCATATAAAAGGACTGACTTAATATTGGAGTTGAACATTTTTATTTTTGTATTTAACTTAATTTCTCTGGATTTCCATATGTTTCCCAGTGCAACAAAAGCTCCTATTGCTTTTGATATCCTCATTTTGATATCATTGTCTGTTCCTCCCTCTTTATCTATGTTACTGCCCAGATATGTAAGATTGTACGTCTAGTAGATGTATTTCTCCTATTGCTATTTGGTTATTGCCAACTGCATTAATACTCATAATTTTGGTCTGAACTCTGTTTATTTTCAGTCCTGGTTGTTAGTGATTTCTCAGTATGTATGCTCAGATGTCGAAGACTAAGATGGCTGGGGCATGTCCAGCGAATGGAAGAAAAACGCATCCCCAAGCAAATACTATATGGTGAACTAACACACGGAAAAAGATAAATCGGCAGACCTGAACTACGGTATAGAGATATATGTAAATCATCTCTGAATGACTTCTCCATCTGTGAAAATGACTGGGAACATCTGACAAGTAATCGCACATTATGGAGAGCATGTATAAGGAATGGTATAACATCATTTAAGACTGTGCTAAGGCATAACTTAGAAGAGAAAAGACTCACGAAAAAGGATGGAAAACCTTGTGGATCAGTGGGCCTGACTTGTTCATTCTGTGGCCGTGTGTGTTTGTCAAACATTGGTAGAATTAGCCACGAGAGAAGCTATTCAACAAAAACAAACCCTCAAAAAATACACAATAGCCTCCACTAGACAGCCTGACAAGACGGAAAGGGCCATATTTATATATATATATGTTTGTGTATATATAAACATACATATAAACAATAAACATAAAGACAGAGAGACAGGGAAATAAACAGAGATAGATCGAAAGGCAGATAGACAGACGTACATATATATAAATAGATAGAAAGACAGGCATACAGATAGGTAGGTATAGACAAACAGAGACAGGCAGGCAGGCAGGCAGGCAGGCAGGCAGGCAGGCAGGCAGGCAGATAGATAGATAGATAGATAGATAGATAGATAGATAGATAGATAGATAGATAGATAGATAGATAGATAGATAGATAGATAGATAGATAGATAGATAGATAGGTAGGTAGGTAGGTAGGTAGATAGATAGATAGATAGATAGATAGATAGATAGGTAGATAGATAGGTAGATAGATAGATAGATAGATAGATAGATAGATAGATAGATAGATAGATAGATAGATAGATAGATAGATAGATAGATAGATAGATAGATAGATAGATAGATAGATAGATAGATAGATAGATAGATAGATAGATAGATAGATAGATAGTTAGATAGACAGACAGACAGACAGACAGACAGACAGACAGACAGACAGACAGACAGACAGACAGACAGACAGACAGACAGACAGATAGACAGATAGATAGATAGATAGATAGATAGATAGATAGATAGATAGATAGATAGATAGATAGATAGATAGATAGATAGATAGATAGATAGATAGATAGATAGATAGATAGATAGATAGATAGATAGATAGATAGATAGATAGATAGATAGATAGATAGATAGATAGATAGATAGATAGATAGATAGATAGATAGATAGATAGATAGATAGATAAAAAGGGCCATAAATGCTCATTCTATCTTCAACCGATTGTATGTCAAACTATTACTAGTAATAATTACAACAAATAGGTCTGGTAAATAAGTGCAACGAACAAACCCAACGAATAAAGTCCAGCAGTGAAGAACCGGTTTTCAAGATGGCGATCGTGTGTGGACAGTGTTTTCCGTTACAGCGTGTGTTGTTTCGAAATACGCCGGTTACACGCGGTGTGTGCTTCTTGGGATTAATATTCTGCTCATGCCTGTTGTGGTTGTTTAACTTCTGACAGGCTGGTGGATGGTGGGAATTCTCCTTGTTAAGTGGGTATTTATCTTCTTTTTATTCGAGATTGACCTATCACACGATAGGTCATTGTTTTTCACTGTCGCGTCAGGCAGACGGAAATGTCCATTCCTAATTGTACAAAGTCTGCAACGGTGGATGGGGCGGAAGAGTCAGAAATGATCAACCGCCCAGAAAGAGAACACAGCAAAGTGTGTGGTACACAAGAGGCATGTTCAGGGCACGAAAGACGAATGTGGCTGACCACCGTGAACGAGATTGGAGCCTCATCACGTACTAGTGCAGAGGAAGCCATGGAGAGGAATTCGAACTTATGTCGCAAAAAATCTTGCTAAAAGGTATACAAAGAAGGATTCAGAATAATATCAATACTGAATTAGATGAGCAGCAATTTGGATTTAGGAAAAATAGCGGGACAAAAGAAGCCATATTCTGCATGAGAAAATTAATCGAAAAGTACACAGAAGTAAACAAACCAATATATGCCTGCTTCATAGACTACACCAAAGGTTTTGATAGAGTACACCACAAACAACTTATAGACTGCCTAAAAGAGATACATCTAGATGACATGGACATACGAATAATATGTAATCTATACTGGGAGCAAACAACAATAATAAAATATAACAAAGAGAACTCCACACCCATTGATATAAAAAGAGGAGTAAGACAGGGATGCATCCTATCACCAAGCTTGTTCAATCTATACACTGAGCAAATCTTTAAAAACATCTCAGAGATGCCAGGCCTAAACATTAATAGAAAGATAATCAATAACCTAAGATATGCTGATGATACTGTACTACCAGCAGAAAATCCTAAAGATCTACAACAATTACTTAATGAAATAAACATGATAAGCTAAAAATATGGACTAGATATGAATATCAAAAAGACTAAAACCATGATTATAAACAAAGGAAATACTCAAAACCCACAAATGGATATCAAAATTGAAGGAATAGACCTGGAGACAGTTCAGAACTACAACTACCTTGGACATACTATAAACAGTAATGGAAAATGTACAACTGAAATAAACGAAAGAATAGGAATGGCAAAAAGTAATTTTAATGTCATGAAGAACATACTAACATCAAAACAAATAACACCACAGCTAAAACTAATAATAGCAAAATGTTACATCTTCTCAATATTCCTATATGGTGCAGAAACATGGGCATTAGACAAGAAAACAGAACAGATAATTTAAGCCTTTAAATGTGGATATATAGAAGAATAGGTAGAATTGGATGCAAAGAAAAGAAAACAAACGATGAAGTCTTAAAACAGCTAAAACTGAAACGAGAACTACTAAACACAATTCAAACAAGACAAATGCGATTTTTGGGCCATGTTAAAATACACAACAGCCTACTTAAAGTAATCCTGGAGGGGTAAATACAAAGTAAAAGAGGCAGAGGCAGACCAAGACTATCATGGATGAGTAAAATCAAAAGATGGACAAATCAGCCTATGACAACCTGCACCATCAAAGCAAGAGACAGAGCAGAATGGCGCTCCATGGTAGCCAAACTTCGTTCCGGAGACGGCACTCGATGATGATGATGATGATGATGATGATGATGATGATGAGTGAAGAAGAAAACAAAATGTTAAATTTAAATTATAAACTCCACAAAATGTAATGCAAAAAAAATATATATTTATAGCAAGATAATATGGCAGGAAATATCAACGTAAGGCTAGGGCAAGGCACATCATGCTTGTGATCGTTATCTCTCTTGACCGGCATAGAGCAACATAAACGTCAAGCCACCACTACTGCTCAACTTCTCGCTTTTGTTCTAGTACAATTTTTTTCTTCATCATATTTTTCTATAGCTCCAATAATGGTCACCAAGATGAAGAGCGTGAAACCACATACGAGAGTGATAAAAGCCCACAATTTGGCCTCTCTACCGTTCTTGGCAGCCTTATTGAAGTCTCCACGAGCCATGGCGTTCTGTGACTGGGGAAACGAGAGTGGTACACGATTATTATTTACACAAATCAACCACAAAGGTTGGACAAATCATTGGACAGTTATCACCACTATTGTCAAATCATTGGACAGTTATCACCACTATTGTCAAATCATTGGACAGTTATCACCACTATTGTCAAATCATTGGACAGTTATCACCACTATTGTCAAATCATTGGACAGTTATCACCACTATTGTCAAATCATTGGACAGTTATCACCACTATTGTCAAATCATTGGACAGTTATCACCACTATTGTCAAATCATTGGACAGTTATCACACTATTGTCAAATCATTGGACAGTTATCACCACTATTGTCAAATCATTGGACAGTTATCACCACTATTGTCCAACAGGAAATATTTCTAGAGACAAAACAGACACTCTACAATACAGTCTTCATCCCAACGTTGTGCTACCAATGCCAGTCCTGCCCTAGATACAAGAACAATAAGAAATAGCATCTACTGAGATAGAATGTGTTAGATGAATCAAAGGAAATAGTCTGAGAGACAAGATCAGAAATAAAGAACTGAGAAAAAAGCTAGGAATAAACCCCGCATTAGAATATATAAATAAACAACAGATAACATGTTTTGACCACGTGACAAGGCAGAGAGATCAAAACACAACACAACGAGCCTTCAATAAACGTTGCGCGAAAACCAGACCCAAGGGTCGACCACGAAAAAGATTGATTGAGGGAATGTTAGAAGTACTAGGAAACTTATGCTTTCGGTTGGATCCAAAATGGAGGACTTGTTGTTCTCCCGCTTGGTAGAGAACCGTGAAAGCACTATCTCCATATTCCATGGTAGAGAACCGTGAAAACACTATCTCCATATTCCATGGCAGAGAACCGTGAAAGCACTATCTCCATATTCCATGGCAGAGAACCTTGAAAGCACTATCTCCATATTCCATGGTAGAGAACCGTGAAAGCACTATCTCCATATTCCATGGTAGAGAACCGTGAAAGCACTATCTCCATATTCCATGGTAGAGAACCGTGAAAGCACTATCTCCATATTCCATGGTAGAGAACCGTGAAAGCACTATCTCCATATTCCATGGTAGAGAACCGTGAAAGCACTATCTCCATATTCCATGGCAGAGAACCGTGAAAGCACTATCTCCATATTCCATGGCAGAGAACCGTGAAAGCACTATCTCCATATTCCATGGCAGAGAACCGTGAAAGCACTATCTCCATATTCCATGGCAGAGAACCGTGAAAGCACTATCTCCATATTCCATGGCAGAGAACCGTGAAAGCACTATCTCCATATTCCATGGCAGAGAACCGTGAAAGCACTATCTCCATATTCCATGGCAGAGAACCGTGAAAGCACTATCTCCATATTCCATGGTAGAGAACCGTGAAAGCACTATCTCCATATTCCATGCCCTGACAGAGTTGGCAAAGTGAAACAAGGAAGAAAGCACAAATGTTTAAACTTGGCACAGAGAACGAAAGGACCCTGTTTCCTAGACTTGCTAAAGCAAACACACTGAAAGAAAGAAAAATTAATGGCAGGACAAAATAACCAACTTAACTGTCCTGCAACGTGCTAAGACCCCAACAATCATGTCGATGCTCAGATGTCGAAGACTAAGATGGCTGGGGCATGTCCAACGAATGGAAGAAAAGCACATCCCCAGGCAAATACTATATGGTGAACTAACACACGGAAAAAGGCAAATCAGCAGATCTAAACTACGATATAGAGATATCTGTAAATCATCTCTGAATGACTTTTCCATCTGTGAAAATGACTGGGAACATCTGGCAAGTGATCGCACATCATGAAGGGCATGTATAAGGAATGGTATAACATCATTTGAGACTGTGCTAAGGCAAAAACTTAGAAGAGAAAAGACTCATGAAAAAGGATGGAAAACCCTGTGAATCAATGGGCCTGACTTGTTCATGCTGTGGCCGTGTGTGTTTGTCAAACATTGGTAGAATTATCCACGAGAGAAGCTGTTCGACAAAAACAAAAGCTAAAAAAATACACAATAGCCTCCACTAGACCGTCTGACAAGACGAAAAGGGCCATACATATAGAACCGTTGATGAGAGGTTTAACAAGCAGCTATCGTAAAAACGATTTTGTTAATGAAACGTAGACCTGATAGACAATGTTTAAATTAGCAGTAATCGGCTCCCTCAATGAGATAGAGTTGCTTGCATAGAACAGAGACCGGTGGCGAGATTTGATCAAAGATATTTGCAAAGGATTGAAAAAAAAAACGGCTAGAAGGGAAATATAGATAAGAGAAAGAGTCTTGGGTCTATGTCCCGGCACGAAAATTCAATAGATAGATAGATAGGAAACATAACAGCAGCAGAAGCGAACAGAAGAGCAAAAGACCGCAAATTATATCTCCCCTCGAGGCTGACAGGCAATTGAGGCAGGAGAGATGAACTAAACCGAAGTACCACAAAGGTTTACTGCCGACAATGTCTGTGAACTAAATCTAAGTACCACAAAGGTTTACTGTCGACAATGTCTGTGAACTAAATCTAAGTACCACAAAGGTTTACTGCCGACAATGTCTGTGAACTAAATCTAAGTACCACAAAGGTTTACTGTCAACAATGTCTGTGAACTAAATCTAAGTACCACAAAGGTTTACTGCCGACAATGTCTGTCAACTAAATCAAGTAAGTGAGTCAGTAGCTCGGCTAAATCTCCACTGACGAAGGTAAAATAATAGTATAGAGTCGAATGTCAGAAAGTAAAGAGTCGATGGCATATGCAAGATTCTAATCTCGTCACGCGAGATCAGATCTGTATAAAATGTGGCAAACAGAAGACGTGGTAAAACTTGTGAGATTTCCAGGAACAGATAACATCTGACATCACAAAGCTTTCAACATCGGATCATGCTGTGAGATTTCATTAATCAGTTTCATTACAGCCGAGAGCTTCCCCATATCCATTCCATCCAACGTTCCAGCATGTCTAGAAGCGTGTACAGACTGATTGTTCCTGTAATGTGTTCATTGTTGGTACATCTGATTTTCCTACAAAGCTCTCTGGATCCATCTTTCCACCTGTAGAAACAAGCAACCTTCAAAGCTCTCTGGATCCATCTTTCCACCTGTAGAGACAAGCAACCCTCAAAGCTCTCTGGATCCATCTTTCCACCTGTAGAGACAAGCAACCCTCAAAGCTCTCTGGATCCATCTTTCCACCTGTAGATACAAGCAACCCTCAAAGCTCTCTGGATCCATCTTTCCACCTGTAGATACAAGCAACCCTCAAAGCTCTCTGGATCCATCTTTCCACCTGTAGAGACAAGCAACCCTCAAAGCTCTCTGGATCCATCTTTCCACCTGTAGAGACAAGCAACCCTCAAAGCTCTCTGGATCCATCTTTCCACCTGTAGATACAAGCAACCCTCAAAGCTCTCTGGATCCATCTTTCCACCTGTAGATACAAGCAACCCTCAAAGCTCTCTGGATCCATCTTTCCACCTGTAGAAACAAGCAACCCTCAAAGTCAACATTCTTGCTGTAATCGTCCTGCTCGTCTTCTCTTAAGGAATAAAGAACAAACTTTGCCAATTTGCTACCAGGGTAGTTGACATCTTGCTACCAGGGTAGTTGACATCTTGCTACCAGGGTAGTTGACATCTTGTTACTAAGGTAGTTGACATCTTGCTACCAGGGTAGTCGACATCTTGCTACCAGGGTAGTTGACATCTTGCTACCAGGGTAGTTGACATCTTGCTACCAGGGTAGTTGACAGCTTGCTACCAGGGTAGTTGACATCTTGCAACCAAGGTAGTTGACATCTTGCTACCAGGGTAGTTGACATCTTGCTACCAGGGTAGTTGACATCTTGCTACCAGGGTAGTTGACAGCTTGCTACCAGGGTAGTTGACATCTTGCAACCAAGGTAGTTGACATCTTGCTACCAGGGTAGTTGACATCTTGCTACCAGGGTAGTTGACAGCTTGCTACCAGGGTAGTTGACATCTTGCAACCAAGGTAGTTGACATCTTGCTACCAGGGTAGTTGACATCTTGCTACCAGGGTAGTTGACATCTTGCTACCAGGGTAGTTGACATCTTGCTACCAGGGTAGTTGACATCTTGCTACCAGGGTAGTTGACATCTTGCTACCAGGGTAGTTGACATCTTGCTACCAGGGGAGTTGACATCTTGGTACCAAGGTAGTTGACATCTTGCTACCAGGGTAGTTGACAGCTTGCTACCAGGGTAGTTGACATCTTGCTACCAGGGTAGTTGACATCTTGCTACCAGGGTAGTTGACATCTTGCTACCAGGGTAATTTACATCTTGCTACCAGGGTAGTTGACATCTTGCTACCAATGTAGTTGACATTTTACTACCAAGGTAGTTGACATCTTGGTACCAGGGTAGTTGACATCTTGTTCCCAAGGTAGTTGACATCTTGCTACCAAGGCAGTTGACATCGTGCTAACAGGGTAGTTGACATCTTGCTACCAAGGTAGTTGACATCTTGCTACCAGGGTAGTTGACATCTTGCTACCAGGGTAGTTGACATCTTGCTACCAAGGTAGTTGACATCTTGCTACCAGGGTAGTTGACATCTTGCTACCAGGGTAGTTTACATCTTGCTACCAGGGTAGTTGACATCTTGCTACCAAGGTAGATGACATCTTGCTACCAGCGTAGTTGACTTCTTGCTACCAAGGTAGTTGACATCTTGCTACCAGGGTAGTTTACATCTTGCAACCAGGGTAGTTGACATCTTGCTACTAAGGTAGTTGACATCTTGTTCCCAAGGTAGTTGACATCTTGCTACCAAGGCAGTTTACATCGTGCTAACAGGGTAGTTGACATCTTGCTACCAAGGTAGTTGACATCTTGCTACCAGGGTAGTTGACATCTTGCTACCAGGGTAGTTGACATCTTGCTAACAGAGGAGTTGACATCTTTCTACCAGAGTAGTTGACATCTTGCTACCAGAGTAGTTGACATCTTGCTACCAGAGTAGTTGACATCTTGCTACAAGAGGAGTTGACATGTTTCTACCAGAGTAGTTGACATCTTGCTACAAGAGGAGTTGACATGTTTCTACCAGAGTAGTTGACATCTTGCTACAAGAGGAGTTGACATGTTTCTACCAGAGTAGTTGACATCTTTCTACCAGGGTAGTTGATATCTTGCTACCAGGTTAGTTGACATATCAAACATAAAGATGAATCCCATAGCAACTGCCTTTGAGTGACAGAGTGGTAGGGACTTGATTGTATCAACCACAACTTCATGAAATAGAACCATACGTCTCTTTCCTCATCTCTTTGTCTGTCCAGACAATATCTATTCTTTCAATGAGACAAATTATCTTTGTTTGTCCAGACAATATCTATTCTGTTCATTTAATGAGACAAATTCTCTTTGTTAATCCAGACAATATCTCTTCTGTTCATTTAATGAGACAAATTCTCTTTGTTAATCCAGACAATATCTATTCTGTTCATTTAATGAGACAAATTCTCTTTGTCCATCCAGACAATATCTTTTCTGTTCATGTAATGAGACAAATTCTCTTTGTCAATCCAGACAATATCTATTCTGTTCATTTAATGAGACAAATTTTCTTTGTCCGTCCAGACAATATCTTTTCTGTTCATTTAATGAGACAAATTCTCTTTGTCAATCCAGACAATATCTATTCTGTTGATTTAATGAGACAAATTTTCTTTCTCCATCCAGACAATATCTCTTCTGTTCATTTAATGAGACACATTCTCTTTATCCATCCAGACAATATCTCTTCTGTTCATTTAATGAGACAAATTATCTTTGTCCATCCGGACAATATCTCTTCTGTTCATTTAATGAGACAAATGCTCTTTGTCCATCCAGACAATATCTATTCTGTTCATTTAATGAGACAAATTGTCTTTGTCCATCCAGACAATATCTCTTCTGTTCATTTAATGAGACAAATTGTCTTTGTCCATCCAGACAATATCTCTTCTGTTCATTTAATGAGACAAATTGTCTTTGTCCAGAATAAGGCCACACTCAGTGTCAGAGTTGCCATTGAGTGTATCAACTATTTCATTGCCGTGTACACCAGCATGCCCTGGACAGTACACCAATTTTAACGCGAGCACTGTTGAGCCATCCAAGAGCTGCATCCACTTCTGCAGCAGACACTGCCTGTCGATCATCTGTAGCATACTTTGAGGGTCATTCACTAAAACTGCGAGATCCACGTTCTGTGTAGCCAACCATGTTATCTCCGCCGTCGCTGCTTCTATCCCCATTATCATGCTGGACACCGTCATGCTACACTTGCTATATTCCCTAGCCACACCTCTGCCATGTCGGTATGCCACAATACCCAAACCTCTACGCTGTCCGCGGGATACAGAACCATCGGTGTAGATGATCAGATTCTGAGGAGCAGACACTTGTTTCGATAGACTCCCTTATAACGTCCTCGGTAGCTCCATAGACCCAGTTGTGGCACTCCCTACCGAGCTGAATGCTTACTTTGGTTACCCTCCATTTCTCTGCTGTTACTTCTCTCTAATCCTTGCCAGCTCTAATATCATTCGGATCACATATTATCCTCATGGACTCTTCCGTTTGGCATGGATGGTTTTCTTCTCCTTCTACCTTTCAGCTCCCAGTGGAGCATAGGTCTTCAACAAACACTTTCCAAGTCGATCTGTTTTTTGCAATTCTTTTAAGATCATTCCATGTCTTCCCCACCATCTTCATCTCTGCTTCGATCTGTCTTCTCCAAGAATTCCTTGGTCTTCCTCTTTGTCTTTTCCACTGGGGATTCCAAAAAAGGGCCTGTTGTGTAATAATGGATTGTTTTATTGAAGTTAATTAAAGTCTTTTTGTTTCGAATAGAACCTAGTTTGATGTTGGCAATAATTACTTGTTGTAGTGAGGTTGATACAGCTAAGATATTTCTTGTTCAAGAAATCACAAAATCACCTTTTTTTTTTTAATTAATTAATTTTTTCGTTCGCCAGCTTTGACCTCTAACGCGAAGGCCCTAGATACTAGGAACTGAATTTTGCGTGTTAATACGTTTTTCCCTGACAGCCGTGAGCACAAGGGTCCCTCGCCGCACAGGCAGATAACTCCGCCGTCGGAGGTACTTATATTTTTTCCCGTCCATGAGTATTTCACGTTTCAAGCTGGGCCTCGCTGCTGATACCAGGGGTGGTTGCCGCAAATAGGCATTAAAAAAATAAAAATCCAAACCGGTGCAGCCGGGATTTGAACCCACAACCTCTCTATCCCGAGGCCGGCGTCTTGCCAACCAGTCCACCCAGAAGAAGATACAATTAAGATATTTGTTGTTCATGAACTCACACTGTTTGCTTTAGAGAGGGCTACCAGTCCTATCAGAGGACAGCAGTGAGCACAGGCAACGGCGGCCAGTGGCATGTTGTCAGGAGGTGCTACTACTACCATTGGTGCTTGTGATGGTCGTGGGCTCATGGGTGTGGCCGGCTGGAAACAAACGTGGAAATGGTCGTTCACTAGCCGGGAATGTTGAATATAAAGATGGCACTAATGTTTGGGTGTTCATTATTGCGTGCTAGTGACTGGATGTTAATGATTGGATGTTAATGATTGTTTGTTAATGATTGTTTGTTAATGATTGTTTGTTAATGATTGTTTGTTAATGATTGGATGTTCCTTATTAGATGCTAGTGACTGGATGTTAATTATTGAGATATAATGATTGTTTGTTAATGATTGGATGTTAATAAGCGAATGTTAGTAATTGAATGTTAATGATTGGATGTTAATACGTGAGTGTTAATGATTGGATGTTAATGATTGGATGTTAAGGATTGAATGTTAATGATTGCATGTTAATGATTGGATGTTAATAATTGGATGTTAATGATTGGATGTTAATGATTGGATGTTAATGATTGGATGTTAATAATTGGATGTTAATACGTGGATGTTAATAATTGGATGTTAATGATTGAATGATAGTTGTTGGATTTTAATGATTGGATGTTAATGATTGGATGTGAATGAATGGATTTTAATGATTTTATGTTAATGATTGGATGTTAATGATTTGATGTCATTAATTGGATGTTAATGATTGAATGTTAATGATTAGATGTGAATGATTGGATGTTAAAAATTGAATGATAATGATTGGATGTTAATGATTGAATGTTAATAATTGTATGTTAATGATTGGATGTTAATGATTGAATGATAATAATTGTATGTTAATGATTGAATGATAATGATTGGATGTTAATGATTGAATGATAATGGTTGGATGTTAATGATTGGATGTTAAAGATTGAATGATATTGATTGTATGTTAAAGATTGAATGATAATGATTGTATGTTAATGATTGAATGATAATGATTGGATGCTAATGATTAGATTTTAGATTATATAAAGTATTAGTTAAAGAATCTTGTCTTGTTATGTAATCAGTTGAGGTGTCGAGAGATTCTCGTAGTTTAGTTGGACATCTGAGGGTCACAGGGAAAGGGAACGTGATGCCTGCACCGCAAGTGGCTGAGGGTGTCAATGTTAGCTCTGATATGTTTGCTACAACAGTGTCGGCTTATTGAGAAGGACGGTTCGGTGGTGATGTTTGACTTGCGAAGTGATGATTTCCAATCGACGACAGTTTTTTTTTTCCATAATTTCTCTTATATTCATCAATCGTCATCAAAAACCATGCCTGCTGGCGTAGGTGATCATGTCTCTCCATAACTTTCGATCTCGACAGTTATTTATCATTTCTGTTGTTGACCTTCTACCAGGCCATTCTCTTAAGCTATCTGATAACTTTTCTCTTTGCTTCCCTCTATCTCTTCGTCCCTCAATTTTCCCAGGTGTTATAATATATTCCAGTTGTTCTCTTCTCATCACATGGCCAAAAAATAATGATTGTTTCTTCCTAATATTGGAAATTAGTTCTCTTTTTGCTTTGACCTCTTTCACAACGTTTTAATTACTCTTCTTAGCTGTCCATGGTATTCTAAACATTCTTCTGTAAAACCACATTTTTACAGCATCCAGTGATTTTCTTGTCTGTCGTCCTATTGTCCATGATTCACATCAATATGCTAAGACTGGCTCTACATAACATGTAAGAACTCTTTTTTCTTGTTTCTATTGTCAAAAATGGATTGCATAATATATTCCTCTTTTTTTTTGGAAAGCTGCTTTTGCCTCAGCCATTCTGCATCTTACCTCTTTTGTACATCTTCCGTCTGAGGTTAACACAGTTCCCAAATATTTAAATTCATTTATCTGTTTTAATATTGTTCCACTTGTCTTTATTTTGCACTGAGGTGATGTCTTTTTCTTTGTTGTTACCATTACTTCTGTTTTTTTTTTTTTTTTTTTTTTTTTTTTTGCTAATAAGGCTGATATTACTGTTCAGTTAATCATCTTACTTCTTTCCATTACGAATGATGAAGCTGGTAAGAGATGACCAACATCACTTCTGCACTTTTTTCAACGACAACCAGGTGGCATTATTGTTAGTGCATTCCCTATACAACCTGATGGGTTCCGGTTTCAAATGTTAGTTGAGGTAGTTTTATTGCCAAGCTAAAAGTCACTTGGGGTCCACCCAGTCTCAATAAATGAACAGAAGAGATGTTGTCTGCGTAGACAAAGAGAATTTTTCTCATTAAATGAACAGAAGAGATGTTGTCCGGACAAAGAGAATTTTCCTCATTAAATGAACAGAAGAGATATTGTCTGGACAGACAAAGAGAATTTTTCTGAATAAATGAACAGAAGAGATAATGTCTGGACAGACAAAGAGAATTTTCCTCATTAAATGAACAGAAGAGATAATGTCTGGACAGACAAAGAGAATTTTCCTCATTAAATGAACAGAAGAGATGTTGTCTGGGCAGACAAAGAGAATTTTCCTCATTAAATGAACAGAAGAGATAATGTCTGGACAGACAGTCAGACGAGGAAAGAGACTGGTGGCTCCACCTCATGAAGTTGTGGTTGATACAATCAAGTCACTACCACTCTGTCACCGAAATGCAATTACTATGATATTCATCTTATGTGTGAAATGTCAACTACCTTAGTAGTAAGATGTCAACTACCTTAGTAGCAAGATGTCAACTACCTTAGTAGCAAGATGTCAACTATGTTAGTAGCAAGATGTCAACTACATTAGTAACAAGATGTCAACTACCTTAGTAGCAAGATGTCAACTACCTTAGTAGCAAGATATCAACTACCTTAGTAGCAAGATATCAACTACCTTAGTAACAAGATGTAAACTACCTTAGTAACAAAATGCCAACTACTTTGGTAGCAAAATGTCAACTACCTTGGTAGCAAAATGCCAACTACCTTTGTAGCAAAATGCCTACTACCATAGTAGCAAAATGCCTACTACCTTGGGAGCAAAATGCCTACTACCTTGGTAGCAAAATGCCTACTACCTTAGTAGCAAAATGCCTACTACCTTGGTAGCAAAATGCCTCCTACCTTAGTAGCAAAATGCCTACTACCTTGGTAGCCAAATGCCAACTACCTTAGTAGCAAAATGCCTACTACCTTGGTAGCAAAATGCCTACTACCTTAGTAGCAAAATGTATACTACCTTAGTAGCAAAATGCCTACTACCTTAGTAGCAAAATGACTACTACCTTGGTAGCAAAATGCCTACTACCTTGGTAGCAAAATGCCTACTACCTTAGTAGCAAAATGCCTACTACCTTGGTAGCAAAATGCCTCCTACCTTAGTAGCAAAATGCCTACTACCTTGGTAGCAAAATACCAACTACCTTAGTAGCAAAATGCCTACTACCTTGGTAGCAAAATGCCTACTACCTTAGTAGCAAAATGCCTACTACCTTGGTAGCAAAATGCCTACTACCTTAGTAGCAAAATGACTACTACCTTGGTAGCAAAATGCCTACTACCTTGGTAGCAAAATGCCTACTACCTTGGTAGCAAAATGCCAACTACCTTAGTAGCAAAATGCCTCCTACCTTGGTAGCAAAATGCCTACTACCTTGGTAGCAAAATACCAACTACCTTAGTAGCAAAATGCCTACTACCTACCTTGGGAGCAAAATGCCTACTACCTTGGTAGCAAAATGCCTACTACCTTGGTAGCAAAATGCCTACTACCTTAGTAGCAAAATGCCTACTACCTTGGTAGCAAAATGCCTCCTACCTTAGTAGCAAAATGGCTACTACCTTGGTAGCAAAATGCCTACTACCTTGGTAGCCAAATGCCAACTACCTTAGTAGCAAAATGCCTACTACCTTGGTAGCAAAATGCCTACTACCTTAGTAGCAAAATGCCTACTACCTTAGTAGCAAAATGCCTACTACCTTGGTAGCCAAATGCCAACTACCTTAGTAGCAAAATGCCTACTACCTTAGTAGCAAAATGCCTACTAGCTTGGTAGCCAAATGCCAACTACCTTGGTAGCAAGATGTCAGCAAAAGGCGAAACAACAGATGAAATAAAGATCTGAATAGTTAATAACAGGCGACACAACTGAAATCAAGAGTATAATGACATTGACGTCAAATACCTTTAAAACAAGCTCCAGAATATTTGTATTTTAAAGACACTTAGTGATCACTCAACACTCAAGATCTTTAATTCCTGTGTGATTCCAGTATTAACATACTGGTGCGACTGCTGGAAATCAGCTAAAGCTCTAGACCAAAGACTAAACGCTCTCGAATACAAATGCCTTCAAATAGCACAAAACAACCGTTTGTCAGTCTTATAACAAATTACAGAAATCAGACATGAATCTAAACATCGCTATGTTGTCAACTACGTTAAAAAGCGACGCTGGAAATACAGGGTGTTTCTAAAGTCGCAGTGCAGTGAATTTCTACTCTCGGAAGAAAAACGTCACCAGAAATGCGGTTAACTAATGCGTCACGCAAATTGTAAAATAAATGGTATTATTCAAATATACAGGGTGTTTTTAAAGTCGCAGTGCAGTGAATATTTCTAATATTCAGTAAATGACGTAATCATCATCTACGTACCACAATTTTGTAAACCACATTTATGAACAAACCGCTGCTTCCTTTAAGGTTTTATTTACGTAAAGGACGGGCACTACGCTACTTTCACTGTCTCATTGCTTGAAGGAAATGGTGTTGACGATTGAAAACATGGTATTTCTGGTTGAGCATGTCTTTCGTAATGGCGGTAAATATACGGATGAGGTCATTAGACAATTCGTGAGGAAATTTCCAGACTCACAAGTCCCTCACCGAAATTCTGTTACAAAATTGATCAAAAAGTTTCGTGAAACCGGTTGTGTGATAGATGCATACCGATCTGGAAGACCTTCAATTTCACAAGACCAAATTATGGAACTCCAAGACAGAATTACAATGAGTCCAAATGCATCTTTAAACCACTTTTCTCAACAGGTGCAAATATCTAAGAGTTCTGTTCACAAGGTTTTAAGAAGTGAACTACACTATCGTCCATACAAATTAACTGAAGTGTCTCAACTCCAAGAAAGAGATTATGAATCCCGTTTAAACTACTGCATGTGGTTTCAGAATTTTATTTATGAACATGGCGCTGCCATCCTTGACGTCACTTTTTTCACTGATGAGGTCTGGTTTCATTTATCCGGTTATGTGAACAGTCAGAACAATCGGCTGTGGAGCAGTGAAAACCCCCATGAATTTCATCAAGTGCCGCTTTACGATCAAAAAGTCGGAGTGTGGTGCGCTATAAGTCGTATGCGGATAATAGGACCTATATTTTTTAATGAAACAATAAATGCAGAACGTTACCGTACTTTAATTCTGGAACCGTTCATAGCACACCTTACAGAACGGGAAATTATGGAATCCTGGTTTCAGCAGGATGGGGCAACAGCACACTCAGCCACAACAACACTCAATTATTTAGAAAGCATATTTGCAAATTGCATTATTTCACGTGGAATCTGGCTTGCTCGTTCACCATATCTAACACCCCCAGATTATTATCTGTGGGGGCATTGAAGGAGAAAGTTTATGAAAATAATCCGCAGACAATTAATGACCTAAAGACTGAAATAGTAGACAAGATTAAACAAATATCACCAGACATTATTCTGAAGGTTTTCGCAAATATGGAAAGACGAATCACGACATGTCTTGAGGCCCGTGGTGGACATTTTCAACATATGCTTTAGGCACAACTTTATTGTGTTAATACCAACATTACCCATTATAAGCTCGCCGATAGCAGTCAAGTATATTTGAATAATACCATTTATTTTACAATTTGTGTAACGCATTAGTTAACCGCCTTTCTGGTGACGTTTTTCTTCCGAGAGTAGAAATTCACTGCACTGCAACTTTAAAAACACCCTGTACTTGACTGCTATCGGCGAGCTTATAATGGGTAATGTTGGTATTAACACAATAAAGTTGTGCCTAAAGCATATGTTGAAAATGTCCACCACGGGCCTCAAGACATGTCGTGATTCGTCTTTCCATGTTTGCGAAAACCTTCAGAATAATGTCTGGTGATATTTGTTTAATCTTGTCTACTATTTCAGTCTGTAGGTCATTAATTGTCTGCGGATTATTTTCATAAACTTTCCCCTTCAATGCCCCCACAGATAATAATCTGGGGGTGTTAGATCTGGTGAACGAGCAGGCCAGATTCCACGTGAAATAATGCGATTTGCAAATATGCTTTCTAAATAATTGAGTGTTGTTGTGGCTGTGTGTGCTGTTGCCCCATCCTGCTGAAACCAGGATTCCATAATTTCCCGTTCTGTAAGGTGTGCTATGAACGGTTCCAGAATTAAAGTACGGTAACGTTCTGCATTTATTGTTTCATTAAAAAATATAGGTCCTATTATCCGCATACGACTTATAACGCACCACACTCCGACTTTTTGATCGTAAAGCGGCACTTGATGAAATTCATGGGGGTTTTCACTGCTCCACAGCCGATTGTTCTGACTGTTCACATAACCGGATAAATGAAACCAGGCCTCATCAGTGAAAAAAGTGACGTCAAGGATGGCAGCGCCATGTTCATAAATAAAATTCTGAAACCACATGCAGTAGTTTAAACGGGATTCATAATCTCTTTCTTGGAGTTGAGACACTTCAGTTAATTTGTATGGACGATAGTGTAGTTCACTTCTTAAAACCTTGTGAACAGAACTCTTAGATATTTGCACCTGTTGAGACAAGTGGTTTAAAGATGCATTTGGACTCATTGTAATTCTGTCTTGAAGTTCCATAATTTGGTCTTGTGAAATTGAAGGTCTTCCAGATCGGTGGGTGTTTCTTTAATGACTGTGCATTATTTGAAAATCTAGTTGTTCCAATTTATTTATGTAAATCACGCATCATGTACTGCTGTAGCTTGTTCCTTTTTCGGTAAAGTTAAACATATAACATCACTATTCACAAAAGGTATTCGAAATATCCACCACGTTTTAGTTGGCAAATGTTGATACGTTTTTTCATATTGTCAAAAACCTTACGCAGTATGGGCTGTGTAACATTATTAATGTGGTTGGCGATTGAAACCTGCAGCTCATCGAGTGTGTGGGGATTGTTTTCGTACACTTTTCGTTTCAGTTCACCCCAGAGATAGTAGTCCATGGGAGTAAGATCAGGAGACCGTGCAGGCCAAATTCCGCGAGAGATTATACGATTAGCAAAAATTTCATATAAAAATTCCAGTGATTTTACAGCAGTGTGAGCAGTTGCGTCATCTTGTTGAAACCAAGCTTTTTCAATTTCTGGCTCAGAAAGTTGGGTTACGAATCGCTTCAGTATGTTAATCCTGTATCTTTCTGAATTTATTGTGTCATAGAAGAAAATTGGGCCGATTATCCGCTGACGACTCATTGCACACCACACTCCTACTTTCTGATCTTGGAGAGGCACTGGGTGCAATGCATGTGGATTTTCATCACTCCAAAGACGATCATTCTGCCTATTCACGTACCCAGACAAATGGAACCATGCTTCATCTGTGAAGAAAGTGAAATCAAGGATTTCCTCACCTTCTTGGGCTAGAAAATTCTCAAACCACATACAATAATTAATTCTGGATTGGTGATCTAATTCTTTTAATTGAGGAACGACGGAAAATTTGTACGGATGTAACTTTAATTTTTTTTTCAGAACTCTATGAACAGTACTGCTTGATTTGTGTACTTGTTGAGCCAGCTTTCTTATTGATTTGCCAGGACTCATTAGAATGCTGTCCTGGATGTTGAGAGATGTTACTTCAAGAACAGATGGTCTACCAGGACGGCTAACATCATGTACACTACCGGTGTTTTGAAATTTGATTATTAAATTACTCACAGTATTTCGATGAGGCACTGGTGTATCAGGAAATCTATTCACAAATTGTTCAACAACCCCATTCGAATACTTGCCGCCGTTACGGAACACATGCTCCACTATAAATACTCTTTCTTCAATCGTTAACACCATTGTAAGCCAGATCTATCATGTAGCAGTGATGTTTAAATGAACACGTAAATGGTGCTTGAACTATTACGTCATACATAGATAAAATTTAGGTGCGTAATTATTTCAACAACAAAAAATGCACAGTCATTAACGAGACACCCTACACCATGGTCACGCCCTCAGAAACGACGTTAGAAAGGTAACACATCAAGCAGTCAGTAGTGGGGTGTGATAAATACTTCAAGGTATGGTGACAGCTTTACAAGGAAGGAACACAACACAATACTGACGTTTCGGTCTGTGGCCTTCTTCAGAATACAAGGGCAACGACAACAAACGGTGAAGCACAATTATCTATAACTACATGTTAGATGATCAAGTGGAGGGAGAGGAAAGTAGGATGTTGAAATAAGAAAGGAGAGAGAGAGAGAGAGGTGTATGCTACAAGGAGAGAGGTAGGATGAGCGACGAGATATAAAATAGAAAGATGGGGAAGAGCACAAGACTTAAGAGTAGAACTACAATAGTAAAAAGAGAAAAACAATGTATCATAAAAAGTATAAGAAAGTAACTTAGCTTCAGCAACCGGTCTGTCCTCCGTGAAGGAATACATCAGAATGAATTCGTATGTTCAGACTGTTCGGAAGGGATAACACGTGACGGAAACACGCGAGGAAAGACAAAGAAGGACCTGGGTCGAGGGATAACAACTATGGGGGGGGGGGGAGAATAGGCGTACTGCGTAAACAAAAGTCGATGGTCAGGGGAAAAATAGAAGCCCAAAACAAACGGAATAAAATTTACGGAGGACAGACGGGTTGCTCAAGCTAAGTTATTTTCTTATACTTTTCCTGATACATTTTTCTCTTTTTACTATTGTAGTTCGACTCTTGAGTCTTGTGCCCTTCCTCATCTTTCAATTGTATATCTCTACGTTCATCCTACCTCTCCTCATGTAGCATACACATCTCTCTCTCTCTCTCCTTTCTTATTTCAACATCCTACTTTCCTCTCCCTCCACTTGAATATCTACCATGTAGTTATAGATAATTGTGCTTCACCGTTTGTTGTCGTTGTCCCTATATTCTGAAGAAGTACACAGGCCGAAACGTCAGTATTGTGTTGTGTTCCTTCCATGTAAAGCTGTCACCATACATTAGAGCGTTTATCACACCCCACTACTGGCTCCTTGCTACCAGCTTTACCGCAGCATTGCATATATTTGCCTGTTCCCTACCTCACCAGGCCCTTATGTGGAGACCACAGGGTAAAAGAAAACGAGGAAGACCGAAAGGAAATGACGTAGACCATCATCAAAGAGAGCGCAGCTTATTGGTTTCAGAAACAACCAAGAACTAAAACAGGTTGTGGCTGGTCGTCAGGAAAAAGGAATACTAGGACTTGGGCCCAAAAGGATAATCGATCAATCAATCAATCATCTAAATGATTATTTTGTAAATCACCGGAAGTGGTAGAAGAGAATGTGATAAAGAATGTGATGAAGAACAAAGCAGAATATAAAGCATGAACAAAGCAGAATATAAAGCAAGAACAAAGCAGAATATAAAGCAAGAACAAAGCAGAATATAAAGCAAGAACAAAGCAGAATATAAAGCAAGAACAAAGCAGAATATAAAGCAAGAACAAAGCAGAATATAAAGCAAGAACAAAGCAGAATATAAAGCAAGAACAAAGCAGAATATAAAGCATGAACAAAGCAGAATATAAAGCATGAACAATGCAGAATATAAAGCAAGAACAAAGCAGAATATAAAGCAAGAAAAAAGGTTTGCAAACACACAAAAAGATAAGCTGATGCATTGAACATATGTTACCTGCTGTTGACCATATGGGGGCGCTCTGTAAGGTTGAGTTGTGTAAGGCTGTGCACCTGAGAGTATATCACAAAGACTAATGTTGGTCTATAGTCAAAGTACCAACTTAATGAATGTTTAATGTCTCGGTATCAAAGCAGTAAATGTGTATCCTGTGTCAGTATCAACATAATGCATATTATCATGAGTCAGTATCAACGTAATGTTTATTATCATGAGTCAGTGTCAATGTAATGTTTATTATCATGAGTCAGTATCAATGTAATGTTTATTATCTTGAGTCAGAATCAATGTAATGTATATTATCATGAGTCAGTGTCAATGTAATGCTTATTATCATGAGTCAGTATCAATGTAATGTATATTGAGCTAACATCACGGTATCAAACTAATGAACACATAATTAACACGAAAGTTGAAAGGTCACCTAAAAGCCCACACTACGTCATCACACAATGCACCGAATGTGTCACCTTGACAGTGCATGAGAAATGCACAGGATTTGTATTTTGTGTTATTGACATAAAGTTGGGTGCATGTTTGGTCAACATTGAGCTTGTTGATGATGCTCAGCTCCCTATTACTGCATCCTCTGTGTGCTATAGTCTAGACAACTTTGCTGAGACCACGGCTAGTCTTGTTGTCTTGTACCTATGTAGACAACCAGTGATGGTCGGTAGGTTCAAGGTAAGTCGATTTGTTTACTACCTCCATTTGGTAACTGGTTATGACAACGTTCATAAGTTCTGAAGGTCATCGAGTTATAACAACGTTTATATTTTCTGAAGATCATAAATTTAGACAAGGTTTGTAAGTTCTACAGGTCATCAAGTTATGACTAGGTTTGTAAGTTCTACAGGTCATCAAGTTATGACAAGGTTTGTAAGTTCTACAGGTCATCAAGTGATGACAAGGTTTGTAAGTTCTACAGGTCATCAAGTTATGACAAGGTTTGTAAGTTCTACAGGTCATCAAGTTATGACAAGGTTTGGAAATTCTACAGGTCATCAAGTTATGACAAGGTTTGTAAGTTCTACAGGCATCAAGTTATGACAAGGTTTGTAAGTTCTACAGGTCATCAAGTTATGACAAGGATTGTAAGTCCTACAGGCATCAAGTTATGACAAGGTTTGTAAGTTCTACAGGTCATCAAGTTATGACAAGGATTGTAAGTTCTACAGGCATCAAATTATGACAAGGTTTGTAAGTTCTACAGGTCATCAAGTTATGACAAGGATTGTAAGTGCTACAGGTCATCAAGTTATGACAAGGTTTGTAAGTTCTACAGGTCATCAAGTTATGACAAGGATTGTAAGTTCTACAGGTCATCAAGTTATGACAAGGTTTGTAAGTTCTACAGGCATCAAGTTATGACAAGGTTTGTAAGTTCTACAGGTCATCAAGTTATGACAAGGTTTGTAAGTTCTACAGGCACCAAGTTATGACAAGGTTTGTAAGTCCTACAGGCATCAAGTTATGACAAGGATTGTAAGTTCTACAGGTCATCAAGTTATGACAAGGATTGTAAGTTCTACAGGTCATCAAGTTATGACAAGGTTTGTAAGTTCTACAGGTCATCAAGTTATGACAAGGTTTGTAAGTTCTACAGGTCATCAAGTTATAACAACGTTTGTAAGTTCTGAAGGTCCTCAACTTATGACAACGTGGTAGTAATTGCCGCATTTGAGACCGTTCAACAATAATCAAGTCTAGCTTCTGACTAGATATGAATATAAAAAAGATCATAAACAAAGGAAATTCTCAAGACCTACAATTAAATATCAAAGTTGAAGGAATACATCTGGAGACAGTCCAGAGCTACAACTACCTGGGACATACTATAACCAGTGATGGAAAATGTACAACTGAAATAAATAAAATAATAGGAATGGCAAAAAGTAATTTTAATATCATGATGAACATACTAACATCAAAACAAATAACACCAGGGCTGAAACTAAGAATAGCAAAATGTTACATCTTCTCAATATTCCTGTATGGTGCAGAAACATGGACATTAGACCAGAAAACAGAACAGAAAATTGAAACCTTTGAAATGTGGATTTATAGAACAATAGGTAGAATTGGATGGAAAGATAAGAAAACAATCGAAGGAGCTTTGAAATAGCTAAAAATGAAAAAAAGAACTACTAATCACAATTAGAGCAAGACCAATGAAATTTTGTGGTCATGTTAAAAGACACAACAGTCTAATAAAAGTAATATTAGAAGGCAAAATACAAGGTAAAAGAGGCAGAGGCAGACCAAGATTAACATGGACGAGTAACATCAAAAGATGGACAAGTCAGCCTATGGCAATCTGCAAGAGATAGAGTGGAATGACGCTCCATGGTAGCCAACCTTCGATGTGGAGACGGCACTCAATGATGATGATGAGCTTCTGCCAGGGTTTAGTGTGAACGTGTCCACAGAAAACTTTGTGTTGAGGGTTTACAAGAAGATGTTTGTGGTGATCAGATCATGAAATGAGAACAGTTCTAGAATTTCCTGAACATTCTCAATAAACTTTCTAGTTCCAGGTTTTTCTTGTCACACAGGCCAGCAATCGTTGCTCAGCGTCCGTTCTGGCAAGTCAACGAGTTGAATTTGGTTCTCTTTTTTGGGAGTAATGATCCATGGGTGCAGCTCATTCCCGAGCCCAACTCTGGGGTTGTTTGTAGACCTCAAAGTTTTAACATAGAACATGTAAAATAAACAGTGTTTTAAAACAGCTAAACTAATAGAAAGACAAGAAAATTTACGACGTTTCGGCGAAATCCTTCAACAGGTAAAACAAACAAGTTATACAAAAAGAAAATAAATAAATCCAAGCCAGAAAACACAACACTGATCCAAAAATGGTGGAACGAGAGTGTGACCTGGATATATGCAGAGTCTGGTTATAGGATAAATAGACAATAGGGCAGATGGGATTTAATTAGACCGACGCAACCAGACAATGTTGAACGGGAAAAAAATGAAAGGAGGTGTCCCAAAGAGTACAAAGAAACGGAAAGAAGAGTTTTTGAACTTCACCGAAAGGTTGTATTTTGTTTTGTCTATCTGTTAGTCCAACTTCTCAATACAATTTTATGTTTATTTTGTTTGTTGCTTGTAGCTTTACACGCGGCCCGGTATAGTATTTGATATTTGATATCTGTATAGCTTCGGACATATACCAGAGGACAAAAAGATCCAATAAAGACGATAGCGCTGGATAGAGCAAACACTGTGGAAGACAACTGAGAGTATTACACAACAGGCCCTTTTTTTAATACAACTTACATTTGGAAGTGTTTGTAGAAGACCTATGCTCCAAAACGAGCTGAAAGGATTTGCTGAAGATCTATGCCACATAGAGAGCTGAAAATGTTTGTTGAAGATCTATACTCCACAACAAGCTGAAAGTGTTTGTTGAAGATCTATGCTCCACAATTAGCTGAAAGTGTTTGTTGAAGATCTATGCTCCACAGAGAGCTGAAAGTGTTTGTTGAAGACCTATGCTCAACAGAAAGCTTAAAATGTTTGTTGAAGACCTATGCTCCACAGAGAGCTGAAAGTGTTTGTTGAAGACCTATGCTCCAAAACAAGCTAAAAGTGTTTGTTGAAGACCTATGCTCCACAACGAGCTGAAAGTGTTTGTTGAAGACCTATGCTCCACAACGAGCTAAAAGTGTTTGTTGAAGACCTATGCTCCACAACGAGCTGAAAGTGTTTGTTGAAGACCTATGCTCCACAACGAGCTGAAAGTGTTTGTTGAAGACCTATGCTCCACAATGACCTGAAAGTGTTTGTTTAAGACCTATGCTCCACAACGAGCTGAAAGTAATTGTTGAAGACCTATGATCCACAACGAGCTGAAAGTGTTTGTTGAAGACCTATACACCAAAACGAGCTGAAAGTGTTTGTTGAAGACCTATACACCACAACGAGATGAAAGTGTTTGTTGAAGACCTATACACCAAAACGAGCTGAAAGTGTTTGTTGAAGACCTATGCACCAAAACGAGCTGAAAGTGTTTGTTGAAGACCTATACACCACAACGAGATGAAAGTGTTTGTTGAAGACCTATACACCAAAACGAGATGAAAGTGTTTGTTGAAGACCTATACACCAAAACGAGCTGAAAGTGTTTGTTGAAGACCTATGCACCAAAACGAGCTGAAATTATTTGATGAGGATCTATGCTTCACGGAGAGCTTAATGTGTTTGTTGAAGACCTATCCTACACAGGGAGCTGAAAGTGTTTTTTTATGCTACACAATGAGTTGAAAGTGTTTGTTGAAGACCTATGCTACACAGGGAGTTGAAAGTGTTTGTTGAAGACCTATGATCAACATCCTGGTGAAAGTGTTTTTTGAAGACCTATACTCCATAGGGAGCTGAAAGGAAGGAAAAGAAAAGATAAACCGTCACACACTTACCCTGGAAGGCAGCCATTTTACTACTATTATCAAGTCGTTGACTAAATCAACCGACGACTTTCAACAAAACACGGGCACTGAAAGCTGTACAACTTTATCTAGTGTATTCAGCACATTCAGATGGTCTGTGGTAAACAAACAGCTTTATCTAGTGTATTCAGCACATTGAGATGGTCTGTGGTAGAGTAAACAAACAGCTTTATCTAGTGTATTCAGCACATTGGGATGACCTGTGGTAGAGTAAACAAACAGCTTTATCTGGTGTATTCAGCACATTGAGATGGTCTGTGGTAGAGTAAACAAACAGCTTTATCTAGTGTATTCAGCACATTGGGATGACCTGTGGTAGAGTAAACAAACAGCTTTATCTAGTGTATTCAGCACATTGAGATGGTCTGTGGTAAACAAACAGCTTTATCTAGTGTATTCAGCACATTGAGATGGTCAGTGTTAGAGTAAATAAACCGCTTTATCTAGTGTATTCAGCACATTGGGATGGTCTGTGGTAGAGTAAACAAACAGCTTTATCTAGTGTATTCAGCACATTGAGGTGGCCTAGGGTAGAGTAAACAAACAGCTTTATCTAGTGTATTCAGCACATTGCGGTGGTATGTGGTAGAGTAAACAAACAGCTTTATCTAGTGTAGGAAGCACATTGGTATGGTCTGTGTTAGAGTCAACAAACAGCTTTATCTAGTGTAGGAAGCACATTGGGATGATCAGTGTTAGAGTAAACAAACAGCTTTATCTAGTGTAGGAAACACATTGGGATGGTCAGTGTTAGAGTCAACAAACAACTTTATCTAGTGTAGGAAGCACATTGGGATGATCAGTGTTAGAGTAAACAAACAGCTTTATCTAGTGTAGGAAACACATTGGGAGGGTCAGTGTTAGAGTCAAGAAACAGCTTTATCTAGTGTAGGAAACACATTGGGATGGTCAGTGTTAGAGTAAAGAAACAGCTTTATCTAATTTAGGAAGAACACATTGGGATGGTCAGTGTTAGAGTCAACAAACAGCTTTATCTAGTGTAGGAAACACATTGGGATGGTCAGTGTTAGAGTCAACAAACAGCTTTATCTAGTGTAGGAAGCACATTGGGATGGTCTGTGGTAAACAAACAGCTTTATCTAGTGTAGGAAGCACAATGGGTTGGTCAGTGTTAGAGTCAACAAACAGCTTTATCTAGTGTAGGAAGCACATTGAGATGGTATGTGGTAGAGTAAACAAATAGCTTTATATATTGTATTCAGCACATTGTGATGGTCTGTGGTAAACAAACAACTTTACCTAGTGTATCCAGCACATTCACATGGTCTGTGGTAGAGTAAACAAACAGCTTTATCTAGTGTATCAAGCACATTGAGATGGTCTGTGGTAGAGTAAACAACAGCTTTATTTAGTGTATCCAGCACATTGGGATGATCTGCGGTAAACAAACAACTTTATCTAGTTTATCCATCACATTGGGATGATCTGCGGTAAACAAACAAGTTCATCTAGTTTATCCAGCACATTGGGATGGTCTGTGGTAAACAAACAACTTTATCTAGTTTATCCAGCACATTGGGATGATCTGGGGTAAACAAACAACTTTATCTAGTTTATCCAGCACATTGGGATGGTCTGTGGTAAACAAACAACTTTATCTAGTTTATCCAGCACGTTGGGATAGTCTGCAATATAGTCAACAAGCTGTTACACAAATTAATTCTTTCAGACAAGAAGATATTTTTTTTGTTTTTGATTTATTTGGGTTTCTTGTTAAAATCAGCTTTTCTACCATTAGACGCTGTTTCTTGTTAAAATCATCTTTTCAAACATTAGACGCTGTTTCTGGTTAAAATCAGCTTTTCTATCATTAGACGCTGTTTCTGGTTAAAATCATCTTTTCAAACATTAGACGCTGTTTCTGGTTAAAATCAGCTTTTCTATCATTAGACGCTGTTTCTTGTTAAAATCATCTTTTCTAACATTAGACGCTGTTTCTTGTTAAAATCATCTTTTCTATCATTAGACGCTGTTTCTTGTTAAAATCATCTTTTCTATCATTAGACGCTGTTTCTTGTTAAAATCATCTTTTCTATCATTAGACGCTGTTTCTTAGTGATTTGTTGTTAGGATCATCATCACTTCACACTGGACGACCCCATAGGTGCTCCAACTTTCTCATCGAGTAAATCTAGTGAGATGCTGGCGCAGGTGCACAAACTCCGTAGAACGGCCTGGGATCCACGATGTGGGTTCCTTTCTGCTGTTAACTGTGCCCGATGACGGCCCTCATTTTTCGATCCTAACTTGCAATGGTTCTTTAACGTGCGCGACTGCACACGGGACCTCATGTCTATTATTATGATATCCGATAGGCTAGACATCGGATCTCACTACTCAGGAGATCAGAGGATGGTAACGTCATTAAGAAACAACGGATTAATTTTTTTAACATTTTTGAAAAATCATCATCACTTCTGGCAATCATCATCGCTTCTGGTAATCATCATCACTTCTGGTAATCATCATCTCTTCTGGTAATCATCATCGCTTCTGGTAATCATCATCACTTCTGGTAATCTTCATCACTTCTGGTAATCATCATCGCTTCTGGTAATCACCATCACTTCTGGTAATCTTTATCACATCTGGTAATCTTCATTGCTTCTGGTAATCATCATAGCTCCTGGTAATCTTCATCACTTCCGGTAATCATCATCGCTTCTGGAAATCATCATCACTTCTGGTAATCTGCATCACTTCTGGTAATCTTCATCACTTCTGGTAATCATCATCACTTCTACTAATCTTCATCACTTCTGGTAATCTTCATCACTTCTGGTAATCTTCATCACTTCTGGTAATCTTCATCACTTCTGGTAATCATCATCACTTCTGGTAATCCTAATCACTTCTGGTAATCAACATCACTTCTGGTAATCTTCATCACTTCTGGTAATCATCATCACTTCTGGTAATCTTCATTGCTTCTGGTAATCTTCATCACTTCTGGTAATCATCATCACTTCTGGTAATCTTCATTGCTTCTGGTAATCATCATCGCTCCTGGTAATCACCATCACTTCTGGTAATCATCATCGCTTCTGGTAATCATCATCGCTTCTGGTAATCATCTTCGCTCATGGTAATCACCATCGCTCCTGGTAAACATCATCGCTTCTGGTAATCACCATCGCATCTGGTAATCATCATCGCTTCTGGTAATCATCCTCGCTTCTGGTAATCACCATCACTTTTGTAATCATCATCGCTTCTGGTAATCACCATCGCTTCTGGTAATAAACAACGCTTCTGGTAATCATCATCGCTCTTGGTAATCACCATCACTTCTGGTAATCATCATCGCTTCTGGTAATCATCATCGCTTCTGGTAATCATCATCGCTCATGGTAATCACCATCGCTCCTGGTAATCATCATCGCTTCTGGTAATCACCATCGCATCTGGTAATCATCATCGCTTCTGGTAATCATCATCGCTTCTGGTAATCACCATCACTTTTGTAATCATCATCGCTTCTGGTAATCACCATCGCTTCTGGTAATCACCATCACTTCTGGTAATCATCATCGCTTCTGGTAATCATCATCACTTCTGGTAATCTTCATCGCTTCTGTTAATCATCATCACTTCTGGTAAGCATCATCGCTTCTGGTAATCATCATCACTTCTGTTAATCTTCATCGCTTCTGGTAATCATCATCACTTCTTGTAATCTTCATCACTTCTGGTAATCTTCATCGCTTCTTGTAATCATCATCACTTCTGGTAATCATCATCGCTCCTGGTAATCATCATCGCTACTTGTAATCATCATCGCTTCTGGTAATCATCATCACTTCTGGTAAACACCATCGCTTCTGGTAATCACCATCACTTCTGGTAATCATCATCGCTTCAGGTAATCATCATCGCTCCTGGTAATCAACATCACTTCTGGTAATCATCATCGCTCCTGCTAATCTTCATCACTTCTGGTAATCACCATCGCTTCTGGTAATCACCATCACTTCTGGTAATCACCATCGCTTCTGGTAATCATCATCGCGCCTGGTAATCTTCATCACTTCTGGTAATCATCATCGCTTCTGGTAATCATCATCGCTTCTGGTAATCATCATCGCTCATGGTAATCATCATCGCGCCTGGTAATCTTCATCACTTCTGGTAATCATCATCGCTTCTGGTAATCGCCATCGCATCTGGTAATCATCATCGCTTCTGGTAATCATCATCGCTTCTGGTAATCACCATCACTTTTGTAATCATCATCGCTTCTGGTAATCACCATCGCTTCTGGTAATCACCATCACTTCTGGTAATCATCATCGCTTCTGGTAATCTTCATCGCTTCTGTTAATCATCATTACTTCTGGTAAGCATCATCGCTTCTGGTAATCATCATCACTTCTGTTAATCTTCATCGCTTCTGGTAATCATCATCACTTGTTGTAATCTTCATCACTTCTGGTAATCTTCATCGCTTCTGGTAATCATCATCACTTCTGGTAATCATCATCGCTCCTGGTAATCATCATCGCTCCTTGTAATCATCATCGCTTCTGATAATCATCATCACTTCTGGTAAACACCATCGCTTCTGGTAATCACCATCACTTCTGGTAATCATCATCGCTTCAGGTAATCATCATCGCTCCTGGTAATCTTCATCACTTCTGGTAATCATCATCGCTCCTGGTAATCTTCATCACTTCTGGTAATCACCATCGCTTCTGGTAATCACCATCACTTCTGGTAATCACCATCGCTTCTGGTAATCATCATCGCTCCTGGTAATCTTCATCACTTCTGGTATTCACCATCGCTTCTGGTAATCATCATCGCTTCTGGTAATCACCATCGCTTCTGGCAATAATTATCACTTCTGGTAACCATCATCGCTTCTGTTAATCTTCATCACTTCTGGTAATCACCATTACTTCTGGTAATCATCATCGCTTCTGGTAATCATCATCACTTCTGGTAATCACCATCACTTGTGGTAATCATCATCACTTCCGGCAATTATCATCACTTCTGGTAATCATCATCACTTCTGGCAATCATCATCACTTCTGGTAATCACCATCACTTTTGGCAATCATCATCACTTCTGGTAATCACCATCTCTTCTGGCAATCATCATCACTTCTGGTAATCATCATCACTTCTTGCGTTCATCATCACTTCTGGCAATCATCATCACTTCTGGTAATCATCATCACTTCTGGTAAACATCATCGCTCCTGGTAAACATCATCGCTCCTCGTAATCATCATCACTTCTGGTAATCATCATCACTTCTGGTAATCATCATCGCTCCTCGTAATCATCATCATTTCTGGTAATCATCATCGCTTCTGGTAATCATCAACACTTCTGGTCATCATCATCGCTTCTGGTAATCATCATCACTTCCGGTAATCTTTATCGCTCCTCGTAATCATCATCACTTCTGGTAATCATCATCACTTCTGGTAATCATCATCGCTCCTCGTAATCATCATCATTTCTGGTAATCATCATCGCTTCTGGTAATCATCATCACTTCTGGTAATCATCATCACTTCTGGTAATCATCATCGCTCCTCGTAATCATCATCACTTCTGGTAATCATCATCGCTTCTGGTAATCATCATCGCTTATGGTAATCATCATCGCTTCTGGCAATCATCATCACTTCTGGTAATCATCATCGCTTCAGGTAATCTTCATAACTTCTTGTAATCACCATCACTTCTGTTAATCATCATCACTTCTGGTAATCAACATCACTTCTGGTAATCACCATCACTTCTGGTAATCACCATCGCTCCTGGTAACCATCATCACTTCTGGTAATCTTCATAACTTCTGTTAATCATCATCGCTTCTTGTAATCATCATCGCTTCTGGTAATCATCATCGCTTCTGGTAATCATCATCACTACTGGTAATCATCATCACTTCTGGTAATCATCATCGCTTCAGGTAATCTTCATAACTTCTGGTAATCACCATCACTTCAGGTAATCATCATCGCTTCTGGTAATCAACGTCACTTCTGGTAATCACCATCACTTCTGGTAATCACCATCGCTCCTGGTAATCATCATCACTTCTGGTAATCTTCATCACTTCTGATAATCATCATCGCTTCTGGTAATCATCATCACTTCTGGTAATCATCATCGCTTCTGGTAATCTTCATCACTTCTGGTAATCATCATCGCTTCTGGTAATCAACATCACTTCTGGTAATCATCATCACTTCTGTTAATCTTCATCGCTTCTTGTAATCATCATCACTTCTGGTAATCATCATCACTTCTGGTAATCATCATCACTTCTGATAATCTTCATAACTTCTGGTAATCATCATCACTTCTGGTAATCTTCATCACTTCTGGTAATCTTCATCACTTCTGGTAATCATCATCACTTCTGGTAATCCTAATCACTTCTGGTAATCAACATCACTTCTGGTAATCTTCATCACTTCTGGTAATCATCATCACTTCTGGTAATCTTCATTGCTTCTGGTAATCTTCATCACTTCTGGTAATCATCATCACTTCTGGTAATCTTCATTGCTTCTGGTAATCATCATCGCTCCTGGTAATCACCATCACTTCTGGTAATCATCATCGCTTCTGGTAATCATCATCGCTTCTGGTAATCATCTTCGCTCATGGTAATCACCATCGCTCCTGGTAAACATCATCGCTTCTGGTAATCACCATCGCATCTGGTAATCATCATCGCTTCTGGTAATCATCCTCGCTTCTGGTAATCACCATCACTTTTGTAATCATCATCGCTTCTGGTAATCACCATCGCTTCTGGTAATAAACAACGCTTCTGGTAATCATCATCGCTCTTGGTAATCACCATCACTTCTGGTAATCATCATCGCTTCTGGTAATCATCATCGCTTCTGGTAATCATCATCGCTCATGGTAATCACCATCGCTCCTGGTAATCATCATCGCTTCTGGTAATCACCATCGCATCTGGTAATCATCATCGCTTCTGGTAATCATCATCGCTTCTGGTAATCACCATCACTTTTGTAATCATCATCGCTTCTGGTAATCACCATCGCTTCTGGTAATCACCATCACTTCTGGTAATCATCATCGCTTCTGGTAATCATCATCACTTCTGGTAATCTTCATCGCTTCTGTTAATCATCATCACTTCTGGTAAGCATCATCGCTTCTGGTAATCATCATCACTTCTGTTAATCTTCATCGCTTCTGGTAATCATCATCACTTCTTGTAATCTTCATCACTTCTGGTAATCTTCATCGCTTCTTGTAATCATCATCACTTCTGGTAATCATCATCGCTCCTGGTAATCATCATCGCTACTTGTAATCATCATCGCTTCTGGTAATCATCATCACTTCTGGTAAACACCATCGCTTCTGGTAATCACCATCACTTCTGGTAATCATCATCGCTTCAGGTAATCATCATCGCTCCTGGTAATCAACATCACTTCTGGTAATCATCATCGCTCCTGCTAATCTTCATCACTTCTGGTAATCACCATCGCTTCTGGTAATCACCATCACTTCTGGTAATCACCATCGCTTCTGGTAATCATCATCGCGCCTGGTAATCTTCATCACTTCTGGTAATCATCATCGCTTCTGGTAATCATCATCGCTTCTGGTAATCATCATCGCTCATGGTAATCATCATCGCGCCTGGTAATCTTCATCACTTCTGGTAATCATCATCGCTTCTGGTAATCGCCATCGCATCTGGTAATCATCATCGCTTCTGGTAATCATCATCGCTTCTGGTAATCACCATCACTTTTGTAATCATCATCGCTTCTGGTAATCACCATCGCTTCTGGTAATCACCATCACTTCTGGTAATCATCATCGCTTCTGGTAATCTTCATCGCTTCTGTTAATCATCATTACTTCTGGTAAGCATCATCGCTTCTGGTAATCATCATCACTTCTGTTAATCTTCATCGCTTCTGGTAATCATCATCACTTGTTGTAATCTTCATCACTTCTGGTAATCTTCATCGCTTCTGGTAATCATCATCACTTCTGGTAATCATCATCGCTCCTGGTAATCATCATCGCTCCTTGTAATCATCATCGCTTCTGATAATCATCATCACTTCTGGTAAACACCATCGCTTCTGGTAATCACCATCACTTCTGGTAATCATCATCGCTTCAGGTAATCATCATCGCTCCTGGTAATCTTCATCACTTCTGGTAATCATCATCGCTCCTGGTAATCTTCATCACTTCTGGTAATCACCATCGCTTCTGGTAATCACCATCACTTCTGGTAATCACCATCGCTTCTGGTAATCATCATCGCTCCTGGTAATCTTCATCACTTCTGGTATTCACCATCGCTTCTGGTAATCATCATCGCTTCTGGTAATCACCATCGCTTCTGGCAATAATTATCACTTCTGGTAACCATCATCGCTTCTGTTAATTTTCATCACTTCTGGTAATCACCATTACTTCTGGTAATCATCATCGCTTCTGGTAATCATCATCACTTCTGGTAATCACCATCACTTGTGGTAATCATCATCACTTCCGGCAATTATCATCACTTCTGGTAATCATCATCACTTCTGGCAATCATCATCACTTCTGGTAATCACCATCACTTTTGGCAATCATCATCACTTCTGGTAATCACCATCTCTTCTGGCAATCATCATCACTTCTGGTAATCATCATCACTTCTTGCGTTCATCATCACTTCTGGCAATCATCATCACTTCTGGTAATCATCATCACTTCTGGTAAACATCATCGCTCCTGGTAAACATCATCGCTCCTCGTAATCATCATCACTTCTGGTAATCATCATCACTTCTGGTAATCATCATCGCTCCTCGTAATCATCATCATTTCTGGTAATCATCATCGCTTCTGGTAATCATCAACACTTCTGGTCATCATCATCGCTTCTGGTAATCATCATCACTTCCGGTAATCTTTATCGCTCCTCGTAATCATCATCACTTCTGGTAATCATCATCACTTCTGGTAATCATCATCGCTCCTCGTAATCATCATCATTTCTGGTAATCATCATCGCTTCTGGTAATCATCATCACTTCTGGTAATCATCATCACTTCTGGTAATCATCATCGCTCCTCGTAATCATCATCACTTCTGGTAATCATCATCGCTTCTGGTAATCATCATCGCTTATGGTAATCATCATCGCTTCTGGCAATCATCATCACTTCTGGTAATCATCATCGCTTCAGGTAATCTTCATAACTTCTTGTAATCACCATCACTTCTGTTAATCATCATCACTTCTGGTAATCAACATCACTTCTGGTAATCACCATCACTTCTGGTAATCACCATCGCTCCTGGTAACCATCATCACTTCTGGTAATCTTCATAACTTCTGTTAATCATCATCGCTTCTTGTAATCATCATCGCTTCTGGTAATCATCATCGCTTCTGGTAATCATCATCACTACTGGTAATCATCATCACTTCTGGTAATCATCATCGCTTCAGGTAATCTTCATAACTTCTGGTAATCACCATCACTTCAGGTAATCATCATCGCTTCTGGTAATCAACGTCACTTCTGGTAATCACCATCACTTCTGGTAATCACCATCGCTCTGGTAATCATCATCACTTCTGGTAATCTTCATCACTTCTGGTAATCATCATCACTTCTGGTAATCATCATCACTTCTGTAATCATCATCGCTTCTGGTAATCATCATCACTTCTGGTAATCATCATCGCTTCTGGTAATCTTCATCACTTCTGGTAAATCATCACTTCTGGTAATCATCATCACTTCTGTTAATCTTCATCGCTTCTTGTAATCATCATCACTTCTGGTAATCATCATCACTTCTGGTAATCATCATCACTTCTGATAATCTTCATAACTTCTGGTAATCATCATCACTTCTGGTAATCTTCATCGCTTCTTGTAATCATCATCACTTCTGGTAATCATCATCACTTCTGGTAATCATCATCACTTCTGGTAATCTTCATAACTTCTGGTAATCTTCATCACTTCTGGTACTCATCATCGCTTCTGGTAATCACCATCACTTCTGGTAATCACCATCGTTCCAGGTAATCGTCATCACTTCTGGTAATCTTCATCACTTCTGGTAATCTTCATCACTTCTGGTAATCACCATCACTTCTGGTAATCACCATCACTTCTGGTAATCACCATCGCTTCTGGTAATCATCATCATTCCTGGTAATCTTCATCACTTCTGGTAATCATCATCGCTCCTGGTAATCTTCATCACTTCTGGTAATCACCATCACTTCTGGTAATCATCATCGCTCCTGGTAATCTTCATCGCTCTGCTGATTAATGTGGTCAAGTTAGATCAGCACAGAGAACATACCAAACACAGTTTTGTAGCTTCTCTCATTGCTGATCAATGTAGTCAAGCTACATTTTTGATCACCGTTTGAATATTTCCGTTTTTTTCATGAGGTCAGCATTACATTCTTGAACATATTTTGTCCGTTTTTAATTCTAGTAAAGTGGTCATTACTGGAATATATTGTAACAACTGGAATATATTGTAACAACTGGAATATATTGTAACAACTGGAAAAATTGACGGACGAAGAGATAGAGGGAAGCAGAGAGAAAAAATACCAGACAGCTTAAGGGAATGGCTTGGCAGTGGGTCAACAACAGAAATTATCAATAGCTGTCGAGATCGAAAGTTTTGGAGAGGCATGACACCTATGCCACTAGGCCCGGTACTTGATGATGATGAAAGTGGTCAAGGGAGAATTGAAAAAAAAAAATAGAAAAAATGGTATGGTAAAAGCTTTAAGTGATTGAGAGACGACACAAATTTGAACGACGCTTCGGCTCAATAGGCCTCCAGCAGGAACAAACAAACAACACGCACACACTGATATGTAAGTAAATGAAACTAATCCTACATAGCTAACTAGTAACGAAACACCCAAAACAAAATAATCGAAACTGTTTTAAGAAAAGGAAAATGACTTCCCTGTGCCGTGGATCGTGGTCAGAATGGGAAAGAGATAGTCACACGGGTGTAGCTGTAATTACACCTTGCTGGTCAAGACCGTGTGAAGGGTTCTAAAAATACGCGAGTGGGGGGGGGGAACGCTGTCTAGGTTACCTCGACTACAAAGACACTGACAACGTCTAAGAGTATCTAAGGGCCCTTAAATACATGTATACACACACACACACACACACACACAGATGCGTGTATAAATACAGAATATTTTTAGCTTTACTGCTGCTTCGCATTTTCATGCATCCATTTGCATTTTTTTTTTTGCCTTAACCCCTGAAAGTGGTGAAGCTATATTTTAGATCACCGTTTGAATATTTCCGTTTTGTTCATGAGGTCAGAACTACATTCTTTAACAGATTTTGTCCGTTTTTAATTCTAGTAAATTATTCACGTTTCGCTAAATTGTAAGAGTTGAGATTGTGTTAGATTCTGTTTGCTCTGTATGTTGCTGCACGCCTTTATACACTCAAGTATTTTAATATTTATATCTACATTGTGTTACCTGTATCGGTCTTTTATTATTTTTTTGGTTTTGTTTTAGATAACTATATTATTTATATGTTTTTATATCATTGGCTTGATTATACAAAAAAATAACTGTGTTATAAATCTATGTTTATATAAATGTTTTTATATCATTGGCTTGATTATACAAAAAAATAACTGTGTTATAAATCTATGTTTATATAAATGTTTTTATATCATTGGCTTGATTATACAAAAAAATAACTGTGTTATAAATCTATGTTTATATAAATGTTTTTATATCATTGGCTTGATTATACAAAAAAATAACTGTGTTATAAATCTATGTTTATATAAATGTTTTTCTATCATTGGCTTGATTATACAAAAAATAACTGTGTTATAAATCTATGTTTATATAAATGTTTTTATATCATTGGCTTGATTATACAAAAAATAACTGTGTTATAAATCTATGTTTATATAAATGTTTTTATATCATTGGCTTGATTATACAAAAAATAACTGTGTTATAAATCTATGTTTATATATAAATGTTTTTCTATCATTGGCTTGATTATACAAAAAAATAACTGTGTTATAAATCTATGTTTATATAAATGTTTTTCTATCATTGGCTTGATTATACAAAAAAATAACTGTGTTATAAATCTATGTTTATATAATTGTTTTTATATCATTGGCTTGATTATACAAAAAAAATAACTGTGTTATAAATCTATGTTTATATAAATGTTTTTATATCATTGGCTTGATTATACAAAAAAATAACTGTGTTATAAATCTATGTTTATATAAATGTTTTTATATCATTGGCTTGATTATAAAAAAGTAATAACTGTGTTATAAATCTATGTTTATGTAAATGGTTGTTATCATAATCATCATCTGCCGTACCGGTTGGCGTAGGCGATCATGTTCTTCAATAATTCTCTATCCACAATACATCGTATCAGTTCTGTTGTTGACTGTTTACCGTGCCAAGACACCAAGCTATCCAGTATTTTCTCTCTTTGTCGACCGCGATCTCTCCTTCCTTTTATTTTGCCAGTTGTAACCAAGTATTCCAACTTTCCACTTCTCATGATGTGCCCGAAAAATGTTGATTGCTTCTTTCTGATGTTTTTAGGAGCTCCCTTTTGGTGTTGGCCTCTTTGAGAATTTTCTTGTTGGTCTTTTTAGCTGTCCAAGGAAATTTATCATTATTCTAATCATCATTTCATTTGTTTGTCTACTGTCCATGATTCGCTTCCATATGTCAGAATAGGCGATATATAGCACCGATGAGCTCTCTTTCTTACTTCTATTGACATAAATTTGTTGCATGAGACGTTTTACATTTTCTTAAATGCTATTTTGGCCTGACCTATTCTGCTTTTTAATTCTGTGCTACATCTTCTATCTGATGTTATTATTGTGCCCAAGTATTTGACGCGTTGCACTTGTTTCAGATTTGCCCTGTTTATTTTTATGCTGCATGATGGTGATGATTGTTTCTTCGATATAACCATTACTTCTGTTTTCTTACTATTCAGATTGAGACCTTTCTTGTTGCTTTCTTTTACTATTATGTCTATAATTTCTTGTAGTTCACTCTCTGTCTCTGCTATTAAGACAGTGTCATTCACATATCACAAATTGTTTATGTTGTGACCAATGACTTCAATTCCTGTTAGATCTACTGTTGAGCTCATAATATTTTCGCTGTTAAGTGAAAACAAAACACAGCCTTGTCTAAATCCTTGTTTCATACATCGGAACTGTCTTGTTTGGTTGCTATTTCTTATGGCTGCTGTTTGTTGCTTTTTTTATTTGATAGATTTATGTTGAACTAAATCCCCCTCTTGTGTTTGTTTACATTTGTCTACATTGACAGTTTAGTTGTTTTCTTGTCATTGTTATGTATTGTTCTGTAGTAAAATCTATGTGACACAATGAGATGTAGAAGAATTTCAAATACCATCTAGCAACCGTTGTGCTGTCTGTCTTGTATTGCATTACACCTGGTAGACGATGTTATTATAATGAGCTAGTCTGTCACGAATTGATACGAGAGAAAAAAAAACTGTTATACTCAACTGCATGACCCACCACGTCTCAAGATGGAAACTTGTGTTGGTTTGTTTGTGCAGAACAAGTAATGCATTTATGCGGAATGACGTCATTTGTTACTGTGTAATCATCATGATCGAGTTGCATGTTTTTCTCGGAACGTTGCATTCACAAAAGCTCTTCGGAAAAACCCTATCAGAGATCGCACTTCTTCAGTTATTGAGTTATTTTGCGGGTCACCATCATTGCACTCCGAACATGTCCATAGCTGCTCAGATTCCCTCCTCAGCAAGTCCCACAGTGTCCAGCGACTGACGACTCCAGTTCTGCGAGTGTTGATAAGTCTTCTTACACGGCCACTAAGTTTCTCATTTCTGGCTGTACCCATCTTAACTCCCATCTCTTTCATCCGAAGGACTGACGTGGACTCATGGTTGTCGAAGTCCAATGTCATTCCTACTTCCCGTAGGGCATTGATGATGTCCGCCCGATTAATTGGTTTATCGTCCTCAATAATAGCGCAGCTAGCCAACCTGTCCGCTCTTTCATTTCCCCGTACTCCCGTATGTCCAGGGACGTAGACAAAGGTGACCTTACGTATTTTGGATTTCTGCAACGACTCTACCCATTGCATGCGTACAGAGCCTGCTTCCACTTTTCTTATCATGCTCATCGAATCACTCAGTATACATGCTTGGGTGTAGACTTGTGACTCTAAACAGATGAATGCCCTCCTCGCTGCTATCACCTCCATTGTCATGCACTCGTGGTCATAACGTATGGACCACTGTCCTCATAGACTATGCTGCCTGCTGAGCGTGCAGTAAATGCTCATGCACTCCTCTGGTATCGTATTATAGATTCGCAACTTCATCTGTAATGTTCAATGTCTCCTTGATATCGTGATACCGCATCCTTGGCCTGTCACTGCCCCGGTTCAGTTACCGGATGTGACGATTGTTTCCTTCACTGGAACATTTGAATTGTTAAAATAATAATCATCATCAAGTGACATGCCTGCTGGTATAGGTGATCATGTCTCTCCACAACTTTATATTTCGTCAGTTATGTATCATTTCTGCTGTTGACCTTCTGTCACACCATTCTCTTAAGCTGTCTGGTATCTGTTCACTTTGCTTCTCTCTATCTCTTCGTCCCTCAATTTTTCCAGTTGTTACAATATATTTCAGTTGTTCTCTTCTCATCACGTGGCCAAAAAATGATGATTGTTTCTTCCGAATATTGATAATTAGCTCTCTTTTTGCTTTGATCTCTTTCAGAACGTTTTCATTACGCTTCTTAGCTGTCCATGGTATTATCACCATTCTTCTGTAAAACCACATTTCTACAGACTCCAGTGATTTTCTTGTATATTTTCCTATTGACCATGATTCACATCTATATGTTAAAACTGGCTCTACATAACATTAAAGAACTGTTTTTCTTGTTTCTATTGTCAGAATTGAATGCAGAGTACCTTCCTCATTTTTTGGAAAGCTGCTTTTGCCCGAGCCATTCTGCATCTCACCTCTTTTGTACATCTACTATCTGAGTTTAACATTGTCCCCAGATATTTAATTTAATTTACCTGTTTTAATATTGTTCCACTTGTCTTTAGTGTGCATCGCGGTGTCTTTTTCTTTGTTACTACCATTACCTCTGTCTATTTTGCTATTGAGGCTGAGTCCTTTATTTGTGCTTTCCTTCACTATAATGTCTAACATTTCCTGTAACTAGTTTTCACACTTAGCGAATACGACTGTATCATCAACATAACTTAGATTATTTATATTATGATCTCCAATTATTATTTCAGACATGTCCCTTATGGATATTAAAATAATTTCACTATACATATTAAACAAATCTGGTGACAGCACACAACCTTGTCTAACGCCCTGTTTTATTTGTTGAAGCATTCCTAATTGGTTTCCAGTTCTTATGGCCGCTGTTTGTTGCCAGTACATGTTCTTTATTATTCTTAGATCTTTGCTGTCTACGTTTATGCCTTCTAAAACGTGTATTATTTCTTGGTGCTTTACTTTGTCAAATGCCTTGGTGTAATCTATGAAACATAGGTATCTGTTTTCACCTCTATGGCTCTTTCTACTAAAGATCTTATGATGTATATGGCATTGCTTATTCCATTACCGCCAACAAAACCACACTGTTCATCGCTAATTTCTGGACTGATTTTGTTTTGCACTCTTCGCATGATGATTCTTTGTAATATCTTAGTCATGTGACTCAAAAGGCTTATTGTGCGATGATCATCGCATTCAATCGCACCCGATTTCTTTGGTAGGGCTATGAATATTGATTTGAGCATGTCGTCTGGTATATATCCGCTGGTGTAGATATCATTCAATATTTTTTTTTATTATTTTTGTTCAAAAATCACCAGTGGTTTCAATCTCTTCTTTAGTTATATTATCTGGTCCACGAGCTTTTCCTGCTTTCATATTGCGCAAGGCATAGTCCACATCTTCTTTGAGTATTTCTGATCCTTCCCCATATCCGTAATATTTACTTCCGTTAGGTCATTATTATAAAGATCTTTAATGTATTCTGTCCATCGTTCCCTTATGTTTTCTTGATCAATCAACAGTTCTCCTTCCTTTGATCTTAAACATCCAGTTTTTGATTGCGTTTTTCTTCCTGTTAATTCTTCAATTTATTTGTATATAGCTTTAGCATCTACTTTTTGTTGCATTTAATCTGTTTGCATTTCTCCTTCAACCATGCTTCTTTTGCTTCATTGCATTTTATTACAATTTCTTTATTTAATCTCTTATACTCATTTTTGTTTTTGTTTTTCTTATCTGTTCTTCTTGTATCCATTAGTTGTAAAATGTCATCTGTCATCCATTTCTTTCTTGCATTTGTCCTGATTGGTGGTATAAACTCTTTTGATTTTTGTTGCATTGATTCTTTTAGCATTTCCCACTTTACATCAATGCTTTGTATCTTCGCTATATTGCATTGTACCGGTTTTGAATTGTGATTTTATATTTGTCTTGCAGCTTCTTGTCTGATTTTAGTAAATCTAAATTTAACTTGATGTTAACTGAGGCTCGTTTTGTTGTTTTTAATTTTACCCTAAGCTTTCCCACAACTGGTACATGATCACTATTGCAATCTGCCCCTGGTCTGGTTTTCACACACACCAGACTGTTTCTAAATCTGTTATTTATCATTATGTAATCAATTTGATTACGTTCGTTATCTCCTGAATTTGTCCATGTCATACACGTCTTGGATGTGGCTTGTTCAAGGTGTTTCCTATCATCATGTTGCTTGTTCAAGGTGTTTCCTATCATCAATTTGTGTGTTCTTGTCCAGTCAATAAGTTTGTCACCTCTTTCATTTCTTTCACCTAAGCCATAATAACCAACTACTTCCTCAACTCTTTCCTTTCCTACTTTTCCGTTGAGATCCCCTAGAACTATATTGCTTTCATGCAGTTTGCATAGGCGACGTGTCTAATCAAGCGAATTAGGGACAAAAATAAAACAAGAATAGACACACACGTCACTTCCTGATATATTTGTCCGATTAGCATACCACGTGATCCGTGACATGGTCCTATTTAAGCAACCCCAAATCAACAACAAAAAATCGGCCAAAAATTCCCAACACAGAAGATAGCCCAAACCATTTTATTGGATACACTAGATAAAGCTGTACAGCTTTCAGTGTCTTAGTTTTGTGGAAAGTTCTCGCTTGTTTTCGTCAGTGACTTGAACATCGTTTTAAAATGGCGGGCATTTACGGTAAGTGAGTGATTAGTTTATCTACGTTATTATTTTATTCTTTATGTTACATGACGTCATGATAGTGATGTGGCTAGTGAACTTGTCTTCAGTGGACAAGACGATGGTTCATTCAGTAGGCGGTCTGGTGTCTAAGTGATCGCATCCGCTTTGCTAGACGTTGTTTAGCGCTTGTAACGTTTTTCGCCATCCATCTCTATTCTCTGTGGAGATGTTCGTTTTTATCTAATGAGTTTATGCCTGCTAACTTTGCTTTGCTTATAAATGTTCTTTGTAGTGCCTCTCTTCGCCTACCTTGGTCTTTTTCTCTATCCTGATGTTTCCCACGAAAGAGCCTGTTTTGGAATTCTCTTGTTGTCTTTTCTCAGCACAAGTCCGACATATGTCCATCTTCTCTTGTTGTCTCTTCTCAGCACATGTCCGACATATGTCCATCTTCTCTTGTTGTCTCTTCTCAGCACATGTCCGACATATGTCCATCTTCTCTTGTTGTCTCTTCTCAGCACAAGTCCGACATATGTCCATCTTCTCTTGTTATCTCTTCTCAGCACAAGTCCGACATATGTCCATCTTCTCTTGTTGTCTCTTCTCAGCACATGTCCGACATATGTCCATCTTCTCTTGTTGTCTCTTCTCAGCGCAGGTCCGACATATGTCCATCTTCTCTTGTTGTCTCTTCTCAGCACAAGTCCGACATATGTCCATCTTCTCTTGTTGTCTCTTCTCAGCACATGTCCGACATATGTCCATCTTCTCTTGTTGTCTCTTCTCAGCACATGTCCGACATATGTCCATCTTCTCTTGTTGTCTCTTCTCAGCACAAGTCCGACATATGTCCATCTTCTCTTGTTGTCTCTTCTCAGCACATGTCCGACATATGTCCATCTTCTCTTGTTGTCTCTTCTCAGCACATGTCCGACATATGTCCATCTTCTCTTGTTGTCTCTTCTCAGCACAAGTCCGACATATGTCCATCTTCTCTTGTTGTCTCTTCTCAACACATGTCCGACATATGTCCATCTTCTCTTGTTGTCTCTTCTCAACACATCTCCGACATATGTCCATCTTCTCTTGTTGTCTCTTCTCAACACATCTCCGACATATGTCCATCTTCTCTTGTTGTCTCTTCTCAACACATCTCCGACATATGTCCATCTTCTCTTGTTGTCTCTTCTCAACACATCTCCGACATATGTCCATCTTCTCTTGTTGTCTCTTCTCAACACATCTCCGACATATGTCCGTCTTCTTTTCCTAATTGTAGATGAGATCGTTGGTTGCATGACCATTTCTCTTATCTCTATATTAGTCTTGAATTCATTCCATTGTAGATGAGATCGTTGGTTACATGGCCATTTCTCTTATCTCTATATTAGTCTTGAATTCATTCCATTGTAGATGAGATCGTTGGTTGCATGACCATTTCTCTTATCTCTATATTAGTCTTGAATTCATTTATATTGTAGATGAGATCGTTGGTTGCATGGCCATTTCTCTTATCTCTATATTAGTCTTGAATTCATTCCATTGTAGATGAGATCGTTGGTTGCATGACCATTTCTCTTATCTCTATATTAGTCTTGAATTCATTCCATTGTAGATGAGATCGTTGGTTGCATGGCCATGTCTCTTATCTCTATATTAGTCTTGAATTCATTCCATTGTAGATGAGATCGTTGGTTGCATGGCCATGTCTCTTATCTCTATATTAGTCTTGAATTCATTCCATTGTAGACCGAGCATTTTTCTTAGGCATTTGACTCTAAGTTTACCAAGTCATAAATGTGTACCATTTAACTCTAAGTTTACCAAGTCTTAAATGTGAACCATTTAATTCAAAGTTTAACAAGTCATAAATGTGTACTATTTAACTCTAAGTTTACCAAGTCATAAATGTGTACCATTTGATTCAAAGTTTACCCAGTCATAAATGTGTACCATTTGATTCAAAGTTTACCAAGTCATAAATGTGTACCATTTGATTCAAAGTTTACCAAGTCATAAATGTGTACCATTTGATTCAAAGTTTACCAAGTCATAAATGTGTACCATTTGATTCAAAGTTTACCAAGTCATAAATGTGTACCATTTGATTCAAAGTTTACCAAGTCATAAATGTGTACCATTTGATTCAAAGTTTGCCAAGTCATAAATGTGTACCATTTAACATATTTTTATTCTTGATCAGAAAGGAATAACGATTCTGGATTAGTGTTGGCCATATACTAAAAAAAGAGCCTTAGGTGGTTGAAAATTGGCACTAATATCACACTATTTATACGACACGGCAGAGTCTTGAGTCCTGTTCTTTCTTTCCTCTTTTTGTCATCAGCTGTGACGTCAATGTTTGTTACCATCAGTTGTGACGTCAATGTTTGTTACCATCAGCGGTGACGTCAATGTTTGCCACCATCAGCTGTGAGGTCAATGTTTGTCACCATCAGCTGTGACGTCAATGTTTGTCACCATCCGCTGTGACGTCAATGCTTGCCACCATCAGCTGTGACGTCAAAGCTTGCCACCATCAGCTGTGACGTCAATGTTTGTTACTATCAGCTGTGACGTCAGTGTTTGTCACCATCAGCTGTGACGTCATTGTTTGTCACCATCCGCTGTGACGTCAATGCTTGCCACTATCAGCTGTGACGTCAATTTTTGTCACCACCAGCTGTGACGTCAATGTTTGTTACCATCAGCTGTGACGTCAATGTTTGTCACCATCAGCTGTGACGTCAATGTTTGTTACCATCAGCTGTGACGTCAATGTTTGTCACCATCAGCTGTAACGTCATTGTTTGCCACCATCAGCTGTGATGTCAATTCTTGCCACCATCAATTGTGACGTCAATGTTTGTTACCATCAGCTTTGACGTCAATGTTTGTCCCCATCAGCTGTGACGTCAATGTTTGTCACCATCAGCTGTAACGTCATTGTTTGCCACCATCAGCTGTGATGTCAGTTCTTGCCACCATCAATTGTGACGTCAATGTTTGTTACCATCAGCTGTGACGTCAATGTTTGTCCCCATCAGCTGTGACGTCAATATTTGTCACAGACACAGAGCCGTCATCGTTACATGACTCTGACTTTAATTCAACACTCGACCTTTCTGCAATCAATTGTCCACTTTCTTGTTTTGTATTACAGATGCTCTATTTTTCTTCAAATATTATACGTGAAATAAGTCACTTGACTGGGAGCCGCGATAGCTCAGTGGTTAGTGAACTGGACTACAAAGGACAAGGGGTAGCGGTTCGATCCCAACCAACGGCTTCCGGGTTCACCCAGCCTTTAATGGGTAACGGATTCTTTAATGGGAAAGTATAGCGGCACGGGCGTAATACTGACCACATTACCCCAAAAATCATGTGCTGAAGGTCTGTAAAATTTATGGTCGCTAACACCATATTCCCTATACGCCACTTGGCGTGACGGGGGCTCTTTACTTTTTTTTTAAAGTCATTTGACTACAAAGTCTACAGCAGATCTACCAGTAACTTCATTATATCATCTTCCCATAAAATATCCAGGCTGTTTAGATATAGTTTCCTACTTCTTACCTTCACTACCATCTATTCCTGTGTGGCTTTAATCACTTATGTTTATGCAAACACAACAAAACCACGTTATAGTTTTAAAACTCAGAGTTTCTGTGCTACATTACAGTAATTTGCTATTTACTACATTATCTTTGTCTTCTATTTGCTACATTTTGTATGTTCACTACATTACAGTTATTTTTGTTGTTGTTGCTACATTATGTTTATTTGATATTTGCAACATTAAGTTTATTTGTTTTCTGTTACATTACATTTATTTGCTACATTATGTTTATTTGTTTTCTGTTACATTACATTTATTTGCTACATTAAGTTTATTTGTTTTCTGTTACATTACATTTATTTGCTACATTAAGTTTATTTGTTTTCTGTTACATTACATTTATTTGCTACATTATGTTTATTTGCTGATTGCTACATTACATTTATTTGCTACATTATGTTTATTTGCTGATTGCTACATTACGGTTATTTACTATTTGCTACATTACATTTGAGAGTGCGAAACAAAATCAGCTCAGAAATTAGAGATGAACAGTGCGATTTGTTGGAGGTAAAGGAACGAGCAATGCCATTTATATCATAAGATCTTTAGTAGAAAGAGCCATAGAGGTGAAAACAGATCTATACCTATGTTTCATAGATTACACCAACGCATTTGACAAAGTAAAGCACCAAGAAATCATCAAAATTATAGAAAGCATAAACGTGGACAGCAAAGATCTAAGAATAATAAAGAACATGTACTGGCAACAAACAGCGGCCATAAGAACTGGAAACCAATTGGGAATGTTTCAACAAATAAAACAGGGTGTTAGACAAGGTTGTGTGCTGTCACCAGATTTGTTTAATATTTATAGTGAGATTATTTTAAGATCCATAAGGGGCATGCCTGGAATAACAATCTGAGGTCATAATATAAATAATGTAAGGTATGCTGATGATACAGTCTTAATCGCTAAGAGTGAAAATGAGTTACATGAAATGTTGGACATTATAGTGAAAGAAAGAAAAAATAAAGGACTCCGACTTAATAGCAAAAAGACAGAAGCAATTGTAACAACAAAGAAAAAGACATCACCTCAGTGCAAAATAAAGACAAATGGAACAATATTAAAACAGGGAAAGGAATTTAAATATTCGGGAATTTTGTTAACCTCAGACGGAAGATGTACAAAAGAGGTGAGATGCAGAATGGCTCAGGCAAAAGCAGCTTTCAAAAAAATGAGGAAGATACTATGCAATCTATTTTTGACAAATGAAACAAGAAAAAGAGTTCTTAAATGTTATGTAGAGCCAATCTTAACATATTGATGTGAATCATGGACAATAGGAAAAAGGACAAGAAAATCACTGGAGTCTGTAGAAATGTGGTTTTACAGAAGAATGTTGAGAATACCATGGACAACTAAGAAGAGTAATGAAAATGTTTTGAAAGAGGTCAAAGCAAAAAGAGAGCTAATTTCCAATATTAGGAAGAAACAGTCATCATTATTTATTTGCCATGTAATGAGAAGAGAACAGCTGGAATATATTGTAACAACTGGGGAAATTGAGGGACGAAGGGATAGAGGGAAGCAAAGAAAAAAGATACCAGACCGCTTAAGAGAATAGCTTGGCAGAAGGTGAACAACAGAAATGATAAATAACTGTCGAGATCGAAAGTTGTGGATAGACATGATCACCTACGCCAGTAGGCCCGGTACTTCATGATGATGAATACCAACATGATACAAGACATGTAAGAAGAATACGGTTTGATGCCGGTTCCCACTAATCAAATTGAGAGTGACGCACTGTTCGGCCAAGCGTACGTGGCCAAAATCAGCAAGACACACAGAGCGGCGAAACGTACCTAAAGAGTTAAAGCCACATAGTTATATCATTGAATCATCTCGTAGCCTGACAGATAAGATCAGAAATATCGAAATGAGAAAACCACTCAGAATAATTCTCATCTTAGGATACAAAAGAAACAACAGAAAAAATTATTTGGCCACGTGATAAAACAGAAATATCAAAAGGCAACACAGCGAGCCTTAAGTAAACGTTGCGAGAACACCAGACACAAGGGTCGAGCACGAAATAGATGGATCGATGGAATATTAGAAACACTAGGAAACATAACAGCAGTAGAGGCTAACGGAAGTACACATGAAATGCAAATAAAATTATATCTCCCCCCGACGCTGAAAGGCAAATGTGGAAAAACAGAAGAAGAAACATCGGCTGGTCTTTTAATCAACAGCAATACAATATATTTGTACACGAAGATTCACAAACAAAACGCTATTTGTAACGCGCAAACAAAAACATCAAAATTGAAATACAATTTCCACATCAAACTCTACTGATATATGTCAAATACAATTTCCACAGCAACATCATGACACACGATGTGCTGGTCATATGGTCAGTACTCCTATATGTAGATATAAGAACAACATCATGACACACGATGTGCTGATCATATGGTCAGTACTCCTATATGTAGATATAAGAACAACATCATGACACACGATGAGCTGATCAGTATATGGAGGGGTAAGGACAACATGATGAGCTGCACTCATGGTCGGTACCCATATTTGCGTGTGTGTGTTGATTTTCCCCTTAATCCTGCATCGTCGCTGACCACAACAGTTTATAGTTTCATTAAGGCAAGCGGGCTGAGAGATATCCCGAAATCTCCCAAAGTTTATGACTTTCTGTTAACACCGTAACATTAAACCAAATACATTACGTTGACACTGTGACATTAGAACAAAATTCATTAAGTTTATATCGTTAAATTAGACCAACATTCATTAAGTTTATATCGTTAAATTAGAACAAAATTCATTAAGTTTATAGCGTTAAATTAGACTAAAATTCATTAAGTTTATAACGTGACATGAACACAAAATTCATGACGTTGACACCGTAACATTAACCCAACATTCATGACGTTGACAATGTGACATTAGACCAACATTCATGACGTTGACAATGTTACATTAGACCAACATTCATGACGTTGACAACGTGACATTAGACCAACATTCATGACGTTGACAATGTGACATTAGACCAACATTCATGACGTTGACAATGTGACATTAGACCAACATTCATGACGTTGACAACGTGACATAAAGACCAACATTCATGACGTTGACAATGTGACATTAGACCAACATTCATGACGTTGACAACGTGACATAAAGACCAACATTCATGACGTTGACAATGTGACATTATACCAACATTCATGACGTTGACAATGTGACATTAGACCAACATTCATGACGTTGACAATGTGACATTAGACCAACATTCATGACGTTGACAATGTGACATTAGACCAACATTCATGACGTTGATAACGTGACATTATACCAACATTCATGACGTTGACGACGTGACATTAGACCAACATTCATGGCGTTGACAATGTGACATTAGGCCAACATTCATGACGTTGACAACGTGACATTAGACCAACATTCATGACGTTGACGACGTGACATTAGACCAACATTCATGACATTGACGACGTAACATTAGACCAACATTCATGACGTTGACAACGTGACATTAGACCAACATTCATGACGTTGACAATGTGACATTAGACCAACATTCATGACGTTGACGACGTGACATTAGACCAACATTCATGACGTTTACGACGTGACATTAGACCAACATTCATGACGTTGACAATGTGACATTAGACCAACATTCACGACGTTGACGACGTGACATTAGACCAACATTCATGACGTTGACGACGTGACATTAGACCAACATTCATGATGTTGACGACGTGACATTAGACCAACATTCATGACGTTGACGACGTGACATTAGACCAACATTCATGATGTTGACGACGTGACATTAGACCAACATTCATGACGTTGACGACGTGATATTAGACCAACATTCATGATGTTGACGACGTGACATTAGACCAACATTCATGACGTTGACGACGTGACATTAGACCAACATTCATGACGTTGACAACGTGACATTAGACCAACATTCATGACGTTGACAATGTGACATTAGACCAACATTCATGATGTTGACGACGTGATATTAGACCAACATTCTTGACGTTGACGACGTGACATTAGACCAACATTCATGACGTTGACAACGTGATATTAGACCAACATCCATGACGTTGACGACGTGACATTAGACCAACATTCATGACGTTGACGACGTGATATTAGACCAACATTCATGACGTTGACAACGTGACATTAGACCAACATTCATGACGTTGACAACGTGACATTAGACCAACATTCATGACGTTGACAACGTGATATTAGACCAACATTCATGACGTTGACAACGTGACATTAGACCAACATTCATGACGTTGACGACGTGACATTAGACCAACATTCATGACGTTGACGACGTGACACTAGACCAACATTCATGACGTTGACAAAGTGGCATTGCCCAGCATGACGTTGACAAGATCTGCTCTCATCCACAGACAACGGCAAACCCTTCGGCGCAGCTGACAACCTAGCATATTCCCCGCCGCCCCCGCCCGCCTATCCGGGACCATCATACGCCCAGTATGGCCAACAACAGGTAACTAGTATGTTGACTGTTTCAGCCACACTTATCTACTTCCTGCATACCTCTATGTTTACGTATCTTCATCTCATCATTCTGTAATTCCTCGCAATATTCTCTTCTGAGTTCTTCTGGTGTTTACACTGTAAAGGTAAAGGTAAGTCCTATAGCAGTTACCATTGGGTAGCGAAGTTTTATAAAAGTAGAAAAAGATGGGGGAACAGAGGATGATACTAAAGTAATGATACAAAAAACAAGAGGAACTTTCGTTACACTAGGGAACATATGGGAATCTAACGAAATTAGGTTAAATACAAAATTACACATTTTTAGCTCCAATATCTTGTCAGTTCTCTTATATGGCTGTGAAACATGGAGAACAAAAAATATGACAATCATAAAGATACAGACATTCATTAAGGGATGCTTGAGTAGGATATAAGGATGGAAATGGCAGGACAAAATCACTAACGTAGAATTATGGAAAAGTATAAGTTAAATACCAGTAGATAAAGAGATACAGCAAAGACGATAGGACACACTCTGCTGAAGCAAACCGAGAGTAATAAGAGGCTCTTTTTGGAATCACCAGACAAAGAGGGCGACCAAATCATTCTTGGAGAAGACAATTGGACGCAGAGATAATGATGATAGGGAAGACATGGAATGATCTCAAAAGAATAGCCAGAATCATAACGGTTTGGAAATTGTTTTTTGAAGATTTATGCTAAACAGGGAGTTGAAAGAATGAAGAAGAAGAGGAATAAAAAGAAGAAGATGAAGTAGAAGATGATGAAGAAGAGGAGGAGGAAGAAGAAGAAGAAGAAGAAGAAGAAGAAGAAGAGAAGAACGAAGTATTAGTACTTCATCGAACTAAACCAAATCTTTATGCTATCTAGACGACACATAGTACCGTTACTGGTGTATGTCGTGCGGCAACGATAGAAACCGAGTGATAAAGGCCGCTTGGTCAAGCAGTCGCCACGACGTCCTTTCTGTCTACCGCGGGCTTCGAACACCGTACGTCGGCTTTTCAGCTAGCGGAACAGTGGTTCTAGCCGCACGGCCACGCGCACCTCTACCATATCTTTTTAAATTGACAATTTCCCTTCCTCGCCAACTTCACTCACCGGAAACCATTTTGGTTGTCATTTCATGAGACTAGGTAGACCCTGGGAGTATTCAGAAGTCAATAAAAAAATTACACATCTACGGTTTCAAGTCGGAACCTTTAGGTCTGCAGACAAGTGCACTAACCACATCACCATAGAGCTCTAGGCAAAGCTGTAGTTACAACTTCCTTGAGAGCCTCGTCTTTTCTCATGAAAAGTCTTGTTGTAGAATCTCCTTGATATCATCTCTCCCATCTTACTGCAGGTCGTCATGGAGAGTTTTGTTGTAGAATCTCCTAGATATCGTCTCCAATCTTACCGCAGGTCCTCATGGAGAGTTTTGTTGTAGAATCTTCTAGATATCGTCTCCAATCTTACCGCAGGTCCTCATGGAGAGTTTTGTTGTAGAATCTTCTAGATATCGTCTCCAATCTTACCGCAGGTCCTCATGGAGAGTTTTGTTGTAGAATCTCCTAGATATCGTCTCCAATCTTACCGCAGGTCCTCATGGAGAGTTTTGTTGTAGAATCTCCTTGATATCATCTCTCCCATCTTACTGCAGGTCGTCACGGAGAGTTTTGTTGTAGAATCTCCTAGATATCGTCTCTTCCATCTTACTGCAGGTCGTCAAGGAGAGTTTTATTGTAGAATCTCCTAGATATCGTCTCTCCCATCTTACTGCAGGTCGTCACGGAGAGTTTTGTTGTAGAATCTCCTTGATATCATCTCTCCCATCTTACTGCAAGTCGTCACGTAGAGTTTTGTTGTAGAATCTCCTAGATATCGTCTCCAATCTTACCGCAGGTCCTCATGGAGAGTTTTGTTGTAGAATCTCTTAGACATCGTCTCTCCCATCTTAATGCAGGTCTCTTGGAGACTTTTGTTGTAGAATCTCCTAGATATCATCTCTCCCATCTTAATGCAGCTCGTCATGGAACGTTTTGTTGTAGAATCTCCTAGATATCGTCTCTCCCATCTTACTGCAGGTCGTCATGGAGAGTTTTGTTGTAGAATCTCCTAGATATCATCTCTCCCATCTTACTGCAGGTCGTCACGTAGAGTTTTGTTGTAGAATCTCCTAGATATCGTCTCCAATCTTACCGCAGGTCCTCATGGAGAGTTTTGTTGTGGAATCTCCTAGATATCGTCTCTCCCATCTTAATGCAGGTCTCTTGGAGACTTTTGTTGTAGAATCTCCTAGATATCGTCTCTCCCATCTTACTGCAGGTCGTCATGGAGAGTTTTGTTGTAGAATCTCCTAGATATCGTCTCTCCCATCTTACTGCAGGTCATCATGGAGAGTTTTGTTGCAGAATCTCCAAGATATCGTCTCTCCCATCTTACAGCAGGTCGTCATGGAGAGTTTTGTTGTAGAATCTCCTATATATCGTCTCTCCCATCTTACTGCATGTCGTCATGGAGAGTTTTGTTGTAGAATCTCCTATATATCGTCTCTCCCATCTTACTGCATGTCGTCATGGAGAGTTTTGCTGTAGAATCTTCTAGATAACGTCTCTCCCATCTTACTGAAGGTCATCATGGAGAGTTTTGTTGTAGAATCTTCTAGATATCGTCTCTCCCATCTTACTGCAGGTCGTCATGGAGAGTTTTGTTGTAGAATCTCCTAGATATCGTCTCTCTATCTTACTGAAGGTCATCATGGAGAGTTTTGTTGTAGAATCTTCTAGATATCGTCTCTCCCATCTTACTGCATGTCATCATGGAGAGTTTTTTTTGTAGAATCTCCTAGATATCGTCTCTCCCATCTTACTGCAGGTCATCATGGAGAGTTTTGTTGTAGAATCTCCTAGATATCGTCTCTCCCATCTTACTGCAGGTCATCATGGAGAGTTTTGCTGTAGAATCTCCTAGATATCGTCTCTCCCATCTTACTGCAGGTCATCATGGAGAGTTTTGTTGTAGAATCTCCTAGATATCGTCTCTCCCATCTTACTGCAGGTCGTCATGGAGAGTTTTGTTGTAGAATCTCCTAGATATCGTCTCTCCCATCTTACTGCAGGTCATCATGGAGAGTTTTGTTGTAGAATCTCCTAGATATCGTCTCTCCCATCTTACTGCAGGTCATCATGGAGAGTTTTGTTGTAGAATCTCCTAGATATCGTCTCTCCCATCTTACTGCAGGTCATCATGGAGAGTTTTGTTGTAGAATCTCCTAGATATCGTCTCTCCCATCTTACTGCAGGTCATCATGGAGAGTTTTGCTGTAGAATCTCCTAGATATCGTCTCTCCCATCTTACTGCAGGTCATCATGGAGAGTTTTGTTGCAGAATCTCCTAGATATCGTCTCTCCCATCATACTGCAGGTCATCATGGAGAGTTTTGTTGTAGAATCTCCTAGATATCGTCTCTCCCATCTTACTGCAGGTCATCATGGAGAGTTTTGCTGTAGAATCTCCTAGATATCGTCTCTCCCATCTTACTGCAGGTCATCATGGAGAGTTTTGCTGTAGATTTATAGCGTTAGATCCTTGATAGCATCTCTCCGTCTACCGTGCAGCCCTAATGTCGACGCAGGCGACGATTCCAGACGACTTCCATCGAATAGAGAGTGCACAGTCACTTCCTAGCTCCAGTTTCCTCGAAAACACACATTTAAAACACACATTTAAAACACACATTTAAAACACACATTTAAAACACACATTTAAAACACACATTAAAAACACACATATAAAACACACATTAAAAACACACATGTAAAACACACATTTAAAACACACATTTAAACACACATATAAAACACACATTTAAAACACACATTTAAAACACACATTTAAAACACACATTTAAAACACACATATAAAACACACATATAAAACACACATATAAAACACACATATAAAACACACATTTAAATACACATTTAAAACACACATATGAAACACACATATAAAACACACTTTTAAAACACACATTTAAATACACATTTAAAACACACATATAAAACACACATTTAAAATACACATTTAAATACACATTTAAAACACACTATAAAACACACATTTAAAACACAAATTTAAAACACACATTTAAATACACATTTAAAACACACATATAAAACACACATATAAAACACACATTTAAAACACACATTTAAAACACACATTTAAATACATATTTAAAACACACATGTAAAACACACATGTAAAACACACATTAAAAACACACATTTAAAACACACATTAAAAACACACATGTAAACACACATTTAAACACACATATAAAACACACATTTAAAATACACTTTTAAAACACACATTTAAATACACATTTAAAACACACATATAAAACACGTATTTAAATACACATTTAAAACACACATATAAAACACACATATAAAACACACATTTAAAACACACATTTAAATACACATTTAAAACACACATATAAAACACACATATAAAACACACATTTAAAATACACATTTAAAACACACATTTAAATACACATTTAAAACACACATATAAAACACACATATAAAAACACATATAAAACACACATTTAAAACACACATTTAAAACACACATTTAAATACATATTTAAAACACACATGTAAAACACACATTTAAAACACACATTTAAATACACATTTAAAACACACATATAAAACACACATTTAAAACACACATATAAAACACACATTTAAACACACATTTAAATACACATTTAAAACACACATATAAAACACACATATAAAACACACATTTAAACACACATTTAAAACACACATTTAAAACACACATTCAAACATACACTTTTAAACACACATTTAAAACACACATTCAAACACACACTTTTAAACACACATTTAAAACACACATTCAAACACACACTTTTAAACACACATTCAAACACACATTTAAAACACACATTCAAACACACACTTTTAAACACACATTCAAACACACATTTAAAACACACATTCAAACACACATTTAAAACACACATTCAAACACACACTTTTAAACACACATTCAAACACACATTTAAAACACACATTCAAACACACACTTTTAAACACACATTTAAACACACATTTAAAACACACATTCAAACACACATTTAAAACACACATTCAAACACACATTTAAAACACACATTCAAACACACACTTTTAAACACACATTCAAACACACATTTAAAACACACATTCAAACACACACTTTTAAACACACATTTAAACACACATTTAAAACACACATTCAAACACACATTTAAAACACACATTCAAACACACATTTAAAACACACATTCAAACACACACTTTTAAACACACATTTAAACACACATTTAAAACACACATTCAAACACACATTTAAAACACACATTCAAACACACATTTAAAACACACATTCAAACACACACTTTTAAACACACATTCAAACACACATTTAAAACACACATTCAAACACACACTTTTAAACACACATTTAAACACACATTTAAAACACACATTCAAACACACATTCAAACACACATTTAAAACACACATTCAAACACACATTTAAAACACACATTCAAACACACATTTAAAACACACATTCAAACACACACTTTTAAACACACATTCAAACACACACTTTTAAACACACATTCAAACACACACTTTTAAACACACCTTCAAACACACACTTTTAAACACACATTCAAACACACACTTTTAAACACACATTCAAACACACACTTTTAAACACACATTTAAGGCCCACAGTCACTACCGACTCCAGTTCACTGGAATCAATCAAACCGACAACATAAGATCCAGTCCAAAACTGTTTCTGTGTTGGCGCTCTCTAAAGGGGGGGGGGAGCCACGATAGCTCGCTGATTAGCGAACTGGACTACAAAGAATATGAGGTCGGGTTCGATCCTGATCGACAGCTTCGGGGTTCACCCAGCCTTAAATCGGTACCGGATTTTTTTCTGGGAAACTAAAGCGGCACGGGCGTAATACTGACCACATTAATCCAAAAATCATGTGTGGAAGGTCTATAGAAATTATGGTCATTAACACCATATTCCCTATACGCCATTTGGCGTGACGGGGCTCTTTACTTTTTATTTTACTCTCTAAAGGTAGCATGTGGTTATGACCGCCATCTAAACCGGAAGTCTGTCATTCAGTATTTGAGAATGTTGAGTTAAGTAGAGACACTAGCAGACTTCCAGGAAAGATTGACGGTCATCTCTAACTATTTTCAGGCATTTAATTCCACATCTGCCGTTGTCGTGACACAACCCCCACCACAACGAGCCACATTTATAACAACAGCAACCTCGGACAACATGGGTCTGGCCGTCTTCGCCTGTCTCTGCTGCTTCTGGCCTCTAGGGCTGGTGGCTATTTCCAGAGCTAACGAGGTGAGTCTCCCAAATAACAAATATATGAACAATCTTCCTCACATTCTTCAAACACAATCGTCCTCATATTCTTCAAACACAATCTTCCTCACATTCTTCAAACACAATCTTCCTCACATTCTTCAAACACAATCTTCCTCACATTCTTCAAACACAATCTTCCTGATATTCTTCAATCACAATCTTCCTCATATTCTTCAATCTTCCTCATATTCTTCAATCACAATCTTCCTCATATTCTTCAATCACAATCTTCCTCATATTCTTCAATCTTCCTCATATTCTTCAATCACAATCTTCCTCATATTCTTCAATCAGAATCTTCTTCATATTCTTCAAACACAATATTCCTCATATTCTTCAAACACAATCTTCCTCATATTCTTCAAACACAATCTTCCTCATATTCTTCAAACACAATCTTCCTCATATTCTTCAATCACAATCTTCCTCATATTCTTCAATCACAATCTTCCTCATATTCTTCAATCACAATCTTCTTCATAATCTTCAATCACAATCTTCCTCATATTCTTCAATCACAATCTTCCTCATATTCTTCAAACACAATCTTCCTCATATTCTTCAAACACAATCTTCCTCATATTCTTCAAACACAATCTTCCTCACATTCTTCAAACACAATCTTCCTCACATTCTTCAAACACAATCTTCCTCACATTCTTCCTAAAAATCATGTGCCGAAAGTCTGTAAAATTTATGGTCACTAACACCATATTCCCTATACGCCACTTGCGGTGACGGGGGTACTTTACTTTTTTTTTCTTATAAAAACATATATTTCCAACATTAAAATATGATGTGCAACAATTCTATGTCATTGGAACTGAGAAAGAGCGTTCATCGGTGTTATATAGAGCTTTGTATGTTATATAGAGCCGATGCTAACCTATGAAAGCGAATCATGGACAGTTGGCAAGGAAATTAAAATACGATCACAAGACATAGAGATGGGATTTCTTACCGGAAAGTTGAATGTTCAATGGACAGCTAAAAAGACCACCGAGGAAATTCTCAAAGGTGAACACAAAAAGGGAGGTCATAAAAAACATCGGGAATAAATCGACATTTTGTCGGGAACATCATGAGCAGATTAAAGTTGAAACACTTGGCTACAACAGGTAAAATACAGGGAAAGAAAGATCGTGGATGGCAAGGAGATTAGATCCTAGACACCTTGGTGTCATGGCAAGGAAAACAGTCAACAACAGAATTGATACGATGTACTGTGGATAGAATATTGTCAAAGGAAATGATCGTCTACGCCACTCGATATGGCACAAGATTATGATGATGGTTAGAATATGTTGTTGCCCATATAAGACTATCGGTGTTATCCTCCAAATAAGGAGAAATAAAAACCAAACAAGCCTGGAGTAAAAAAAAAAGTAAAGTACCCCCGTCACGTCAAGTGGCGTATAGGGAAATATGGTGTTAGTGACCCTATATTTTACAAACCTTCAGCACATGATTTTTGGGATAATGTGGTCATTATTACGCCAGTGCTGCTTTACTTTCCCAGAAAAAAATCCGGTACCAATTTAAGGCTGGGTGAACCCGGAAGCCGTCGGTTGGGATCGAACCCTACCCCTTGTCCGTGGTAGTCCAGTTCACTAACCACTGAGCTATCGAGGCTAAGCCTGGAGTGCGCTCGCAAAATAATGTGGATTTTGTATAAACAGAATAAGCACAAGCTATGTCGGCATAGAAAACGATACCAAAATAAGGATATCAAAAGCAAGAGGAGCTTTTGTTGCACTGGGAAACATGGAAGTCAAAAGAGATTAGGTTAAATACAAAAATACAAATTTTCAACTCCAATGTTAAGTCCGTCCTATTACATGGCTATGGGAGCCGCGATAGCTCATTGGACTACAAAGGACAAGAGGTAGGGTTCGATCCCAAACGACAGCTTCCGGGTTCACCCAGCCTTTAATGGGTACCGGATTTTTTGTTCTGGTAAAGTAAAGTGGCACGGGCGTAATACCGACCACATTACCCAAAAAATCATGTCCCGAAGGTCTGTAAAATGTATGGTCACTAACACCATATTCCCTATACGCCACTTGGCGTGACGGGGGCACATTACTTTTACTTTTACTTATGTCGGCACAGCTCAGATACTCTCTCTCTCTCTCTCTCTCTCTCTCTGTCATCAGGACTCAATCAGAGTAGGACTCCAGACTCTCACACGAAGACAGCTGTCTGAATAAACCTGTTAGATCCACTCTGCCTGAATACCTGTTAAAACATTGCACTGTGTTCTGCGCCAGTGGCCCAGTGCATCCGATTTCAGCCAGCATATTGTTCAGGTTTGCTTTCCTTAGCCTTTGATTGACCCCAATCTTCCTGCAAGTCAGCAGATTGTCATTTCTGTAGGGGGATTTCGACCTTAGATGGTTGGCCCTCCCAGGTTTACGAGCACCATCTGCCCAAGTCACTAGAGGTGACTAACACAGACATGCGACTTGGAATATGAGGAAACTGCAACAAGGAACACTTTTCATGCATAGCCTTCAATTGTTCCCACCTCCTATCCCCATATACCGGTAATTCACGTCCTCTTGAAATTGATGATCATCGTAGCACTTGATGATGTTAGGCCATCGTTGCTGACTCCAATTCCGAACATATAGACACACAGGCAGTAGACTAGCGCACGGCCGATCTAGGGAAGCATTACGATGACCAGCTAAGATACAATAGGACGTGATGTTTCAGCTTTATGGGAAAGCAGGGACTAAACACATACACGTTTCGTTAGTGACAAAACCTTGGAAAATATCGCAAGTGTTCATACCAGATAGAAACGATAAAAGCGGTGTTACAACATTTGAGAAAAACTGGAAATCAAAATTTGAAGAAAGAAGACGCAGGAGAAAAAAGTCAAAGAATTCTCCTTATAAAAAACGTCTGTAACGAAGTCAGCTATTCCAGCATTGGCAAGATCAGCATTGACAAGATCAGCATTGACAAGACCAGCACTGACAAGTTCAGCACTGACAAGACCAGCTTTGACAAGACCAGCTTTGACAAGACCAGCATTGACAAGACCAGCTTTGACAAGACCAGCTTTGACAAGACCAGCTTTGACAATTTCAGCACTGACAAGACCAGCATTGACAAGACCAGCTTTGACAAGACCAGCTTTGACAAGACCAGCTTTGACAAGACCAGCATTGACAAGACCAGCTTTGACAAGACCAGCTTTGACAAGACCAGCATTGACAAGACCAGCTTTGACAAGACCAGCTTTGACAAGACCAGCTTTGACAAGACCAGCTTTGACAAGACCAGCTTTGACAAGACCAGCATTGACAAAACCAGCATTGACAAAATCGCCATTAAGAAGATCTGCGAGGCACAACATCGCCAAGTCAGTTACTATGCCCATCTTTATGTTTAAACCCGTCTGTGAAGGTACTAAAGGCTACGTGAATGCCTATGTATGTATGTATGTATGTATGAAAATATGTATTTGTGTATGTATGTATGTATGTATGTAGATATGTAGGTATGTATGTATGTATGTAAGTATGTATGTATGTTAGAAGGTATATATATACATGTAAGTATGTATGTATGTATGCAAGTATGTATACATTCTTCTTCTTCTTCTGCGATCATGACGTCATTCAGACTAGGATTCCGGACACTCTTATGACGTCAGCTGTCTGTTTAAGTGATTCGGTTGTCCCATATAGGTTCTCTTCCAGGGAGGTGGGTGTGGACCACATTGTCCTTGTCAGGTCTGTGTACTGGAGGCAATCCTGTAGAACATGTTTTGTTGTCATGTTATCCAGGGTACAGTGGCATAGGCTGGTAATTCCTATTTTGAGTTTGGTGAACATGTGGTTTCTCATTCTGTTGTGGCCAGTGCGTAGGCGAAGTATGATGACTTGATCCCCCCTTGATAGTTTGAGGTATCCATACCTCTTGTTATACTTCGGGTGTTCTTCTTTCCATTTTTCATAATACTGGCCTTTGATGATGGATTTGGCTTCATCGTAGCTGACCAGATGGTTCTCTTGTGATAATCTGTTTGCGCGTTCGTTTCCGTGTATATTACAGTGTGATTGTATCCACTAAATGACCACTCTCCGGAAGTTATTGCACAGTTGGTCTAGGGTTGTTCTCAAGTCATCTAGCTCCCTGTTCCTGGGGGTTTTAGAGCTGTTATGACTGACAGTGAATCAGTCAGTATCACCAGTTACTTGTGCATGTTATTTTTGTGTTGGATAGCCAGTTTTTTCAGCGTTTTTGAATGCTTCAGTTTCTGCTTTATAGTTGTTTGAGAATTTCCCAGTAGCTATTGACTTGGTGATCTCTTCCTGGTTATTCAGCCTCAAGAACACACCACCTCCTTTATTTCTGGTGACATTTGTAACAGAGCCATCTATGTATATGTGTGACCAGTAGTCCAGTGGGTAGTTACCAATTATGTCTTTTTCTGCTATGTGTTATCTCTCTGTGTCTGGGTGTCTTTTTTCATGATTCCTATTATGTCTTCCTTAAGTTCTGGTATTTTGTGTTTCCCATGAGGAGTCATATCAGTTGGGCTTATGGGTTTCGGCATTGTTTGGGACAGTACTGGGTCATTAGTTGTCACTTCTTTGGAGATTGCAGCGAAGTTGTTCCTCTTTAGTCTTCCTTTTCTGAAACCAGTTATTCTTTGGTGCATGGGGCGACATTTCTTATGCATCTTATTCTGCGCGAGTCGTTTATAATCTTGTATCTTTCATAGCCCACAGCCTATTATAGATCTATTTAGGCCTGCTGGCAGAGAGGTAATTCCCGGAAAACCACCAAATATCGTGACGTTTTCAGCATTGCGAGCAGAGGCGTTTGTGGAGATACATTAGCTGTCTATAGCTCCCACAGCTAAATACGTCACTCTAAAAAAAAAGTAAAGAGCCCCCGTCACGCCAAGTGGCGTATAGGGAATATGGTGTTAGTGACCATAAATTTTACAGACCTTCGGCACATGATTGTTGGGGTAATGTGGTCAGTATTACGCCCGTGCCGCTTTACTTTCCCAGAAAAAATCCAGTACCCATTAAAGGCTGGGTGAATCCGGAAGTGTCGGTTGGGATCGAACCCTACCCCTTGTCCTTTGTAGTCCAGTTCACTAACCACTGAGCTATCGAGGCTCCCTTACGTCACTCTAGTTGGTGTGTTTTCTGGAGTTATTTTCAGCACGTCAGCCACAGTCTGCTGTGTATAGGCTGTTTTTTTTCAAGAACTATTCCGTCTTCTCACCTGACTGTCTGGTCAGGGAGATATATAGCTGGTCAGCCTACCTACTTATTTTAGTTCCTTCAGAAGCTGACCACGCTCTGGACCACAGGGAAGTGACCTTTTTTAAAATTTCCTTTCTTGGGTATCTAGCATATTATCGCCATGTAGTTAGATTTGTTTATATATCTGTATATATTTTTGTGTGCGTTGTTGTTTGTTATTCCAGCTGAAGGCCTATTTGGCCGAAACGTTGACTTTTGTTTTGTTAATTACCACGTAAAGCTGTTATCATACCATTTTTTTTCTCTCTTTTTGTTAAAATTGTCATTATCATCAGCTTTACAGCAGCTTCGTATCTTTGCATCTTGGTGCATCTTGGTGTATCTTGGTGTATCTTGGTGTATCTTGGTGCATTTTGGTGCATCTTGGTGTATCTTGGTGCATCTTGGTGCATCTTGGTGCATCTTGGTGCATCTTGGTGTATTTTGGTGTATCTTGGTGCATCTTGGTGCATCTTGGTGCATCTTGGTGTATCTTGGTGTATCTTGGTGCATCTTGGTGCATCTTGGTGTATCTTGGTGTATCTTGGTGCATCTTGGTGCATCTTGGTGTATCTTGGTGTATCTTGGTGCCTTTGCTCCTTTACTTTTAGGAGCCTGGACTCACTTTATTATGTTACTGTCATGAGTAGAAGTACCGCCCAGATACTTGACTCTCTCATTAAGTGATGACCATCTTGTATAACTTTGCTTTCCCCAGTCCCAGAATGCCTTAGCTCGTGGAGACCTCAATGGAGCAGCGCAGTACGGAAAGGAAGCTAAAATGTTTTCTCTTATTTCAATCGGAATTGGTATAGTTGCCATCACCGTCATCATCATTCTAGCAGCTACAGGCCAGTTTACCTACACGTACACTTACACTTACACCAACTGAAACAACGCTACAGCGCCAGCTCGAATAGTAGCGACCATTGGACGTCAGCTGTTTGCCGTGGCCGTCAAGATAGATAAGATTGAGATAACACAAGCATGGTGTGCCAGGCAGTAGCCTCAAGTTTTGCCTCATATTTTCTGCTATATTTTCTTGCTATTAATTATTTGTTTACATTGCAAATTGGTATGTTTTTTTTAATTTTTTTAAGTTAACCTGTGCCTTTTTCTTTAGTGTTGGACTTTTTGTTGAGCTTGTTCATTACACTCGTTTACCTAAACTTTTATGTGATATTATCCATCTTTTATAGATTTTATATCTATCTATCTATCTATCTATCTATCTATCTATCTATCTATCTATCTATCTATCTATCTATCTATCTATCTATCTATCTATCTATCTATCTATCTATCTATCTATCTATCTATCTATCTATCTATCTATCTATCTATCTATCTATCTATCTATCTATCTATCTATCTATCTATCTATCTATCTATCTATCTATCTATCTATCTATCTATCTATCTATCTATCTATCTATCTATCTATCTATCTATCTATCTATCTATCTATCTATCTATCTATCTATCTATCTATCTATCTATCTATCTATCTATCTATCTATCTATCTATCTATCTATCTATCTATCTTTATAATCTATCTATCTGTCTGTCTGTCTGTCTGTCTATCTATCTATCTATCTATCTATCTATCTATCTATCTATCTATCTATCTATCTATCTATCTATCTATCTATCTATCTATCTATCTATCTATCTATCTATCTATCTATCTATCTATCTATCTATCTATCTATCTATCTATCTATCTATCTATCTATCTATCTATCTATCTATCTATCTATCTATCTATCTATCTATCTATCTATCTATCTATCTATCTATCTATCTATCTATATATCTATCTATCTATCTATCTATCTATCTATCTATCTATCTATCTATCTATCGTCTTCTCGAGCCGAAGACGGCACATAGGGCAGAACCAAAATCTTAAAAACAGAAACCTTGCGTGCCAAAATGGCACATATTGCAGAGATCACTGCTTCTAAAATCTATGGCACTGTTTCCATAACAATGCTTTTTACAATGACAGCTTGTCAAGCCATCGATCAATCTCCTTAGTCGCCTCTTACGACATGCTTGGAAGGTCACAGTGTCACTATTCTTTACTCCCTCATAATCAGGCCCCGGTAACACACTGGATATTTTCATTCTAGACATGTTTTTTTTTTATTGACTTGATTTGTCTGCTTACTTTTGTTTTATTTACGTACGGGTCTGACGTCAGCTTTCGCAGAAACAGAACATCAACAGGTCTAAGGTCCTTCAAAAAAGAATCTAAATTGAAAATAAGTAATGAAAAGAGAAACGTTATATCAAAAGGAAGACAAAAGAAGACGTTAAACATGGCTAGTGAAAATCAAATTATAAAAGAAATAACAAACTATAAATATGTGTGAACAACAAGCTCTGAAAATGCTAAATTCAACAAAAAATAGACATCAAATGAAACAAGGGGCAAGCCAAATATTGAGATAGCTCTCCCCTATACTTCAACACAAACCAATATATATTACCACTAAGAAACATCTTATACAGAGTATTCATTCCAACATTGTGCTATCAATGTCAAACGTGGACACTTACGTCTAAACATAAAAGAAAACTTGTCACCACAGAGATGAGATGTCTGAGGAAAGCGCTTGGAGTGACCAAAAAAGACAGAATCAGAAATGATATTATAAGAGAAAGAGTAGGCATTGAACCAATCCTAAGCTACATACAGAAACAACAAATAAACTGGTTTGTCCATCTAGAAAGAATGTCATGTGATCCCATTACCATACAAAGCATCTTATGATATGAGAAGGGAGAAGAGCAAGAGGCAGACCCAGAGTAAGATGGACAGACAACATCACAGAAATACTAAAATTGTACTAAATACTACAAAAAAAAACACAACAAATATAACATCAATTGACAATGAGTGAAGCCGTTAAATGGCGAGAACCAGAACATTGTATCTCCCTCGACACCCGAGCTGGAACAAGAAGAAGTGAAGATAGACCCGTTCACTTCTTTATGAACTTGACTTTGCTTGTATTAAATCCGTTAAATTTGATTTCACACCACCTCCACATACGACCTTTAAACTTGACGTATCTAAACGACTGTCAACATAACACCAGAATGTGAGTCGTTGATCGAATCCCTCGTGTAGTGTCACAGCAACACTTCCTCCAACATGTCCGCTTTGGTAACAGCTGTAGCGCAGTGAATCAGCTTAACCGGGATGTTTCTAGATCAACATTGCCTTACATGGGTACCAAAGATCATTTTATGAAAAAAGAAAGGCAACCTGAAGTAGTGCTGACCACATCACCCCCAACATTTGTCGACAATAAATAATAAATGGACAATGATCACTTCGATCACCTTACGCAATGTCCGTCACGTGACTCGGATCTTTATGGTTTGATCTTTTATTACGAGATTGAGGGGAGGGGGCGGGATACCCCCTCCCCCTCCCCTCAATCTCGTAATAAAAGATAAAACAATCTTTATAAAGTAGTCTTTTAGAGGATGTAGAGACTTATATACCATTATATACCATAAGGCTCTACATCCTCTAAAAGACTACTTTTTCAGATCCGTCACACCGACTGTGCCTGGACTCTACGTCGTCAACTCTCACATGTCACAAGTTTCTTTCTGTGAGTTTTCAACTTTGTTCCCTGTACGAAGCTCTGAATGTCTAACCATTATCTCGTTGTCTGTGTGTTTTTATTTTCTTATCTTTTACTTATTGCAGAGTTATTATTAATATGGTAATATACGAGTTTAGTATCCCAAATTAAATCTGCTCAGATTAACGTCCCCTTGCGCTTTATTTGATCGCTCTCAGATCTGTCATTAGAATACCAGTGGTTTAGGTTTAATGCTTGGAGTAGCCGACAGCTAACCCTAAACTTAACCCAAAAACTAAATCTAACCCTAAATGTAACCCTAAACCTTGTTGAAAAAAATTAGTATATATGTCTTACAAGTTACGAGTGTGAAACGGTGCTAAGATTGTGTGGAGAGCACGTGAAATGTGCCTTTTTAATTGGTGAGTTGAGTACAACAAATTTGGGTATTGTAAAATCCTAAAATTTAGGACAAGCAAGAAAATCATATTTTTATATACCTCAAATAAGCAAAAATCTTTCCTAAATGTATGACAGTAGGGGAAATAATCAGTCTGAAGGTAAATAAAAACATAAGATTTAATTAAAAGAATTACAGAAATTCATCAAATAGTTTCCGAGATAATTAATAAACTCTGAGGGCACGAATTTCACAACGAACTATAGAAACAGTTGATAATTCCAGGATGTCCGGTCAGTGAGGGGAGATCACTCGTTTAGCAGAAATAATTTGGGACACTAAACTCGTAAATGACATATTGACATTATTGTTCTTGTTTTCCTTCTTATGAGTTATATTTTATATTTATTAAAAACATATATACAAGTTCAGATCAAACTAGTTTGTTGTCAGTGATAAAATATTTGTTCAGAATTATAGGTTCTCATTATGGTTATAGTTAGACGAAGGCCCCGGTATCACTGTAAACAAATTAAAATCCATAATTGCTCAACCGCCCGTGCCAGTGGAATCATGCGAATTAAAACTCATCTCATTGAAGGATACAAACAAAGAAAGGCAGCTGCAGTCTCCATTATAGCAGCTACGGCACATTATCATCATCATCATCATCACCATCATCAAGTACCGGGCCTGCTGGCGTAGGTGATCATGGCTCTTCACAACTTTCGATCTCGACAGCTATATATCATTGCTGTTGTTGACTTTCTGCCAAGCTATTCTCTTAAGCTGTCTGATATCTTTTTTCTTTGCTTCTCTCTATCTCTTCGTCCCTCAATTTTCTCCAGTTGTTACAATATATCCCAGTTGCTCTCTTCTCATTGCATGGCCAAAAAATGATGACTGTCTCTTCCTAAGATTTGATTTTATCTCTCTTTTTGCTTTGACCTCTTTCAGAACGTTTTCATTACTCTTCCTAGCTGTCCATGGTATTCTCAACATTCTTCTGTAAAACCACATTTCTACAGCCTACAGTGATTGTCTTGTCTGTTGTCTTATTGTCAATGATTCACATCCTTATATTAAGGATCCTTATATATGCTCTACATAACATTTAAGAACTTTTTTTCTTGTTTCTATTGTCACAAATGGATTGCATAGTATCTTCCTCATTTTCTGGAAAGCTGCTTTTGCCTGAGCTATTCTGCATCTCACCTCTGTTGTACATCTACCATCTGAGGTTAACAATGTACCCAAATATTTAAATTCATTTCATCATCATTGAGTGCCGTCTCCGCAACGAAGGTTGGCTACCATGGAGCGCCATTCTGCTCTGTCTCTTGCTTTGATGGTGCAGGTTGTCATAGGCTGACTTGTCCATCTTTTGATGTTACTCGTCCATGTTAATCTTGGTCTGCCTCTGCCTCTTTTACCTTGTATTTTCCCCTCCAGGATTACTTTCAGTAGGATGTTGTGTCTTTTAACATGGCCCAAGAATCGCATTTGTTTTGTTCTAATTGTGTTCAGAAGTTCTCTTTTCATTTTTAGTTGTTTTAAGACTTCATCGTTTGTTTTCTTTTCTTTCCATCCAATTCTACCTATTCTTCTATATATCCACATTTCGAAGGCTTCAATTCTCTGTTCTGTTTTCTTGTCTAATGTCCATGTTTCAGCACCATATAGGAATATTGAGAAGATGTAACATTTTGCTATTCTTAGTTTAAGCTTTGGTGTTATTTGTTTTGATGTTAGTATGTTCTTCATGACATTAAAATTACTTTTTGCCATTCCTATTCTTTTGTTTATTTCAGTTGTACATTTTCCATCACTGGTTATAGTATGTCCAAGGTAGTTATAGTTCTGAACTGTCTCAAGGTCTGTTCCTTCAATTTTGATATCCACTTGTGGGTTTTGAGTATTTCCTTTGTTTATGATCATAGTTTTAGTCTTTTTGATATTCATATCTAGTCCATATTTTTTGCTTGTCGTGTTTATTTCATTAAGTAATTGTTGTAGGTCTTTAGGATTTTCTGCTAGTAGTACAGTATCAAACAGGTAAATTCATTTACCTGTTTTAATATTGTTCCACTTGTATTTATTGTGCATCTCGGTGATGTCGTCTTTTTCTTTGTTACTACCATTACTTCTGTCTTTTTGCTATTAAGGCTGAGTCCTTTATTTTTGCTTTCTTTCCCTATAATGTCTAACATTTCTTGTAACTCACTTTCACTCTTAGCGATTAAGACTGTATCATCAGCATACCTTAGATTATTTATATTATGATCTTCGATTATTATTCCAGGCATGTCCCTTATGGATCTTAAAATAATCTCACTTTAAATATTAAACAAATCTGGTGATAGCACACAACCTTGTCTAACACACTGTTTTATTTGTTGAAACATTCCCAATTGGTTTCCAGTTTTTATGGCCGCTGTTTGTTGCCAGTACATGTTCTTTATTATTCTTAGATCTTTGCTGTCTATGTTTATGCTTTCTAAAATGTTGATTATTTCTTGGTGCTTTACTTTGTCAAATGCTTTGGTATAATCTATGAAACATAGATATAGATCTGTTTTCACCTGTATGGCTCTTTCTACTAAAGATCTTATGATATAAATGACATTGCGTGTTCCTTTATCTCTAACAAAACCATACTGTTCATCGCTAATTTCTGGACTGATTTTGTTTCGCACTCTTCGCATGATGATTCTTAGCAATATCTTAGTCATGTGACTCATAAGGCTTATTGTGCGATGATCATTGCATTCAATCGCCCCCGTTTTCTTTGGTAGGGCTATGAATATTGATTTGAGCAGGTCGTCTGGTATATATCCACTGTTGTAGATATCATTCAATATTTCTGTTTATTTCTATTCCAAAATCGCCCATGGCTTCAATCTCTTCTTTAGTTATATTATCTGGTCCAGGAGCTTTGCCTGCTTTCATATTGCGCAAGGCGTCTTCCACTTCTTCTCTGAGTATTTCTGGTCCTTCTCCATTATCATTAATATTTACTTCCGTTCGTTCATCATTATAAAGATCTTTAATGTATTCTGTCATCGTTCCCTTATGTTTTCTTGATCAATCAACAGTTCTCCTTCCTTTGATCTGAAACAGCCAGTTTTTTATTGCGTTTTTCTTCCTGTTAATTCTTCAATCTGTTTGTATCTCCTCTTTGTTGCATTTCAATTTCTTTGCATTTCTCCATCTACCATGCTTCTTTTGCTTCGTTGCATTTTATTACAGTTTCTTTATTTAATCTCTTATACTCATCTTTGTTACTTTTCTTTCTTCACCTTGTATCAATTAGCTGCAAAATGTCATCCATTTCTTTCTTGAATTTGTCCTCACTAGCGGTATGAACTCTTTTGATGTTTGTTGCATTAATTCTTTTAGCATTTCCCACTGTTCATCAATGCTTTGTATCTTCTCTATTGCATTGTACCGGTTCTGAATTGTGATCTTATATTTGTCTTGCAGCTTCTTATCTGATTTTAGTAAATCTAAATTTAACTTGATGTTAACTAAGGCTCGTTTTGTTGTTTTCAATTTTACTCTAAACTTTCCCACAACTGGTACATGATCAATATTGCAATCTGCCCCTGGTCTAGTTTTCACACACACCAGACTGTTTCTAAATCTGCTATTTATCATTATGTAATCAATTTGATTACGTGCGTTGTCTCCTGAATTTGTCCATGTCATACACGTCTTGGATGTTGCTTGTTCCAGGTGTTTCCTATCATCAATTTGTGTGTTCTTGCCCAGTCAATAAGTTTGTCACCTCTTTCATTTCGTTCACCTAAGCCATATTAACCAACTACTTCCTCAACTCTTTCTTTTCCTACTTTTGCGTTGAGATCCCCTAGAACTATATTGCTTTCATGCATTTTGCATAGGCGACGTGTCTAATCAAGCAAAATAGGAAGCAAATTAAGACCAAGAAAAAAACAAGAATAGACACACACGTCACTTCCTGATATATATTATCCGATCTGCATATCACGTGATCCATGACATGGTCCTATTTAAGCAACCCCAAATAAACAACAAAAAAGCGGCAAAAAAATCCCAACACAGAAGATAGGTCAAACCATCTTATTGGATAAACTAGATAAAGCTGTACAGCTTTCAGTGTCTTAGTTTTGTGGAAAGTTCTCCCTTGTTTTCGTCAGTGACTTGAACATCGTTTTAAAATGGCGGGCATTTACGGTAAGTGAGTGATTAGTTTATCTACGGTAAGTGAGTGATTAGTTTATCTACGGTAAGTGAGTGATTAGTTTATCTACGGTAAGTGAGTGATTAATTTATCTACGGTAAGTGAGTGATTAGTTTATCTACGGTAAGTGAGTGATTAGTTTATCTACGGTAAGTGAGTGATTAGTTTATCTACGGTAAGTGAGTGATTAGTTTATCTACGGTAAGTGAGTGATTAGTTTATCTACGGTAAATGAGTGATTAGTTTATCTACGGTAAGTGAGTGATTAGTTTATCTACGGTAAGTGAGTGATTAGTTTATCTACGGTAAGTGAATGATTAGTTTATCTACGGTAAGTGAGTGATTAGTTTATCTACGGTAAGTGAGTGATTAGTTTATCTACGGTAAGTGAGTGATTAGTTTATCTACGGTAAGTGAATGATTAGTTTATCTGTGGTAAGTGAGTGATTAGTTTATCTGTGGTAAGTGAGTAATTAGTTTATCTACGGTAAGTGAGTGATTAGTTTATCTACGGTAAGTGAGTAATTAGTTTATCTACGGTAAGTGAGTGATTAGTTTATCTACGGTAAGTGAGTGATTAGTTTATCTACGGTAAGTGAGTGATTAGTTTATCTACGGTAAGTGAGTGATTAGTTTATCTACGGTAAGTGAATGATTATTTTATCTACGGTAAGTGAGTGATTAGTTTATCTACGGTAAGTGAGTGATTAGTTTATCTACGGTAAGTGAGTGATTAGTTTACCTGTGGTAAGTGAGTGATTAGTTTATCTGTGGTAAGTGAGTGATTAGTTTATCTGTGGTAAGTGAGTGATTGGTTTATCTACGGTAAGTGAGTGATTAGTTTATCTGTGGTAAGTGAGTGATTAGTTTATCTACGGTAAGTGAATGATTAGTTTATCTACGGTAAGTGAGTGATTAGTTTATCTACGGTATTATTGTATTCCTTATGCTACATGACGTCATGATAGTGATGTGGCTAGTGAACTTGTCTTCAGTGGACAAGACGATGGCTCATTCAGTAGGCGGTCTGGTGTCTAAGTGATCGCATCCGCTTTGCTAGACGTTGTTTAGCGCTTGTAACGTTTTTCGCCATCCATCTCTATTCTCTGTGGAGATGTTCGTTTTTATCTAATGAGTCTATGCCTGCTAACTTTGCTTTGCTTATAAATGTTCTTTGTAGTGCCTCTCTTCGTCTACCTTGGTCTTCTTTTCTATCCTGATGTTTCCCACGAAAGAGCCTGTTTTGGAATTCTCTTGTTGTCTCTTCTCAACACACGTCCGACATATGTTCGTCTTCTCTGTTTAATTGTAGATGAGATCATTGGTTGTATGGCCATTTCTCTTATCTCTATATTAGTCTTGAATTCATTCCATTGTAGATGAGATCATTGGTTGTATGCCATTTCTCTTATCTCTATATTAGTCTTGAATTCATTCCATTGTAGATGAGATCATTGGTTGCATGACCATTTCTCTTGTCTCTATATTAGTCTTGAATTCATTCCATTGTAGATGAGATCATTGGTTGCATGGCCATTTCTCTTATCTCTATATTAGTCTTGAATTCATTCCATTGTAGATGAGATCATTGGTTGTATGCCATTTCTCTTATCTCTATATTAGTCTTGAATTCATTCCATTGTAGATGAGATCATTGGTTGCATGACCATTTCTCTTATCTCTATATTAGTCTTGAATTCATTCCATTGTAGATGAGATCTTTGGCTGCATGACCATTTATCTTATCTCTATATTTGTCTTGAATTCATTCCATTGTAGATGAGATTGTTGGTTGCATGGCCATTTCTCTTATCTCTATTTTAGTCTTCAATTCATTCCCTTGTAGATGAGATCATTGGCTGCATGACCATTTCTCTTATCTCTATATTTGTCTTGAATTCGTTCCATTGTAGGCCGAGCATTTTTCTTAGGCTTTTAACTTTAAGTTTACCAAGTCTTAAATGTGTACCATTTAACTCTAAGTTTACCAAGTCTTAAATGTGTACCATTTAACTCTAAGTTTACCAAGTCTTAAATGTGTACCATTTAACATCTTTTTATACTGGATCCGAAATGAATAACGGCTCTGGATTAATGCTGACCATATACCAAAAAGAGAGCCTTTAGTGGTTGAAAATGAGCGCTAAGATGACACTATTTAAACGACACGGCGGAGTCTTGAGTCTTGTTCTATTTTTACTCTTTTTGTCATCAGCTGTGACGTCATTGCTTGCCACAGACACAGAGACGTCATCGTTACATGACTATCGCTCTAATTCAACTCTCAATCATTCAGCAATCATTCAGAATCATTCAGCAATCATTGAAATTGTCCACTTTCTCGTTTTGTAGTTTAGATGTTTTTCTCCTTCAAATATTATACGCGAACTGAGCAAATCTTTAAAAACATCACAGAGATGTCAGGCCTAAACTTTAATGGAAAGATAATCAATAACCTGAGATATGCTGATGATACTGTTCTACTATAGGTCGTTTCAAAATATTTTGAAGGTGTTTAAAATTCCATATCTCTGCAACCAATTGATTGATAATGCTGAAATTTTGCATATGGTCTTGTGATTTTTTGGTCCCAAGAAGTACATTCATTTCCTCACCAACAAACGTATAGTTTTAAATATTCTTTATTTGAAGTATACAAATTTAAGGCATTTTGGTCAAACCATATATTTGGAGGAATTACCGCTTCATATGAGTGAGCACCCACGGACTTGTCATCTTGAACGTAATGCGCGCCAATTTCCCTGTTTTAAGCACTAAAAAACACATAAAACGCGTCATAGTTATAATTTTATATCCGGTGCATCCCATTTCCTGTCGTTTTGTTGTGATTTATGTGCAACGGCGTATCCTAATTATTGGGTAATTTCGTTAAATTTGTGATCTGTTAGTCAATGGGTATAAAAGTAAAGTTCCTTACATTGCAATCAGTGGCAATAAAGGTGTATAAATATTTTTGCATAGAAGCTAAGCGTGGAAAACTGTATCAAAGCATCTCAAAGCCAGAAAAGAGAACTATTCACGCATTGGGTATAAGCAAACGCTTTTTCAAACAAGTGCTTAAAGCTAACGAGGTGTCCAGTTCAATCAAGACTAGGACGCTAGGAAGAAAGAAAGTAGTAGATAGTTTTGACAAGGAAGTGATTAGAAGAGCAATTTGTAAAATGTTCGATTCCAAAGAAACTGTGACTTTAAGAAAACTGAAAATTCGACTGAGAGCAGAAAATGACATTGTTGTGTCGAAAACAACATTATGGAGAACTGTTAGAAGCATCGGTTTTACGTTTAGAAAGTACGATAGTGGTAGAAATGTCATCTGCGAGAAGCCGCACTTAGTTTCTATGAGGAGTAAATATTTACGTGAAGTACGGGAAATGCGTAACCAAGGTTATGATATTGTATTTCTAGATGAATCTTGGATAAATTCTCACCACACAAGTGCCAAGGAATGGCAGTTATCAGATGGAAGTATTAAAAGATGTGTACCCACTGGAAAAGGACAGCGTATTATAATGGCACATGCAGGCAGCCGAAAAGAAGGGTTGGTGAAAAATGCAGAACTTATATTCACCTCTAATTATACTGACAACAGGGACTATCACACCGAGATGAATGGCCATATATTTAGAGAGTGGATTGAAAATACTCTTCTTCCAATTCTAGACAGACCATCCTGTCTGGTAATGGACAACGCGTCGTACCACAACGCTGTGGCAGAAGAAGACAAAATTCCTACATCTACCAGTACAAAAGATGTTATAAAGATTTGGCTAAGAAAGGAAGGAATTCCATTTAACGAGGGATTTTTGAAACCTGAATTACTGTCACTTGTTAAGAAATCGCAAAAGACCAAAGTATTCCAAATAGACAAAATCATTCAACAGCATGGTCATACGTGCTTGAGACTGCCCCCTTATCATCCACAATTAAACCCCATTGAACTCGTTTGGGCAAAAATTAAAGGGCAGGTGGCAGCTGAGAATACAAGTTTTAAACTATGCGATATAAAAGGACTGACATATGCTGCTCTATCACAGATTGACAAAGATTTTTGGTGCAAATGTGAAGATCATGTCTTAAAAGAAGAAAATGACTATTGGAAAAAAGATGGACTATCGTTCGTTCAGCCCAGATTAGTAATCAATATGTTAGACTCCTCTGATTCAGAATAAATGAAATAATAATGGACGTTTTTATATGTCCGCATGATCAATCTTTAGCTAAAGTTGATAACGTTTTGAAAATGTAAAGATTCTTGATATGTGTACTGCAGGCATGCAAAGAAACTAAATCACTTTCATATGTCTTGTTTACGTAAAATAATGAAAGTCACATGGAAAGACATAAAACGAACAATGTAGCTCTTTACAGTGAAGAGGATCCCGTGCTTACATCGGACTCTTTAGTCACATGCGTACCCATAAACAATAACTTTGCTTGATATGTCATGCTCGTTATCGCTCGCAACGGATAATTAATTTTTTAAAATGTATTCTTTGTTGTATATTGTTTAAATAGTTTTCATTAATGGAACTGTTTATACGCTGATTTGTTTTAGACCGTCTGTAAAGGCTATAACATTGACATTCTCATAGTATTTTAAAGAAAGTAAACAATAGAAAGTAAACAGTTGATAAACGCCTCCAACTTTCAAGTTGTGTAGAGACGCCTATGTCGAGAAGCTGATTTCCATTAATGTACGGTAAATTATTTTCTCCAGGAGCAAAAAGATCCGTAATTTCACTGAGATCAAAGGAAAGTGCTGCTTCATGATGAAGCATACTTCCTACATCATTAAATTTTGTGAAATCGGTGGGACCTTGGAAAAACAAGGCCAGATGCAAAAAATCAAGTTTGTAAGTGCAGGGAAAGAGGAGATATTTCATGTTAATCGTGAACATTTAGATTTGAAACGACCAATAGCAGAAAAACCTAAAGACCTACAACAATTGCTTAATGTGATAAACATTACAAGCAAAAAATATGGACTAGAAATGAATATCAAAAAGACTAAAACTATGATCCTAAACAAAGAAATATCTCAGACCTACAAATAAATATCAAAGTTGAAGGAATACATCTGGAGACAGTCCAGAGCTACAACTACCTTCGACATACTATAACCAGTGATGGAAAATGTAAAATTGAAATAAACAAAGGAATAGGTATAGCAAAAAGTAATTTTAATGCCATGAAAAATATACTAACAACAAAACAAATAACAACAGGGCTGAAATTAAGAATAGAAAAATGTTACATCTCAATATTCCTGTATGGTGTAGAAACATGGACATTAGACAAGAAAACAGATCAGAGAATTGAAGCCTTTGAAATGTGGATTTATAGAAGAATAGGTAGAATTGGATGGGAAGAAAGGAAAACAAACGATGAAATTTTAAAACAACTAAAAATAAAAAGAGAACTACTAAATACAATTAAGACAAAACAAAAGAAATTTTTGGGACACGTTAAAAGACACAACAGCCTACTAAAAGTAATATTGGAAGGAAAAATACAAGATAAAAGAGGCAGAGGTAAACCAAGACTAACATGGACGAGTAACATCAAAAGATGGACAAGACAATCTATGACAACCTGCACCATCAAAGCAAGAAACAGAGTAGAATGGCGATCCATGGTAGCCAACCTTCGTTGCGGAGACGGCACTCGATGCTGATGATGATGATTATATGAGAAATAAGTCACTTGACTACAAAGTCTACAGCAGATCTACCAGCAACCTCAGTATATCATCTACCAGCAACCTCAGTATATCATCTACCAGCAACCTCAGTATATCATCTACCAGCCACCCTAGTATATCATCTTCCCATAAAATGTCCAGGCTGTCTAGATATAGTTTCCTACTTTCTACCTTCACTCCCATCTATTCCTTTGTTCCATAAGTTTATGTGCTACATTACAGTAATTTGCAATTTGCTACATTATCTTTGTCTTCTATTTGCTACACTACGTTTATTTGATATTTGCAACGGTATGTGTATTTGTTTTCTGCTACATTACATTTATTTGCTACATTATGTGTATTTGTTTTCTGTTACATTACATTTATTTGCAATGTTATGTGTATTTGTTTTCTGTTACATTACATTTATTTGCAATGTTATGTGTATTTGTTTTCTGTTACATTACATTTATTTGCTACATTATGTTTATTTGCTAATTACTACATTACGGTTATTTCCTATTTGCTACATTACGTGTATTTCATATTTGCTGCATTACGTGTATTTCCTATTTGCTACATTAATTAATTATTGGTCGTTTCAAATCTAAATGTTCACGATTAACATGAAATATCTCCTCTTTCCCTGCACTTACAAACTTGATTTTTTGCATCTGGCCTTGTTTTTCCAAGGTCCCACCGATTTCACAAAATTTAATGATGTAGGAAGTATGCTTCATCATGAAGCAGCACTTTCCTTTGATCTCAGTGAATTTACGGATCTTTTTGCTCTTGGAGAAAATAATTTACCGTACATTAATGGAAATCAGCTTCTCGACATAGGCGTCTCTACACAACTTGAAAGTTGGAGGCGTTTATCAACTGTTTACTTTCTATTGTTTACTTTCTTTAAAATACTATGAGAAAGTCAATGTTATAGCCTTTACAGACGGTCTAAAACAAATCAGCGTATAAACAGTTCCATTAATGAAAACTATTTAAACAATATACAACAAAGAATACATTTAAAAAAATTAATTATCCGTTGCGAGCGATAACGAGCATGACATATCAATCAAAGTTATTGTTTATGGGTACGCATGTGACTAAAGAGTCCGATGTAAGCACGGGATCCTCTTCACTGTAAAGAGCTACATTGTTCGTTTTATGTCTTTCCATGTGACTTTCATTATTTTACGTAAACAAGACATATGAAAGTGATTTAGTTTCTTTGCATGCCTGCAGTACACATATCAAGAATCTTTACATTTTCAAAACGTTATCAACTTTAGCTAAAGATTGATCATGCGGACATATAAAAACGTCCATTATTATTTCATTTATTCTGAATCAGAGGAGTCTAACATATTGATTACTAATCTGGGCTGAACGAACGATAGTCCATCTTTTTTCCAATAGTCATTTTCTTCTTTTAAGACATGATCTTCACATTTGCACCAAAAATCTTTGTCAATCTGTGATAGAGCAGCATATGTCAGTCCTTTTATATCGCATAGTTTAAAACTTGTATTCTCAGCTGCCACCTGCCCTTTAATTTTTGCCCAAACGAGTTCAATGGGGTTTAATTGTGGATGATAAGGGGGCAGTCTCAAGCACGTATGACCATGCTGTTGAATGATTTTGTCTATTTGGAATACTTTGGTCTTTTGCGATTTCTTAACAAGTGACAGTAATTCAGGTTTCAAAAATCCCTCGTTAAATGGAATTCCTTCCTTTCTTAGCCAAATCTTTATAACATCTTTTGTACTGGTAGATGTAGGAATTTTGTCTTCTTCTGCCACAGCGTTGTGGTACGACGCGTTGTCCATACCAGACAGGATGGTCTGTCTAGAATTGGAAGAAGAGTATTTTCAATCCACTCTCTAAATATATGGCCATTCATCTCGGTGTGATAGTCCCTGTTGTCAGTATAATTAGAGGTGAATATAAGTTCTGCATTTTTCACCAACCCTTCTTTTCGGCTGCCTGCATGTGCCATTATAATACGCTGTCCTTTTCCAGTGGGTACACATCTTTTAATACTTCCATCTGATAACTGCCATTCCTTGGCACTTGTGTGGTGAGAATTTATCCAAGATTCATCTAGAAATACAATATCATAACCTTGGTTACGCATTTCCCGTACTTCACGTAAATATTTACTCCTCATAGAAACTAAGTGCGGCTTCTCGCAGATGACATTTCTACCACTATCGTACTTTCTAAACGTAAAACCGATGCTTCTAACAGTTCTCCATAATGTTGTTTTCGACACAACAATGTCATTTTCTGCTCTCAGTCGAATTTTCAGTTTTCTTAAAGTCACAGTTTCTTTGGAATCGAACATTTTACAAATTGCTCTTCTAATCACTTCCTTGTCAAAACTATCTACTACTTTCTTTCTTCCTAGCGTCCTAGTCTTGATTGAACTGGACACTCCGTTAGCTTTAAGCACTTGTTTGAAAAAGCGTTTGCTTATACCCAATGCGTGAATAGTTCTCTTTTCTGGCTTTGAGATGCTTCGATACAGTTTTCCACGCTTAGCTTCTATGCAAAAATATTTATACACCTTTATTGCCACTGATTGCAATGTAAGGAACTTTACTTTTATACCCATTGACTAACAGATCACAAATTTAACGAAATTACCCAATAATTAGGATACGCCGTTGCACATAAATCACAACAAAACGACAGGAAATGGGATGCACCGGATATAAAATTATAACTATGACGCGTTTTATGTGTTTTTTAGTGCTTAAAACAGGGAAATTGGCGCGCATTACGTTCAAGATGGCAAGTCCGTGGGTGCTCACTCATATGAAGCGGTAATTCCTCCAAATATATGGTTTGACCAAAATGCCTTAAATTTGTATACTTCAAATAAAGAATATTTAAAACTATACGTTTGTTGGTGAGGAAATGAATGTACTTCTTGGGACCAAAAAATCACAAGACCATATGCAAAATTTCAGCATTATCAATCAATTGGTTGCAGAGATATGGAATTTTAAACACCTTCAAAATATTTTGAAACGACCAATAATTGTTATTTGGCACATTATGATATTTTCTACATTATGGTTATTTGCTATTTGCTACATTACATGTATTTGCTTTTTTGCTACATTATATTTATTTGCTATTTGCTACATTATATTTATTTGCTATTTGCTACATTATATTTATTTGCTATTTGCTACATTATATTTATTTGCTATTTGCTACATTATATTTATTTGCTATTTGCTACATTATATTTATTTGCTATTTGCTACATTATATTTATTTGCTATTTGCTACATTATATTTATTTGCGATTTCTCGATCGAATCTTGTCCATCTGTGTTTTGTTTCCTCTTTCCTGTGCCCGCCAAGTATAAAATGTCTCACTTGTCATCCACGACTTTCTCGGCATTTTCCTTGAAGTGATCTCACTTGATGTTTGTTGTTTTGATTGCTTTTAATAATCTTCTTTCTCTGACTAGACCAGAAATATCTCCCTATTTGAGTGTACCTGTTGTTTATTGTGATGGCATTACTGTCGTGCATCATCCCCAGCTGATTCAAACGTCTAGTGGAAGTTGAGCAGGTTCTGGTACAAGGAGAGAATAGAAGGCCTGCAATGTAAACTTGCAACACAGGCGCTCAATAAAACATGGACATCAACATCAACAATACAGATGTGCATTGCTGAAGAACAAAACAGAAGAACATGACATAACAACATGACATAACAATATGACAGAAGAACATGACATAACAATATGACAGAACAACATGATAGAAAAATATGACAGAAGAACATGACAGAAGAATAAGACAGAAGAACATGACATAAGAACATGACAGAAAAATATGACAGAAGAGCATGACATAAGAATATCACAGAAGAACATGATAGAAAAACATGACAGAAGAACATGACAGAAGAATAAGACAGAAAAATATGACAGAAGAACATGACATAAGAACATGACAGAAAAATATGACAGAAAAATATGACAGAAGAACATGACAGAAAAAGAACAGAACATCAACATAATGGTAGTAACAAGTCAAGTATCACCCGTTCGCGTGTCAAGGGAGATAGAAAGTTCTGGTTCTCATCTTTATGGCGGCTCCACTCATTGTCAATTGACGTTGTTGTAGCGTTTCTTTGATGTTGTCTGTCCATCTTACTCTGGGTCTGCCTCTTGCTCTTCTCCCTTCTCTTCATTTAATATATGCCTTGAATCGTAAGGAATCACAGGGCATTCTTTATAGGTTAACAAACCAGTTTATTTGTTGTTTCTGTATGTAGCTAATGATTGGTTCAATGTCTACTCATTCTCTCATATAATTTAATTCTGATTCTGTCTTTTTTGTCACTCCAATCGCTTTTTTTTTAAGAAATCAGAATAACTACTACCGAAATTAAATGTGGTAGATCCGTAAATGAAACAACTTAGTGACACGATAAAAACAGCAGCGAATAATTAAACAGCTAGGACCAACCACTGACTACATAAAGAAACTTAAATGGTTCATCCCACGTGATAGTCGGATCAGTGGTAATACAACACGACGAGTCTGTTATAAGATTTTAGACATGAATTGGGTCAGCATCACCTTAGTCTACAATAAATACAACGAGAACACGGCGAGACTACGTGAAGCGAAGATTAATGGGATATTAGAAACACAAGGAAGTTTATTATCGTTTATTTGCTGACGATCCGGCACTAATACATGAAAAAATAGAAGACCTACAAGAACACTTAAATAGACTCAACAGCACAGGCACAAAATACAACGTGAAAATCAACATCAACAAAACAGAAATCATGAATGTCGTCAAAAAGAAACAGAACATGAACATAACTATAGACAAACAGAACATCAACATAACTTTAGACAAACAGAACATCAACATAACTTTAGACAAACAGAACATCAACATAACTTTAGACAAACAGAACATCAACATAACTATAGACAAACAGAACATCAACATAACTTTAGACAAACAGAACATCAACATAACTTTAGACAAACAGAACATCAACATAACTTTAGACAAACAAAACATCAACATAACTATAGACAAACAGAACATCAACATAACTTTAGACAGACAGAACATCAACATAACTATAAAAGGCAGATAACTAAAACAAATCTTCATCATCATCATCGAGTGCCGTCTCCACAACGAAGGTTAGCTACCATGGGGCGCCATTCTGCTCTGTCTCTTGCTTTGATGGAGCAGGTTGTCATTGATTGATTTGTCCATCTTTTGATGTTACTCGTCGGTGTTAGTCTTGGTCTGTCTCTGCCTCTTTTACCTTGTATTTTCCCCTCCAGGATTACTTTTAGTAGGCTGTTGTGTCTTTTAACATGGCCTAAAAATCGCATTTGTCTTGTTTGAATTGTGCTTAGTAATTCACTTTTCATTTTTAGTTGTTTTAAGACAAGTAGAGGAATTTTAATACCTAGGAAGTCTAGTGACAAACAGCAGTGTACAAACAACAGAAATAGACTCAAGGTGCAACAAAGCTTGCCAAATCAAGGACTGCTATCACCACTATTGTCCAACAAGGAAATAACTCTGGAGGCAAAACGGGCACTGTACAATACAATCCTCATTCCAACGTTGTTCTACCAATGCCAGTCCTGGACTCTAGATGTAAAAAGAGTAAGAAAAATAATCTCTACTGTGACGAAATCTGTTAGACGAATGAAAGGAAACAGTCTGAGAGATAAGATCAGAAATGATGAACTGCGAAAAAAGCTAGGAATAACTCTCACCATAGAATATATAAAGAAACAACAGATAATATGGTTTGGTCACGTGACAAGGCAGAGCGATCAAAACACAACACAACAAGCCTCGAATAAACGTTGCAATAACACCAGACCCAATGGCCGACCACGAAAAAAATGGATCGATGGAATACTAGAAACACTAGGAAACATAACAGTAGGAGAGGCTAACAAAAGAGGAAAGGACCGCAAATTATCCCCCCCTCCCCCCCCCCCACCACCACGATGCCGAAAGGCACATAAGGAAGGAAAGAAGAAGAAATAAGTATAAAGACTGGTCAGAACAACAAACCAGTCAAAGACAGCAAATCACATCTCACCCCGAAGCTGAAAGGAAATACGGAAGCAAAAGAATGCAAAGTCGCAGTTCAAAACGAGGCATAATCTTATATGTATAGGTCGTTTCAAAATATTTTGAAGGTGTTTAAAATTCCATATCTCTGCAACCAATTGATTGATAATGCTGAAATGTTGCATATGGTCTTGTGATTTTTTGGTCCCAAGAAGTACATTCATTTCCTCACCAACAAACGTATAGTTTTAAATATTCTTTATTTGAAGTATACAAATTTAAGGCATTTTGGTCAAACCATATATTTGGAGGAATTACCGCTTCATATGAGTGAGCACCCACGGACTTGTCATCTTGAACGTAATGCGCGCCAATTTCCCTGTTTTAAGCACTAAAAAACACATAAAACGCGTCATAGTTATAATTTTATATCCGGTGCATCCCATTTCCTGTCGTTTTGTTGTGATTTATGTGCAACGGCGTATCCTAATTATTGGGTAATTTCGTTAAATTTGTGATCTGTTAGTCAATGGGTATAAAAGTAAAGTTCCTTACATTGCAATCAGTGGCAATAAAGGTGTATAAATATTTTTGCATAGAAGCTAAGCGTGGAAAACTGTATCAAAGCATCTCAAAGCCAGAAAAGAGAACTATTCACGCATTGGGTATAAGCAAACGCTTTTTCAAACAAGTGCTTAAAGCTAACGAGGTGTCCAGTTCAATCAAGACTAGGACGCTAGGAAGAAAGAAAGTAGTAGATAGTTTTGACAAGGAAGTGATTAGAAGAGCAATTTGTAAAATGTTCGATTCCAAAGAAACTGTGACTTTAAGAAAACTGAAAATTCGACTGAGAGCAGAAAATGACATTGTTGTGTCGAAAACAACATTATGGAGAACTGTTAGAAGCATCGGTTTTACGTTTAGAAAGTACGATAGTGGTAGAAATGTCATCTGCGAGAAGCCGCACTTAGTTTCTATGAGGAGTAAATATTTACGTGAAGTACGGGAAATGCGTAACCAAGGTTATGATATTGTATTTCTAGATGAATCTTGGATAAATTCTCACCACACAAGTGCCAAGGAATGGCAGTTATCAGATGGAAGTATTAAAAGATGTGTACCCACTGGAAAAGGACAGCGTATTATAATGGCACATGCAGGCAGCCGAAAAGAAGGGTTGGTGAAAAATGCAGAACTTATATTCACCTCTAATTATACTGACAACACCGAGATGAATGGCCATATATTTAGAGAGTGGATTGAAAATACTCTTCTTCCAATTCTAGACAGACCATCCTGTCTGGTAATGGACAACGCGTCGTACCACAACGCTGTGGCAGAAGAAGACAAAATTCCTACATCTACCAGTACAAAAGATGTTATAAAGATTTGGCTAAGAAAGGAAGGAATTCCATTTAACGAGGGATTTTTGAAACCTGAATTACTGTCACTTGTTAAGAAATCGCAAAAGACCAAAGTATTCCAAATAGACAAAATCATTCAACAGCATGGTCATACGTGCTTGAGACTGCCCCCTTATCATCCACAATTAAACCCCATTGAACTCGTTTGGGCAAAAATTAAAGGGCAGGTGGCAGCTGAGAATACAAGTTTTAAACTATGCGATATAAAAGGACTGACATATGCTGCTCTATCACAGATTGACAAAGATTTTTGGTGCAAATGTGAAGATCATGTCTTAAAAGAAGAAAATGACTATTGGAAAAAAGATGGACTATCGTTCGTTCAGCCCAGATTAGTAATCAATATGTTAGACTCCTCTGATTCAGAATAAATGAAATAATAATGGACGTTTTTATATGTCCGCATGATCAATCTTTAGCTAAAGTTGATAACGTTTTGAAAATGTAAAGATTCTTGATATGTGTACTGCAGGCATGCAAAGAAACTAAATCACTTTCATATGTCTTGTTTACGTAAAATAATGAAAGTCACATGGAAAGACATAAAACGAACAATGTAGCTCTTTACAGTGAAGAGGATCCCGTGCTTACATCGGACTCTTTAGTCACATGCGTACCCATAAACAATAACTTTGCTTGATATGTCATGCTCGTTATCGCTCGCAACGGATAATTAATTTTTTTAAATGTATTCTTTGTTGTATATTGTTTAAATAGTTTTCATTAATGGAACTGTTTATACGCTGATTTGTTTTAGACCGTCTGTAAAGGCTATAACATTGACATTCTCATAGTATTTTAAAGAAAGTAAACAATAGAAAGTAAACAGTTGATAAACGCCTCCAACTTTCAAGTTGTGTAGAGACGCCTATGTCGAGAAGTTGATTTCCATTAATGTACGGTAAATTATTTTCTCCAGGAGCAAAAAGATCCGTAAATTCACTGAGATCAAAGGAAAGTGCTGCTTCATGATGAAGCATACTTCCTACATCATTAAATTTTGTGAAATCGGTGGGACCTTGGAAAAAACAAGGCCAGATGCAAAAAATCAAGTTTGTAAGTGCAGGGAAAGAGGAGATATTTCATGTTAATCGTGAACATTTAGATTTGAAACGACCAATAGTCGCTTATATTTTACAAATATAACTCCTTAATGTCACTGTTACATTATCGATGCTACAATCCACTTATGGCCGAGTTTTTGTTAATATCAGACTTTGTGAATATAATCGTTATCATGCTGTAATCAATTATCTCATGTTTGGGCTAGCTTTAGTGTCCACAGATTAGATGGGGTCTATCCATAACTATCAATAACCTACTTCATTGTTATAACCATACCAATCAATTACCATAATTCAAGTTAGTCGAGTAGCTCTCACTTGGAACCAACCCTGGACCGAGCTATTGAAAGTCATCAAACTCTTTGACTGGTCCACTCTATCAACATTGAGTGTTGAACGACAGTTGTCAACTCGCAGAGGTTGTGCCAGTAACTCTTTGACTGGTCCCCTCTACCAACATTGAGTGTTGAACGACAGTTGTCAAGTCCCAGAAGTTGTGCCAGTAACTCTTTGACTGGTCCCCTCTACCAACATTGAGTGTTGAACGACAGTTGTCAAGTCCCAGAGGTTGTGCCAGTAACTCTTTCCCTACCGAACCTTTTACCTATGCAGTGGAAGAGATTTCATAGAAATAATCATGTGATGGTTTTAAGAATCAATCTACATATTGATATCTATCTAACATATAACATATTATATATGAATGTTTAGATAATTGAACAAGGTATTATATTTCACCAATACCGAAATGATACAAGACATGTAAAAGGAATACGGTTTGATGACGGTTCCCACTAATCAAATTGAGAGTGACTCACTGTGCGGCGAAACATACGGAAAGAGTTAAAGCCACATAGTGACATCATTGAGTCATCTCGTAGCCTGACAGATAAGATCAGAAATATCGAAATGAGAAAACCACTCGGAATAATTCTCATCTTAGGATACTAAAGAAACAACAGATAAAATGATTTGCCCATGTGATAAAAAAGAATGATCAAAATGCAACACAACGAGACTTCAATAAACATTGCGAGAACACCGGACCCCAGTGCCGACCACGAAATAGATGGATTGATGGAATATTAGAAACACTAGGAAACATAACAGCAGAAGAGGCCAACGGAAGAACAAAAGAAATAACAATAAAATTATATCTCTCATCGACGCTATAAGACAAATGAGGAAAAAGGAAGACGAAACGTCTGCCGCTCTTTTAATCAAGCACAATACAATATATTTGTACAAGAAAATTCACAAACAAAACGCGCTTTGTAATGCGCAAACAAAAACATCAAAATTGAAATACAATTTCCACAACACACTCCACTGAAATAATTAAATAACATTTCCACAACACACTCCACTGAAATAATTAAATAACATTTCCACAACACACTCCACTGAAATAATTAAATAACATTTCCACAACACACTCCACTGAAATAATTAAATAACATTTCCACAACACACTCCACTGAAATAATTAAATAACATTTCCACACCACACTCCACTGAAATAATTAAATAACATTTCCACAACACACTCCACTGAAATAATTAAATAACATTTCCACAACACACTCCACTGAAATAATTAAATAACATTTCCACAACACACTCCACTGAAATAATTAAATAACATTTCCACAACACACTCCACTGAAATAATTAAATAACATTTCCACAACACACTCCACTGAAATAATTAAATAACATTTCCACAACACACTACACTGAAATAATTAAATAACATTTCCACAACACACTCCACTGAAATAATTAAATAACATTTCCACAACACACTCCACTGAAATAATTAAATAACATTTCCACAACACACTCCACTGAAATAATTAAATAACAGATGTGCTAGTGGGTTGTAACGTACACTTCTACGAGGTATGATGACAGCTTTACAGAACAGGGACACAACAAAATACTGCCGTTTCGGTCAAATAGGATGAGCGTGACAGGTAAAACAAGGAGAAATAAAATAATCAAAACGAAAAACGATATGTGCTACATATCAAAGAGAGATGTGCTACAAATCAATGAGCGATGTGCTACATATCAAAGAGAGATGTGCTAAAAATCTATGAGAGATGTGCTACATATCAAAGAGAGATGTACTACATATCAAAGAGAGATGTGCTACAATTCAAAGAGAGATGTGCTACATATCAAAGAGAGACGTGCTACATATCAAAGAGAGATGTGCTACATATCAAATAGAGATGTTCTACAATTCAAAGAGAGATGTGCTACATATCAAAGAGAGACGTGCTACATATCAAAGAGAGATGTGCTACATATCAAATAGAGATGTGCTACATACCAAAGAGAGATGTGATACATATCAAAGAGAGATGTGCTACATATTAAAGAGAGATGTGCTACATACCAAAGAGCGATGTACTACAGATCAAAGAGAGATATACTACAATTCAAAGAGAGATATACTACAATTCAAAGAGAGATGTGCTATATATTAAGTTGACACCGTGACATGAACACAACACTCCTTACGTTGACACCGTAACATTAACCCAACAATCATGACGTTGACACCGTGACATTAGACCAACATTCATGACGTTAACAAAGTGACATTGTCCCAGCACACACGTTGACACCGTGGCATTATCCCAGCACATACATTGGCAACGTGACATTGTCCCAGCACACACGTTGACAATGTGACATTGTCCCAGCACATGCGTTGACAATGTGACATTGTCCCACCACACACGTTGACACCGTGACACTGTCCCAGCACATACATTGACAACGTGACATTGCCCAGCATGACGTTGACAAGATCTGCTCTCATCCACAGACAACGGCAAACCCTTCGGCGCAGCTGACAACCTAGCATATTCCCTCCCGCCCCCGCCCGCCTATCTGGGACCATCGTACACCCAATATGGCCAACAACAGGTAACTAGTATGTTGACTGTTTCAGCCACACGCATCTACTTCCTGCAGACCTCTATGTTTACGTATCTTCATCTCATTCTGTTATTCTTCGCAATATTCTCTACTGAGTTCTTCTTGTGTTTACACTGTAAAGGTAAAGGTAAGTCCTGTAGCAGTTACCATTGTGTAGCGAAGTTTTATAAATGTAGAAAAAGAGGGGGCAACAGAGGATGATACTAAAATAATGATACAAAAAACAAGAGGAACTTTCGTTACACTAGGGAACATATGGGAATCCAACGAAATTAAGTTAAATACAAAATTACACATCTTTAGCTCCAACATCATGTCAGTTCTATTATATGGCTGCGAAAATATGGAGAACAAAAAATATGACAATCATGAAGATACAGACATTCATTAATGGATGCTTGAGTGGGATATAAGGATGGAAATGGCAGGACAAAATCACTAACGTAGAATTATGGGATAGTATACGTTAAAAAGGATAACTCTACACCCATTGATATAACAAGAGGAGTAAGACAGGGATGCATCCTATCACCAAGCTTGTTCAATCTATACACTGAGCAAATCGTTAAAAACATCTCAGAGATACCAGGCCTAAACATTAATGGAAAAACAATCAATAACCTAAGATAAGCTGAAGATACTGTACTACTAGCAGAAAATCCTAAAGATCTACAACAATTACTTAATGAAATAAACATGACAAGCAAAAAATATGGACTAGATATGAATATCAAAAAGACTAAAACTATGATCATAAACAAAGAAAATACTGAAAACCCACAAGGGGATATCAAAATAGAAGGAATAGACCTGGAGACAGTTCAGAACTACAACTACCTTGGACATACTATAACCAGTGATGAAAAATATACAATTGAAATAAACAAAAGAATAGGAATGGCAAAAAGTAATTTTAATGTCATGAAGAAAATACTAACATCACAACAAATAACACCAGGGCTAAAACTCTCTCTATCTCTCTCTGCGATCAGAACTCAATCAGAGTAGGTTTCCAGACTCTCACATGAAGTCAGCTGTCAGGTCAAGTGTGTTGACAGACAGAACATCACAATTAGAGTCTGCCAGATCCACTCTGATTGAACGCCCGTTAAAACGTAGCACTGGTTCTGCGCCAGTGGCCCAGTGCATCCGATTTAAGCCAGCATTTTATTCAGGTTTGCTTTCCCTAGCCTTTGGTTGCCCCCAATCTTCCTGCAAGGCAGCAGATGATCTTTTCTGTAGGGGGATTCTGCCCTTAGATGGTCGGCCCTCCCAGGTTTACGAGCACCATCTGCCCGAGTCACTAGAGGTGACTAACACAGACATGCACACACAAAGATAGGAGATGTAACTAACACAGACATGCACACACAAAGATATGAAATATGACTAACACAGACATGCACACAGCGATACGAGGCATGACTAACACTGACACACATCAAGATATATATCACATGACTAACATAAACATGCACATAAAGATATGAGATATGACTAACATAGACATGCACATACAAAGATATGAGATGTGACTAACATAGCCATGCACACAAAAGGATATGAGATATGACTAACATAGCCATGCACACAAAAGGATATGAGATGTGACTAACATAGCCATGCACACAAAAGGATATGAGGTGTGACTAACATAGCCATGCACACAAAAGGATATGAGATGTGACTAACATAGCCATGCACTCAAAAGGATATGAGATGTGACTAACATAGCCATGCACACAAAAGGATATGAGATGTGATATACACAGACATGCACACACAAATATATGATATATGACTAACATAAACATGCACACAAAGATATGAAATATCACTAACCCAGACATGCACACACAAAGATATGACACATGACTAACACAGATACACACTAACATATGAGATATGACTAAACACAGACACACATAAATATATGAGACATGATTAACACGGACACACCAAGATATGAGATATGACTCACATGACACATACAAAGATATGAGCCATGGCCAGCACATACACACACACAAGCTAAGATATGAGCCATGGCTAGCACAGAAACACATCAAGATATGAGCCATGGCCTCACGGAAAAACACCTAGAAATGAACCATGTCCAGCACAGAAACACATTAAGGTATCCATATGCTTGGGTTTGTTGTAGTCGGCAGACTCTTCTTAACGTGGGAATCATCGACATACGAGACGCAGGCCCAGATTAACTGTTCACAGGTTTCGTTCAAACAGTTGTCCGGAGATTTGAGAGTGCAGTCTGACCCGTAGAACGTTCCCTTGGATGTACAGTTCCCGGTTGACTGTTCACAGGTGTCGTTGAAACAGTTGTCTGGACATTTGAGAGTGCAGTCTAACCCGTAGTACGTTTCCTTGCACGTACAGTCTGCCGGGTCACATATCATGTCACAGCCATTAGAACACGCCTGTTTGCACTGTAGCCCAAAATTACCGTCGGGACAAGTGTCATTACAGGTGTAGCCAGGATGTTTACATTGTAGGCATTTTCTGGATTTTTCCTCACTTAAAGGACAGACACTGAGACAAGACCTGGAGCAGTCGTGTCCATAGATCCCATGTGAACAGTTGCCGTGACACGTACCGATGATGACGTTGCAGCCTCTGCAACACCCACTACACACTGCACAAAACGACCAAGAATGCCCGTCCAGACAATAGGTGTCTGTAAATGTTTGCACCTCACACACCGTCAGTGCGCTGTCGGTCTGCGAAATGGTCGGTGAGAACTCAAACTTAATGTGTGCCATTGTCGCTTGTATGGTGACTACAATAGTGTTCACAGAAATATTAGGGTATGATATATCATTATACTGGAACACTACGCCGCCACTGTCAGAGAAAGCCTGTAGAGTGGCATTCTTTACCCGAATCATAGTGCTAGCTCGATGATAAATTCGAATGGTGTGAGTCTTCTGGGGCGTGGCAAAGTTCAGATACCAGTAAACAGAATTGGTTCCACTTCTCAATTGTGTGTGTGTGCAGTCATTGTCATAGAGATTGGTCTTTGTTTTGCCATTAACTGCGACCTCTGGTTCACATCCGTCTCCTGTATAACAAGCATTAAATGTGTCGGTCTGGTTTGTATTCTGTTTGAGAGCCACATTCCGACCTTCGCCAATGTAGATGGAGCAGATATTTGCAACTATCGCCTCCTCAATCCGTAACTTGTTGATCAGACCAGCTCCAGAGCAAAGGAAATCAATCTCGTGCGAACTAACTACAAACCCTGAATCATTGCTACATGAGGCAGAACCATCTAGTTTTACCGTGAAACTGTCCGGATCTGTTAAGTCATTGACATAAATCCTAAACCAGGAGAACGGCAAAGATTGACTGAGAGTTGCCTCAACTGATGTAGAATCTCTTTCCGGATTACATGTGGTGTCGTTGTTATCAAACAGGAAAGTAGGTTCAGATTTTTGGGCGTGTTTGTAAACGAGATCCAAGTACTGACACTGGGGTCCGAAATGTTCGTGCTGATAACTGTCATTGTTTGGGCATGTCCCTATAGTTTTGTCACAAACTGTGTCATTATTGCAGTGACATTGTAACGTAAAGTTTGCCCCAAACCAACCGTCTCCACAAGTTAGGTCATTAGCTTCCAAGGTCGCGAACGAAGCCAGCAGAATAAAGACTTGATCTACAGCGATGGTTAACGAACTGTGTACAAACTTTTATTATCAAACCCGTGGTTACATTTCTAAAAATCCGCCAACTCCCTGTGATAACAGACAGCGTGATGTTCAAAGTCAACATTGTTTACACCATGTCTCGAACGCGAACAAGCTTCCATCTTGGTGCGTCCCATCGATAGCTTCCGGGTTCACCCAGCCTTAAATTGGTACCGGATTTTTTCTGGGAAACTAAAGCGGTACGGGCGTAATACTGACCACATTACCCCAAAAATCATGTGTCGAAGGTCTATAGAAATTATGGTCACTAACACCATATTCCCTATACGCCACTTGGCGTGACGGGGGTACTTTACTTTTTATTTTACTCTCTAAAGGTAGCATGTGGTTATGACCGCCATCTAAACCGGAAGTCTGTCATTCAGTATTTGAGAATGTTGAGTTAAGTAGAGACACTAGCAGACTTCCGGGAAAGATTGACGGTCATATCTAACTATTTTCAGGCATTTAATTCCACATCTGCCGTCGTCGTGACACAACCCCACCACAACGAGCCACATTTATAACAACAGCAACCTCGGACAACATGGGTCTGGCCGTCTTCGCCTGTCTCTGCTGCTTTTGGCCTCTAGGGCTGCTGGCTATTTTGAGAGCTAACGAGGTGAGTCTCCCAAATAACAAATATCTGAACAATCTTCCTCATATTCTTCAATCTTCCTCATATTCTTCAATCTTCCTCATATTCTACAACCTGCTTCATATTCTTCAAACTTTCTGGTATTTTTCAATTTCCTATTTAAAACAAAACATATATTTCCAACATTAAAATATGTTGTGCAATAAATCTATGGCATTGAAACTGAGAACGAGTGTGTATCGCTGTTATATAGAGCCAATGCTGACCTATGAACGAGAACCATGGACAGTTGACAAGGAAATTAAAATACGATTACAAGACACAGAGATTGGATTTCTCAGAAGATTGTTGAGAGTTCCCTGGACAGATAAAATGACCAACGAGGAAATTCTCAAAAAGGCCAACACAGAAAGCGAGCTCATAAAATACATCGGGAATAAATCGACATTTTTCGAGAACATTATGAGAAGATTAAAGTTGAAACACTTGGCTACAGCTGGTAAAATACAGGGAAAGAAAGATCGTGGATGACAAGGAGATTAGATACTAGACACCTTGGTGTCATGGCAAGGAAAACAGTCAACAACAGAATTGATACGATGTACTGTGGAAAGAAAATTATCAAAGGAAATAATCGTCTACGCCACTCGATATGGCACAAGATTATGATGATGATGGGAATATGTTGTCGCCCATATAAGACTATCTATTTTATCCTCTAAATAATGAGAAAACCAAATACAACAAGCCTGGAGTGTGCTCGCAAAATAATGTGGATTTTGTATAAACAGAATAATGACAAGCTAAGTCGGCACGGGGAGTCACGATAGCTCAGTGGTTAGTGAAATGGACTACAAAGAACAAGAGAAGGGTTCGATCCCAACCGACGGCTTCCGGTTCACCCAGTCTTTAAAAGGTACCTCATTTTTCTCTGAGAAATTAAAGCGGCACGGGCGTAATACCGACCACGTTACCAAAAAAATCATGTGCCGAAGGTCTGTACAATTTATGGTCACTAACACCATATTACCTATACGCCACTTGGCATGACGGGGGCTCTTTACTTTTACTTTTACTTATGTCGGCACAGCTCTGATACAATGGGACGTGATGTTTCAGCTTTGTGGGAAAGCAGGGACTAAACACATACACGTTTCGTTAGTGACAAAACCTTCGAGAACATTGCAGATGTTCATACACACATGGAAACGATAAAAGCGGTGTTACAACATTTGAGATCAACGGGAAATCAGAATGTGAAGAAAGATGTAGAGAAATGAGTCAAAGAATTTTCCTTAAAACTCATCAACTTTTGTAATGAAGCCAGCTACTCCATCATTGACAAGACCAGCATTGACAAGATCAGCATTGACAAGATCTGCATTGACAAGATCAGCATTGACAAGACCAGCTTTGACAAGACTAGCATTGACAAGACCAGCATTGACAAGATCAGCATTGACAAGATCAGCATTGACAAGATCAGCATTGACAAGACCAGCTTTGACAAGACTAACATTGACAAGATCAGCATTGACAAGATCTGCATTGACAAGATCAGCATTGACAAGACCAGCATTAACAAGACCAGCTTTGACAAGACTAACATTGACAAGATCTGCATTGACAAGATCAGCATTGACAAGACCAGCATTGACAAAATCAGCATTGACAAGACCAGCATTGACAAGATCTGCATTGACAAGATCAGCATTGACAAGACCAGCATTGACAAGATCTGCATTGACAAGATCAGCATTGACAAGACCAGCTTTGACAAGACTAACATTGACAAGACCAGCATTGACAAGATCAGCATTGACAAGACCAGCATTGACAAGACCAGCATTGACAAAATCAGCATTGACAAGATCTTCATTGACAAGATCAGCATTGACAAGACCAGCTTTGACAAGACTAGCATTGACAAGACCAGCATTGACAAGATCAGCATTGACAAGATCAGCATTGACAAGATCAGCATTGACAAGACCAGCTTTGACAAGACTAACATTGACAAGATCAGCATTGACA